>JAEAOA010001131.1:620000-1092500 GCA_016746295.1 Potamilus streckersoni
TAATATGCACAAGTTTCAGCATATGATTTTGCATTTCTTACTTGTATGCATGGTCTGCATTATTTTCCTGCATGTCTTACTTTTGTGTAATTTAGTAATATTAGTATAAATATTCACAAGAACTTATGCTAATGTGGTGAATTTTGATTAAAGTTATCTTTGTTTCACATGACTATTATGTAGTGTTAAATATAACTGCAACAAATCTTACCAGCACAAAGATAACTATCAGAAACATTTATATGGAACTTTTGGAATCTGAAACATTATCTGCAATACAAGATATGCATATTCTTTGAAAACAAATTGCCCTACTAGAGAATATTAATGACATAATTTAATTTGATGATATAAATTCTACAATATATAAAGTAATTTACCAGTGAAAGTACAGAAAACAATAACAATTAAGGAAATAATAAAACACCATGTAAAACACAAATATTATGGTCATATTGAGTACAAAATGTGGTATCTTCTGAGATACATATTCCCTAAAGCTGTATAAGGAAAAGTTTCTCCAAAGCAAGTACTTTCAAATTAATCATTTTTCTTCCTTAAAAGAAAAAAAATCATTTAAAACGTTTGTGTAGAATTAAAAGTGAGTTGATTACACTTGTTTTGTATTTATTCTATAGAGCTTTTATTCACAAAAAAAAATACATTCAATATATCATGTATATACATCGGATTAAAACTGAAAAATCGGCCTCAATTTTAAAATGAAAATATCAGAGTTAATAAATACTTTTGTTACTGACCCTGAATACAATGCAATTTCTACATAAAAATGAAACTAATGGGAAGTATTTGAGAAGCTTAAGTTTCTGTATTAAAATTATTATGCAATGCAGTTTTTAATTACAATGAAACTTCTCTGAAACTGATGTCCATCAGGACCAGATTAGTATGATGGAGAGTGTCCAATGTCAGAACGGGTCTTGGAGGTAATCTGACGGGTATTTTTTCAATATTTTTCTTCAGATTATTTTCTTTTTTTTTTTCTTCTTAACATCAAGCTTGCCTTGAGCACCTGTCGATGGAACTTAAGTAGCTCGATTTACCTGCTATATGTTATGATTTTTCCAATGTTTCTTTGTGAAATTATTGTAAATTTAAATTATATCAATATGTTACACTTTTTATTGTCCAACATGCTAACGCCCAAACAGATCTCACAGATTCACGCGAGAGTCGTGATAAGGATCTATTTTTAACATTTTTTTTGTTAAACAGTCTGATTGAAACTTTTAGTAAAAAAAATTCTGTCCTTTCGCAGAAGGTAAATCCTTTGCGAGAGAAGGAAACATTTTCGCACTTCTGTTGTTGTTTTCACGTGACGTCATAAAATGTGCGTGCTTCCATAGGCGATGCTACATCCCCGTTGGTTTGTACCCCCCCACCATACCGATTTCAATAACTAAAGCGTTTAACGTGATAAAAAGTGCACTGAACTAGAAGTTTATTTCCATCCGACAGCATAATGATGTAATTCATCATATTCGGTAACTGCCGGATAATTCAGTAAATTACCCTAACGTTGAATTTGGAATTATATTTCTTTGCATACATGAACATATTAATGAAACCACTTGTTAAATGCACGTAAAAGGCATTTTTTTTTTCTCATTCATTTCCTTTGCTTGATTCGACACTGTAAATATCGGAAGCAGAAGACATATGTATGTATATCTTTAGTCGCGCATACACCCCATTGCTGAAAATGGACTTGTCCAGGAACTGGAAATGGGTCTTAGGCATGTCCGTCTATAATATTGACAACTTCCGTTAAGCATGAAACGCGAAGACAATGGCGTTGTTAAGGCCATTCTACTCACAGTCTGGTTAGAAACTATAAATCAATGAATGAATTGACTAAATTCTTTGCTCTTTTGTTTTCATCAAATTAAAGGTTTCTATTATTGAAATCGACAGGGAGATACAAACCAACGGGTTAGTAGGCTCGGACTATAACCAAACTAACGGGCACCTTATTTTCTACGTAATTAGGAAGGCACATCTCATTTTGTGAGCAAGGAAATAATAATACATCACATTTTATTGTATATGTCAACTGCACGAGACCGAATGCGTGACTATCTCCTTTTCATTAAGATGAAACATTGAAATTTATTCCCTCTTTGTTATTCTTTCATAAATAGATCCATCCACAGGTGTTCAAAGCGAGTTTGATATTTAAAAAAAATCTTAAGAAAAACGTCATACAGAGTAACAAAAATACCTCAGATTACCCCCATGACCCATTCTGACATTAGACCCTCTCTGTCGTACTATGTCTCTTACATAGGATGACAGAGGGGTCAAATGTCAGAACGCGTCATGGAGGTAATCTGAGGTATTTTTGTAACTGACTTTTTCCTTAAAATTATTGGGTTGTTTTTTTTAACATCAAGCTCGCGTCGAGTACTTGTAGATCCATCAATAAACACACACAGAAACAAATGTATACACAAACAAGTAAAGACAAATAACTATTTTCAAAATACATGGACTGAGATCAATCATTTGGTTATAATTCAAATTAAAAAGCCAATCATTAATATATAATTTAATATTTGTAAAAGCATTTCAAGAATAACCGGTTTTCAAATTTAGTAAAAAGTCAAGAACTAAATGATCCATAAGTAGCAGAAGCTTTCCAAGCAAAGATTGGTGGGAAATTTGAACCGCTTACCATCCACGACGCAGACGGTACAGACATGAACACAATGGGTGCCAGCCGGAATTTTTGCAAGGGGGGGGAACAGGATGTTTTACAAGGGTGGATCAGGATTTTTCCGGAAGGGGGGAGGAGTCAGTCACAGCCGGGAGATTTAGTATAAGAAGCAGTATGCAACAAAAGCTAATATTTATTAAGCCTTTTGAACACAATGTTGTGACATATTTTCAGCTTACTTGCATGATTGAACTTTTCAGAATATATATATATATATATATATATATATATATATATATATATATATATATATATATATATATATATATATATATATATATATATATATATATATATATATATGATTTCCACGTGGGCCATGTTGTGATACTCCCCTTGACTCATGCTACATGCTACGGGCCACCTTTAATACATCAACGACCGAAACAACCAGCCAGATCCTTCGTAGACATTGTCAAGAAGACCCAAGGTCACAGTTGATTTCCTGAACCTTTGTGAGAAGAGAGAACTGAAGAACAACGATACAGAAGGATCTGAACAGTACAAGGCAGTCAACCGGGAAGTCAAGAAAAGCATGGAAAAAAAAAGAAACACACTTAACTGGATAGAAGAACAGTCCAAAGACCATGAGGGAAACTTGAGAAGGAAAAACAGCAAGAAAGCGTACCAGATGGTCAAAGATCTAACAAGCACAAAACAACGGTGAATATCCTCCTTACTGGGCAAAGCCTGAAACTGCCTCACAGAAGAAAAAGACATTCGAAAAGATGGACAGAGTACTGCGCAGAACGTTACAACTACCAGCCCACAATAGACTCAACGTTCATTCAGAAACTAGCAACGACAACCACTCTATCTTACGGTAAGAAGTAAATGCAGCATCGAGATCGTTGAAAACGAGTAAGTCAGCAGGAGTGGACAGCATCCCAGCAGAACTAGTCCAAGCAGGGAGAGAAACAATGATTAGCGCCCTCACAAACATCTTCAACAAGATCTAGTTAACAGGACAATGGCAATCACCGTGGACTCAATCACTCATCATCACCCTTCCCAAGAAAGGCAGCTTACAACAATGTCAAAATCACCGTAGAATCATATTATAAGCCATCCAAGGAAAGTCATGTCGATGATACTGCTAAACAGAATAAAGCGACAGGCTGAAAAGATAACTGCCGAGGGGAAAACGGGTTTCCGAGCAGGGTGCAACATAACAGATCAGATCTTCAGCCTCGGGATATTGTGTGAGAAGTAACTCCAACACCAGCAAGATCTGTACCACGTTTTGGCACACACTTGCACTTGCGATTTATCGCTAGGACTTTTAAACAAGACCACGTAATGAGCATTAAGACTGATGGTGCTATGGGATTAACTTTGTTGAAAAATATTCTGGGTGATGTAAATGAGGCTGGCATTATGATGATGTAATTTGCTCGTAAACCAGTTTAATTTCTTCTTCTCTTAACATGTCGTCGAAGATGATCAGATGGGTTTGACTGGGGTCAAACACCATTCCATCATCTTCGCCATCAATGCCTTCCACAAACACGATCGAATCTCCTTGATTTCCTCGCAGAAGGCTGTACACTGATTTGCACACTTTGTAAGACCACCACATGATACGTTGAGCTGTACATCGATCAAATGATATTTATGTTCGATCAAACGTTTGACAAATTCGGTTTGGCTTGAAATGCTCGGTCCAGCAATTAAGATGTTCATGGGTTGATGCAAAACAAGGCCACCCAACCTGCCCGATTTAAGTTTTCGTCAATGTCACTGAAAGTCTAAGAAGAAGAAGCACAGAATGCAAAGAGAGCCATAGCCCAGGGAATGTCACTTTTGAAACGAAGACAGACAAGAAAAGAGTTTTTATACTTTTTCAGGACACATTTATTTCAAAGCATTATTAAAATTAAATACTAAAGAAAAATGTATAAAAGCTAAATGGTTAAGTATATTGATACAATACACGTCAAAACGATCAAAGTGGAATATAAACAAGTTACTGTACAATATTTTTAGTAACAGAGGTGTGATGTCCTTGGGACAGTTTGTAATTTTCTTAGAATCTCTACACCAGTAGACATAGCTATACTGTGGTCCTGAAGGAATAGTCTATTGGGGATATGTATGTCGATGATAGTCCTTTCCTGATTTAGGTGATTTTCCTAGATGCTGGATTCTTCTGGCACTGCACTTAATACAGGTTTAAAATTTACTTTTCAAACCGAACGTTGGAATTTATATTACAAATCTTGGACATAGTTTGCCATTTCTTTTATCCAAGCCTCAAAACTAAAATTTTTCCAGCCACGTACATCTAGTCAGAGGTGAGATGGCAGTGATCTGTAACGGTCAGTAGTTTAGACCACTCGGCCACTCGGGGCCCCATTTTTATTTGTAATGATTGGATTAATTGCCGGTATGAATAATACTTAAAATCTATTTTGCTTCGATCCACCAACATAGGCTGGATCTGATATATCTATCAAATGAACAATTGTTGATATATTTTTAAAATTGTTGAATCCGTTTACGTCTCTACTACAAAAAAGAGTATACGCCTGTTATTGATTTTCCACTGCATGGCTAACTCTACATACAGTGTGGGCAGGAAACTTTTCCATTAACAGGTAACTTATACAATGTGGGAATATTTTTTATAGCAGGAAAATATTTGGCTGGCAGAAAATATATTTCATAATGAATTTCAGCGGTATTGATATATTATGGTGAATAATTCCTAAATCAACAAATCGACTCTCAAAATATTTTGGAGGAAATAAAAGAGATCACTGCAAATGTAAGGCACAAGCCACGCACATCTTAAGCATCTTCAGTACCTAAAAGTAGACGAAACATTTTTTCGTAGAGATCGATGAGTATTGAGATGAAAGTTTCTTGTGTAATTTAAAGTATCACCCTCGTGGCTTTCATGACATGGTGTTGTACAGATCGTAAAGTTCCCACAAGGAATCGACTTGTAAATGAAATCCAAGAAAGTAAGTCACTAAGACACACACCACACCAAAACCTAAATTTATTGGATACAGTTCTCGTATGAAACGTTGGTAATTCACCACAGCCTGAATATTGTCATTGATTTGCTTCAAGGGCAATTGTTGTATTATTAATGATAAAGATCATGGCATGGTAGCAAAACATTTTCAATCGGATGGCAAAATACGATCTTAAACAAAAGCGGTGAGAGGGGGCTTCGTGTAGGCTAGAACCTGCCTCTTTTTATTACATCGGGTTTGGGTGGTCCCAACGGTGAAGTTTTATTTGTTGCATGACAAGATTATACTACGATATATAGAGTGTCTGGCAACTCTACTCTGATATAGATATTCATCGACAAGTGGAACAAAATCTCCATCAGTATTTACATCAGCTGTCGGTTGGTCTAATACCCCGTCGATGACTTCTGAGACTGTGCAATGATAAATCAAATCATAAACACAAATGCCAGTGAAGATTGGGTAGCCGTTTGGATTGATGTGAAAAGGAAATGCTTGACATTGGATTTCATCTTAAGCAACCAAGGATACTGTTGTCGTATTTATGAAAGATTTTGGACGACCGGTTTCATGTTCGTAACGTATTCTTGCTTGTGAATAAGGCCTGTTATTTATCATTGGTGTTAAATTACACCATTTGCTATAAAAAAAAAACCAAAACAAATATAACAAATGAATACGATCCGGACTTGCGCACTGTTCATATATGAGATTTATGTTTATCAAAACCATTTAGGTTATCAAAACACTCCGACGTGGTGGTGGTAACATGTTAGCGGTTTGATCATACATGCATTGTTTCGTTGTTGCCTTGGTATAATCAAAATTATATTTGATATAAGCAACCGACACAATAGGGTCTCCAATGCCGCCGTTTTAAATAATGTGTCAGGGTCTTTGAAACAGCGCCTTTCAACAATAATGTCTCTAATGTCAACATCAGTCATTTTATGTTTACCAGTTTGATCTTTAACAATCACAAGCCCGCCCGATTCAACACCAACAAGACGAATATTAAACTCAGCCAAATCCACTATGGTGACATATCTGCTCAGATCCACGTCAGCACTGAGTAACGTCAGTAAATGTTCTTAGATATCTATATAATATTACATGTACTTCAAAGTGAAATCAATAAGTCCTTGCGGTGTTGGTGTTGAGAAAATTATATTTCCCGCTAATGCATTCACAACACAATTACAGCACATTAGCCCATCTAACCGAGTTGGTACTGTTATAGTCGAATAAATTCAAAGTATGGTGAAAGCCCATATGAATCAAAATGCAAGCGATGTCGGTGTGTAGGCACGTATGCATCCCAGTGAGTGCGCGGTCCTTTTACCAAATCCAGATAGACAATACATGTTTCTCATGTGCGCGGCACTATCGATGCAATTTCATTTTGTACAAAGACACCTCGAAAAATTTGACAAATATTAAAATCGCGGTAAATCAAGATTGGTCAATTGCATAAACATCCTGGCCTTCTGTGTGTTAAGCTGGATAATTAAAGACATCTTGCATTGGTACTCGGAAACTTATTCTTGGTAAATCGAAGGCCCTTTCCTTTTTTATACGTATGCGTCTACGAAAGTCTCCGTCTCCCACTGCATTCTAACAGCTTTTATAAACGCTGAAACAAATGCTGTTTACAACACTGGAAGTGCTGCAAGGAATGGAAATATCCCCCAGTCATTTGTTTGTGTGTCACTTCCTATTTGAATAACTTTAATATCACCAAGGTGTTATTCTATTTGCCAGCATTAAGCTGAGACTGTTGTGTTTGGGTCAACCATATAGGGCAAGCTTTAAAAATTTAGTTATGATACAACAATTATTTTTATTGCTTTATTTGTTTCCCAGCTGACTTTCACTAAAACCTACTTTTACTACGTGATAGGACCTTTCTATTTAAGTAAAAGAACATGCGCATCGAGAGCCCCCATTCGACCACCAACACTCTCCAGCATAAGAGCCTTGTCAGAAAGTATCACAGCTTAACATCAGTAACCAATAATAGTGCCGTACTTAAAGTGCATGTAATATACATGTGAACAATGGGTTATCTAAACAACTACAGGTGTTCCAATGACAAGTTATAAATTGGGTACAGTGTCTCGTGTTCGGAGATCTGCAGACTAGTGTCGATGTTTTGATGTAAGTCAAAATACGACCATAATTTGTGATATGCAACTGAAGTATGATTGACAATTGCATAGTCTATCAATATTTCTTCATATAATTCCTGATGGTCGTTTAATATCGAAGAAACTTCAGCCACTCCTGCAAAGTCAATTATCATCCCACTAATGGTTTTGTCGTTTTCTCCCGCTGTAAGTTGAAACTCCATGAACTACGAACGCGTACTTTGTCGCGGAAAGATCACATTATGTACCTATTTGTCGTGTAAATTGTCATGGTAATTACACTTGGTAGGTTTGCATCTGTGGTGTCTCTGAGAAAGGACAACATTGCAATGGCTCCCTACTGCATACATGATGACAAACGTGATTATGTAGTCAGTGAGAGGTTAGCACAGTCATCCACAATGTTAATATTTCTAATTCAATTTTACTATTATTAGCACAAAATTCACAACAAATTGTATCATTGGCATTGTTTTTATCATTAAGATGACTGTGAGTTTGGCTCTAAAAATAACTTTGCGAACTCCTCTACAAAACCCAAATATGTGACCGAGGGGAATCGTAGAGGAAAACCTCCGTGAGTTTTCAATGAGTTGTTTGAAAAGATTAGCAAATCCATTGTTAAAACTGTTGCTATTATCAAGAAGTACAGCTTGTATACCCGCATCATTAGCTGGGTTAGTGTATCTTTGGTTAGGTTGTCTAAATTGTAAAATACTATTTTTGTAGATGTATAATTGCTAAACAACACAGTTGGATCGGCTTTTCCAGTGTAATCATCACTGGCAAGTGCAAGAATTGCTGTGGCTGTATCGACGTAGTCAAGAACGAATTTCATTTCCTTTCCGACAATGGGCTAACGTGCACTATTAAAAGTACATGATAAAATGTTAGAAAATCCAACTGTGGTATTTGCGTGAATACCGTTAAAAGCAGCATCTTTCTGTATAGGTTTTAGCTCAATTTCGAAGAAAGCCCACATTGAAGAAAAAAACTGGACGTACCCTGTAATTGTAATTTTATTTTCGTTGTTGTTGTTGATGTTGTTGTTATTCTTGTATTGTTTAACGCCATTTTTCAGCACAAGATCGGTTGTACATGGCGGTCAGTATTAATGGTGGAGGAAGAAACCTGGAAAACTCCGGGAAGAACCACAGCAGCAGGGAGGGTGAACCCTACAAAATTTTGCGACGAAATCGATTAAAGCCTCAGAATGCCAAATGGAGCCTTCCTACGAAATCTCATATTTTAACCAAAAAAAAAAAAATAAAGACCCCATTTTACAAATGGAGCCTTAGCGATTTTGTCGTAAATATATTGTCATAACCACCCTCAAATTGCTGCCAATAATTGCTATCATCTACGTGGCAAATATGTTGTCATAACCCTCCCTGCTGCTAAAAGAATTTCAGGGTTAATACAAATGATTTAACCAAAGATTTGATCAAGTCCAATACGATATCGTAACCGAGGGTCGTGTAAATTTATTGTTATAAATCCATATGGGACTGACTGAGCATGACTAAAGTATTTTTTAAATCCATTGAAGTCCATATCGGAACACCATGTCTGCCAAATATTTCGTAGCGTATGTGTATCAACGCCGTTGAATACAGCAAGAATATTGCAGTTATCGCGAATCACTTTTGGAATCTGAGTGTAGCGTTGAGTGACATATATCACATCAGTGTTTTTATGCCTACCTCGGGAAAATATTCTAGCAGGGTTCTTTTGATTATCTAACATCACATCATCGTACACTACAAGATTGTTTATGTCTCCATCGAGATCTTCTACTGATGGTGCATCATTAATATCAGTAATAAAGTCAATTACACTTTCACCTTTAATTTCTGACGCATTTTCATTATAATCTTTTAGCACTTCATAGCACCGTTGATCATCTACGGATGGGGCAACTAAATATAATTTATCCCACTTCATAAATCGCATTATCAAATTAAGCAGCAATTGTGTTTTACCCGATCCAGATGGTCCGATTATAACGGCACGGACAGAATTCGGAAGCGCTGCGTGGTGTTTCACCGGTTCTCTTCTTTTAGTCGCTGAAAAATCAATTATATTCATAACGCTATATACAAATTATGGATTTGTATTGTGTTAAATGTAAACAGCGTACTGATACAACCGATCAGACAACCATTACAACTAAAAACAATAGACTAGCGCTTACTGGTAAGTGTGTAACATGTGGTACTAAAAAAAATTTAGATTTTTTAAAAAAAAGCGACACGGAGGTGATATTGCCGCAAAACTTGGAAAACTCCCCGGAACCCCATGGGCAAAATACCCCGGAGAAAAACACCTTCCAGGATATAGTTACTGTGGTCCCGGAACGAGATTAGATATCAGACTTGATAATCAAAATCAGCCCCGGCCTGGTGAGTATCCGATAAATGCTATTGATAAGGCATGTCATGCTCATGATGTTGCATATAAAAGTAATAATTTGCAACAAAGACATCTCGCGGATGTAAAATTAATTCATGCGTTAAATGCTATTCCCGATAAATCCTTCAAAGAAAAGTTGGCTTCATGGTTGGTCAAATCAGCTATGAAAGGCAAATTGGTGTTAGGTGCTGGTAATTGAAAACACTAGTGTTTTTATAGTATGGAATCTATTTATTATTCTCCGAAAGGATACTGGAAGGGTAAAGCACCAATCAGTAAACTCGCTAACGTTGCAAAAGTGAAAAAGTCCACTGCGAAAGATTGGTTATCCAAACAAGCTATATGGCAAATTTATCTACCACCGCCTAAACAAATTAATTATTCTCATTTTGATGTTACCATACCCAATGAAGTTCATCAGGCTGATTTATTGTTTTTACCACATGACCATGGTTACAAATACGCGCTAACTGTAGTTGATATTGCGAGTCGATTTAAACAGGCAGAACCATTGAAAACAAAGTCAGCTTCTGAAGTCGCTTCTGCATTTGAAAAGATTTATCGACGAGGTCCTCTAAGATGGCCAAATCTATTACAAGTTGATCCTGGCAAAGAGTTTTAAGGTGCTGTTCTATCAACAATGAAAACTCATAATGTTACAATACGACGGGGACATACTGCGTTACATCGTGATCAGGCAATTGTAGAACGATTTAATCGAACTCTTGCAGAACGGTTATTTGGATATCAATATGCAAAAGAATTCATCCAAGAAAAACGATTACGTGAATGGGTCCAAAGGTTACCGAGTGTAGTTGCAGCGTTAAATAACGAGATTACTCGAACTATTAATATGAAACCAAATATTGCAATAAAAAATATATATACCAGAAAAGCCACAGCGGGTTAGCACTCAGCCACTTCTCAGTGATGTTACTGTGATATATTTATACGAACCAGGAGAACTTGAAGGTGGTAAAAGAAGAGCTACTGATCCTATATGGAGTGTTACTACGCATAAAATTTCAACTATAACGCGATCAACTGGTAGACCTCCAATCTACAGATTGGATTCAACTGCACCTCAGCGTGGTTTTACACGCGAACAACTACAAGTCATTCCGGACGATACTCAATTACCGCCGTTTGGTCTTAACTAGCTCCGTTACGTCTATTACACTCAAGACAGGTCAACATCACATTGTTTCTGACATGACCAAGACTGTTATTTTTTCTGTCTACGGTGAATTGTCGAGGGTCTTTATCCGAATACTGCCAGTGCATTATACAATTTCAGCTGGCGCAGTGATTATTCTGTTGCTCTTTTAATGCGATTATTACTTCAGCATCAATATCAAATTCTCGTCGGTTTTTTTGTCCTGCTGTTTGTAACCAGAGTTTTTTATTAATGATGCTAATATCAGTGCTATCATCGTTTGCATTAAAATCATAATCGAAAACAATCCTTCGTAGTTGATTTATTCGTCGTACTCTGGACACTGCGAGATAGACTAAATTTGACCATTCAATGCGATTATCAACTATCCAAACAATTGTATCCGTGATGGTTAATCCTTGTGACGAGTGTATTGTTGTTACATAACCAAGCGTCCATGGTGATTTATCAGCGCATAATGCATCTTCTACAGCATTGATATCAACTAGCACAATATCATTTAACACTAGAATCTGTTTCTCCGTCTGGCCTGGAATTTCAACTTCAATATTCTGCTTTCGTGTATCCAATGGTCTATAACACAACGGTACTGGAAACGTTGGGAATTTTTTCTTGTGTAGCTCAAACAACTTTTTCTGAAGTGCGTCTCGGACTATCTTTCTACTTGCTACTACAAAATCATTTGGTCTCCATGTTTCCCAAAAATCATTCATAGGTGTTTCAGAAATTATTTCACGTACTACTTCACATTGAATTCTATCGGGTTGTAATCTAATTAGTTTTTTTTTAACTCACATAACTGCTCATCGAGTGCTCTATAGTCAGTATCAATTTCTTCGTAATAATCAACAAATCCTTTTAACCAATTATGTGGACTTCTACCAACAAATGGTGGTGGTTGACCATGATCGCCGCACAATATAACTTTTGTATTATTTTGCAATAACCAATCAAGAAACATTTTTAATACATCTTCTGAAACAGTACATGCTTCATCCCAAATAATAACCGAAGGAATAAATTTCTCATCCATTCGCTCAGGAGTACACGTATCGCCCTTGTATCGAAAAAAACTATGATACGTGCAAGCTTCAACAGTTCGTTGCTTTATCTCTCTCGCTAGTCTATGGGTTGGTGTGAGTACAATCATGGACATTCTCTCTCGATATAATTCTATCACACGTGTTGTCTTTCCAGATCCACCACAACCGTTTAAATAAAATGTTTTATATCTACAAATTGGATCTGATATCGGTGGTGCTTTAGACATAGAAAATCCTTCGGATTTTTCACTGATAGAATTATCGTTTTTCAGGTAACTGCTTTTAATCTCAACGTCTGCTGATTCAGAATAATCGCATTGTATTTCACGTTTAATTCGCCATGTTCCCCAAGTCTCTTCGCTATTAGTAAATTTAGTTACCTCTTTGATATATTTTTTATCGACATACATTGAATCAATTGCAACTCTAACTGCTATACTAGGAAATCTATTTATCATTGCAAATAAATTGATAGATGCATAACCCAGCATAGAAGCCCTCAAATGTAGATATGCAGAGCTTTCTCCATCACTGTAAGTAACAATTCTACCTAACTTTGTTTTATTGGACAAGAAGGCTGTTTTACAATTTGCGTATCTATTTTTCTCTACTGCATCTTTAATAACGAAGTCGTATTCGGCATCATCTATAATCAATCGTGAGGTTTGTCTTTTAAAGTTGAATTTTTTTCCACCTTGTGTAAATTTACCGATTATTCTTCGGCCGAAATCCTTTGCTTCACTATTTTGTTGATTAAATATCTTTCTTGACCATTCAATGATGTACTCCTCGTCAGCATCAATATGTTTTCTAGACTTATCGATTATACTATCAAGACATTCTGGTTCTTGTAACCAGACATTGGTTTGTTTTTGATATGAGATAATCGCTTCGCTGACAATCAACGAAACTAACATTTTACAATCAATCATATATCGCAATAACACTATTGGTAACCACATCCTTTCAGCCATGTGTCTACCAATCCAAACATAACAACACGGATGAAGTCCTTCAGCGAATTCAAATGGTACTACGCGAGCAAAACCGGTCAAATCAAAATCAGGCTGTGGTCCATTAATAGCAACGCGAGTCATTTCATGTGTGGGATGTCCAAACCGTTTAAAATATTCACCAGCGAATCCATATCCTAGAAAACTTCCTGGATAACAGGCAACTATATCAACTGATATCATACTTTCACGATTGTACTTAACGTTCCATAGACCGCCATGATAATATTCCAGACAGCTGGATTGAACATCCTGTAAAAACTCTTTTCGTGTTGGTTTCCAATTATTTTTCTTTCTTGCAAAATGAGCTGCAACCGATGGAATTGTAAAACAATTTGTAAGTAACTGTTCGTAATCGTCGGATTTTCCATTAAAAACGCTAGCGTTTTCACTGAGACTTATTGCTAGATTTTTCATCCTATTATGTAGACTTTCAGTACGATATAATTCACCGTTAGGTCTCACAAATTGATTGAATTTACATTTTTCATCTTCAAAACTATCAAGTAGCCATACTGATACAGGGTCGTTTTTACACAAACTAGCAATAGCATCGAATAATCTTTCTTCAGTGAGAATGCCATCCTTGGTGAATTCTTCTGGGATATACTTCACTGTTCTGTCTCGCGGGAATATTGTAATCGCGGATGTCCATGCGTGTTTGTTATGATCAATAATTTTGATTGGAGCTCCGTTTTTATTGTATTTCGATTCGTATAATACTTCGTCGGTTATCGTTGAAACGGTTATCGGAAATCTCAACGACTTTTCCAATCTAGCTATATCGGATATAGTTGCTCCGTTCTCTTTTACTGTTAGCTCCCATTGATCTATTTTTTTACGTCTTAGATCGGTTAATTTATTCCCACGGAGTGCATTTGTAAAGTGTTCTATGACGCTTTGTGCCACACAATTGAGTGTTTTTTTTTCTACTGACGTTGACTGTTCCATTGGTGCTAGTTTTCCAATGTCAGGTTTCTTATTTAACGGATACATCCCATAAACAATTGCTGTTTCTGGATACGCTTTTTCATAGTATGGTTTATCAATTCCAGTTAACAACCCTGGTCTGGAATCACGGCTAACAATGACTGTTGTCCTATCTTGCTATCTTTGAGAATTGGTTCAAACTTGTCTCTTATAACCCAATCGCCCGATTCTAAATTGATAATGAATTTCACTCTGAGAAAATACCGTTTATTGCCAAGTTGTGATAGTATCATAGCTGCTGTTTCATCATTCATTCTAGCATCAACAACACCATCAATTTTAAATGTTGACCAGGTGTGTGATGCGCCGTCCTGTTTAAACTCATTAACACAATCTCGTATTTTTCTAATCAGACTTCTATTATTTATTCTCTCTTTTGGTACATCTTTGAGGGTTCTATCAAGATTGAATTTAATATTTTTCCAAGGCTTGATTGCCGATAATCTCTTGAATTCTTCATTCATATAAATAAAGCAAACATTTAAATAGAAAATTTTGTTTATATATAATAAATCACTGCAAATGGCTTATGATTGGATCAGTAACCCCATGCAATAAATCGAGTAGAGGTGAATTCTATGGACATCACTTACAGAGTGTCAGAAATAATTCAACAGACCCGTCCCCATGCATAAATTGTGGGGTGGGTGTGAGAGGAAAATCACAATTATGTATCAATTGTGGGGGTAAGCGGTTTAGAGAATTGAAACGTTATTATGATAAACGAATAAAAAACGCTATCATTGACCCTAACCATGACTCTGTCAAAGACAAAATCATAAAAAACCCTCAAGACTACATTAATAGATTTATAAATAAAGCAAATAATGAATCAAACAAATAGTATTATTATATATAAATGGAGCAAGAATTCAGACCACATCCAATACTCGTTAATTATGAAATATCTGCTGATGGTGATGTTAGAAACCGCAGACTGAAAAAGTCTTTTGGTTTTGTTAATAATCAAGGATACTTGCAATTTACTGCTGGAAGAAAGCACTATTACGTTCACAGATTTGTCTATGAAGCATTTAATGGATTGATTAAAGATGGTAATGTTATTAATCATATTGATTCTAATCCTTTAAACAACGCGATTTCCAATTTACAATGCATTTCTCAAAGAGAGAATATAAAAAGAGGAAAGACAGGGACTTGTAAGTCAGTTGGAAAGAAACCAGTACAGTCATTTGATACAGCGACGAATGAAAAAAGAATTTTTCAATCAATGAATGCTGCGGGAAAATATTTTGGAATATGTAGTTCCTCTATACAAAAAGTTGCTGAAGGGATTTATCAAACAGCTATCTCAAAGAAAAATGGACATAGAATGAAGTTTTCATACGCATGAAATGACTCTCAATAATTACTATTAATGAAATATATTTTTTTATTTTTTATTTTTTCCGTATTTCCCCTCATTACTACTGATCGTCACGTGACTATCCTACTTTCGATATTGATAGAACAGTGTTCCCGGATATGTAATTCGTGCGAGATAAACGTAGAAAACACATGTAAAATTAGATTGAATTAATGATGTGTGATTCTCATGTACGTATTTAATGGTTAACTCGGTAGTACGGACCTTGGTTTTGTGTTATTGTTTCTTGTTTCTAAAGACTGTATTGAGAACAGCAGTTAAGGTTTTGTTGGAAAAACCTGTATAGGGTAGACAATTTGACAGAGTTATGTATGGCCGTGAATCCAAATTATTATTACGGTTATTATAAAAATTAATGAAAAAACATAAAAATATTTATTATTATATAACAGCTGTATTCTTTAAAAAAATGTTTAATTCAAGTATTTAGTTTCATTTAACACCATGAAATGTTATTTATTAAGTATTTAGTGGTAAAAATAACACACCTACACATTGACACTGCATTATTAGTCACATTATATATAATATGAGCTGTATACGCGTTTGGGGCTTTAAACGAAGCCCAATATGCCAATCAAAACTCCCACGCCATTGACATGGTGTGTGGTTGATTTTTTTCAACTGCAACCATGGTTAATTTCTTGGGTTGCTTTCGATTGGTAGATTGGGTGTAGTAAGTCCGCCCCGTCGTTTCATGTTTGTATCGTCCTGTAATGTCCCTATCATTCATTCATTGTAAATATTCATTCATTGTAAATATTCATTCATTGTAAATATTACAATACCTTCATTCATTCATTGTAAATACCTTCATTCATTCATTCATTGTAAATATTCATTCATTGTAAATACCTTCATTCATTCATTCATTGTAAATATTCATTCATTGTAAATACCTTTATTTATTAAGTTAATTAAGTACATGTACCGTACTGGCTTCATGTTATATGTTCAATGTTTGTAAAGAAATCGCTTGGACTTCACGTCTAATGCCCATATATAACCCGTCCTTGAACTCGATTGGGGGGTTAGGGTATTGTATAAGTCTTTAATGTATGCCCTCCTTTGCCTCGGAACACGAATGAGGAGGGGACAGGCATTGTATATGTCTTTGTTTTTTTTTTGTATGTTGGGAATCGATAAAAATATTTTAAAGATAAAGAAAATACATTATTAATAATATTCAATAAATGGAATTTCAAGATATTACATCTATCATCACAGAAATATCAAATTTAAGAAATCAAGGAATCGTACTTTCTGAATTTTTAAATGAAGACAGACTTTTGAATGAATTTGAACAAATTAATACACAATTGAAACATGGAAGATATGTCCTACCTAAAATGTATTCACTGATAAAAAGAATCCAAAAAGCGGTTAATGTTTCTTTGTATAACAATGATATTAATTTATTCATTCGGCTATTTAGTATAGTTGAAGCAATTAGAAAGAAACTCGGGGAACAGTACCAAGTTCGGTCAGAGATTGCTTTGAAAGTGAAATCTATAAGACGTTTGATTGATGAGTCTGGTAATGCAAGCATTGAAACCCACAATTGAAAAAACGTTAGCATTTCCAATAATGACATCAGAAGCATTAACTACCAGACTAACCCGTGAGAGGAGAGGTTAGCATTACTGAAAAAGTTTATACCGATTCGAGATGACGTGCGAGATAAACTACAACTTAGACAGCAAGCGCAGACTGACTTTTCTATTGGGAGCGAACAGCTTTTTGCTCCTGTAACTAAAACCACTAAAGATATGAAACTTGCAACAGAACGTGCTATATACGGCGACATCCCTAAAGAAGGAGCAGTGCCAATCATTGATGTACTGGGAAAGATTGCTACAGAGACTCAAAAAACTCAGGAGGGAATAAAACAGCTTTCAGGTGAGTTACAAACTCAGCGAGAAATACAACACATGGGTAATATTAATATTGATGATAACACCGTTGAAGGTGCTAGTCATTCTATTGAAAAAGTTTCCACTAAAAAAGGTGTTCCTTTTAACGAGAAATTCACCGATGAAGCTATAGAAGAAATCAGACGAATTCCATTGCTGAAACCTAAAGACTATGAGTTATTTGGTGACTTCGCTATCAAAAGTTATTATACAAGGGGGGAATTTTTAAAAGACAAGTATAAAAAAAACAATAAAACGAGAGGATTGGGTGGATTGGATATATAAAATTAATAAAAAAAAGACCACGGCAAATTAAAAAAGGATACATTGGAGTACAGAGCTTTTCAAATGGGAGTTAATAGGTATGGTATAGAACAACAACAACTAAAAGAACAACGAAAAGAACAACAACAAGGTCGAGGACGAGGTCGAGGTCGAGGTCAAGGTCAACAATCTCCAGAAATTCAACCAGCAAGTACTTAAGGAAAGGGTTATGGAAGTTCTCATCATGATTCTCATATGTGTCCTAGTAATATCATTAATGATATATCACGACTTGAGGTTCTTATGGGAGGTAAGCGAGCTGGGAATAACTCAGTCGAAATAACTAATGAAACATTTGATATTTGCAGACGATTATTCCAAGGTGGGATAATTGATGTTCATACGTATCGAGAACTCTTGGATGAGTTAATGGACGGAATTCCAGGGGAATTTAGTGGTTATTATAGCGATTGAAATTTCTAAATGCTTGCATTTAGAAATTACAAAGTCATTTCAAATAAGATGATAGTACACTATAATCACGATAAACCAACAAACGTGTATGTGGTAAACTCAAGATTTCCCGTTTATAGGACATACTATGGAGACGGCCTTGGAAATACCATAGCGGGTTTATTCACAAGAATAGCCCCAAAAGTAGCACCAATTGCTAAACAATTAGCGATGAAAGCCATTGATGTTATTCGTAATAAGGGAATTAACGCTGTTGGAGATCTTGCAGGAACGGCCTTTTCTACCGCAAAGAATAGAATAACGTCATTGGTGAAATCTAGATTCGGACGAAAACCACCACAAATGGTTTCAACACCGCTACCTTCAACAACAATGATGCCTGCAAATGTCAGTAAAGTGATAAATAACGCAGTGGAACAAAAACTAGCATCATTAGCAATGACTTCAACAGATAGTAGTAATATTGCAAGTATGATAGCGGGAAGCGGTCTTGGAGAAAATCGTAAAAATTTCAGACGAAAAAGAAAATGATAACATTATTACATTTAGAAAAACGATAGTGTTTTAGTATAAATGGCATTTAAAAAATCGCTGATCCAGCGTTTGATATGGCAGCACCGGTAAATAAAGATGATTCTAAAATTAACTATCAGTATTATGCCTATCCTGCAAGAGAGCCTAATCAACGGGGGAGAGTTGAACTTCAAGTTCAAGATACAAGTAGATACTTTTTGCCGTGTGAGGCGTTTATTGAAGTAGAAGGAGAGCTTGTAACAAATGTATCAGCTGATACACCATATAGGGATGACCCAAATAGCCGAGTTGGTTTCGTAAATAATGGTATTATGGCGCTATTTAACAGTGCAAGATATATCATTGATGGAAAAGAAATTGAATCAATAGATCAAGATGTTGATCTTGCAACAACAATAATCGGACTTGCGAGATATTCTGATGATTATACAAGGTCGGCTGGTCCGTCTATGATGTTTGCTAAGGATACTTCTAATCATGCTGACCATATTCAGTTTATTAAAGTACGAACTGCGAGAGCTACTGCAGAAGCTGATCAACAACTCGCATCTAATCTAGACCGTAAAGATAGACCAGCCGCTGAATTCGGCACTGATCCTAATTTAAATAAGACATCATTTGTATGGTACATGGAGTTTGTAGCTGATCTGAATTAGAATTTTTAACAATCAGAAACCACTTGAGTTTTTAAAATAATATGACTCCGTCATCGCAATGTCGCTATGATACCGTCAAAGAGTTTGTAACGAAACTCAAAACACTCATTGATGAGTATGAAATAAAAATTAAAAAATATCGCAGGAGAATTACCACGATTGATGTTACAGTATACTCGGTATCTGGTATAATGGCCGGTGCTGGTATTATACTATCTTCAGTAACAATGGCAGCTCCGATTGCTGTCCCAATTGCTATTTCCGCGGTGACAACATTTGCTTGAATTGCAAATGCTATTACTAAAAAAATATCATCGTGTTCTCAAGAAAAACTTAACGACTATATAGTAAAACATCAAGCAGTATCTAACGGTTACTCACAATTATCCTCGTTGATGTCATCATCGATTGATGATACGATAATTACCGAAGACGAATTCTCCGCGATGATACGTATTTATGATACTACGATTAAAAACGCTAGCGTTTTTTCATCTATTGCAAAATTAGACATTGTAAATAATAATAATAATGTCGCAAGATATTCAACTACTTCAGCGGATAGCAGAAAATACCACTCCGCGGAAAACAAGCATGATATCAATATCGTCAACAACCTCTGAATTCAGTGTGAATTTTCCTTCCCCTGTTTCAGTAAAGGAAATCGCGTTGGCAAAATTACGAATGTATCATAGTTGGCCTAATATTAGATCGGTTCCATTTGGCGGTCAGAGATCTAATAATTCCCTAGTATTTGCATATAGAAATAAAAAAGATGGCACTCCAGATTGGAACGTTGTTTCAATACCAACTGGGTCTTATCAAATTGAGCAAATTAATAATGAATTACAACGTAGAATAAAATCTATTACTAGAAAAGAATCAAAAATTGCGATAACAGTTCATGAACCAACACTATCATCTACAATTGAAATAAGCTCTCCTGGGTATGTTGTAGATATTTATAACAGTTCAATAAGAACAGTATTAGGATGGCCGGAAGATCCACCTGGTAGAAATGCTAGCACTTCCACACCCGAGCCGGTAAAGTCTGATTAAATCACTGATAAGATAGCATCCGAGAATCCAGTAGAAGGTAATAGAGATCGCAGGAGTACATCTTCTAATCTCCTTGACAAGGCGATTCGTGAGAGGCTCGCGGCTAGTATTCTTTCTAAGATCATAAAGGAGAGGATGAGGAGATTAAAGGAAGAGATGGATTTAAAGATGAAGGAGAAATTGAAAAAAGAGTTGAATGAAAAATTTAATGAGGAGTTAGATGAACGTCGTATTACTGATAAATTCACAGCGATAAATAATGATCTTTCGTTAATGCTAGTATCTCTAAGATCCGGTTCTCTCACTAAAGACGAATTCATCAGCGTGGTAGCTACATGTAATAAAATTATCGATGACGCAGAAAAATATCATTCTCGAAACATTCAAGAAATATCAGATGATCCTGAAATAAGTAATTTTTTTGCAGATAAATATAAAATCCGCGTTGAAGATATTCCAACGTTTAAACTACCAGGATATAATGTACCAGAATTGAAGAAAAATCTCAAAGCGGCCATCGACGAGGGATTCAGAATAATCCATGACGAATGGGAAAATAAACAACCCAAACCAACTATATTGACTCACAATAATTCTCCCGACGGCGACGGTAGACATATCGCACCGAACAATGTGGATATTTCATCGGTGATCGCGCTTAATTTAACGTGTGATGTAATCGAAGGAAGCTATCAAATTAATCTCGAGCAATCAAATAAAGCCCGCCAAGGTTACATTTTTTATTCATTTGCGCCAACAGCTTCTCCAGGATTTTTAATTGTTGAGAATCCGACTAATCCAGTCTATATGCAATGTCAAAATGATTCGCTAACTAGAATTAATTTTACATTCACCGATCAGTCAAATAATTTAATTGATCTACGTGGTGAAGTATTATCGATTAGTCTGTTTGTGAAAGTTAACAAATATCGGTTAAATCATTTGTATTAACCCAGAAATAGCAGCAGAGAGGGTGAACCCTACAACAATATATTTGCGACAAAATCGATTAAAGCCTCAGAATGCCAATGGAGCCTTCCTACGAAATCTCATTTTAACCAAAAAAAAATTAAAGGTCCCATCTTAGCAATTTTGTCGCAAATACATTGTCATAACCACACTCAAATTGCTGCCATCTACGTCTACAAATTTTTGCGACAGAATCGATTAAAGCCTCAGAATGCCAATGGAACCTTCCTACGAAATCTCAATATTTCAACCAAAAAAAAAATAAAGACCCCATCTTAGCGATTTTGTCGCAAATACATTGTCATAACCACACTCAAATTGCTGCCATCTACGGTCGCAAATATGTTGTCATTTCACCCTCTCTGCTGCTGATTAATACAAATTATTTAACCAAATATTTGTTAGCTTTTCACAAACAGACTAATCGATAATACTTCACCACGTAGATCAATTAAATTATTTGACTGATCGGTGAGTGTAAAATTAATTCTAGTTAGTGAATCATTTTGACATTGCATATAGACTGGATTAGTCGGATTCTCAACAATTAAAAATCCGGGGGGTGCTGTTGGTGAAAATGAATAAAGAATGTAACCTTGTCGGGCTTGATTTGATTGTTCCATATTAATTTGATAACTTCCTTCGATTACATCACACGTTAAATTAAGTGCGATCACCGATGAAATATTCACATTGTTCGGTGCGATATGTCTACCGTCGCCGTCGGGAGAATTATTATAAGTGAGGATAATAGGCTTCGGCTGGCTATCTTTCCATGATTGATAGATTTTATTAAATCCTTCGTCGATGGCAGTTCTGAGTTTTTTCTTTAACTCGGGAACATTATATCCTGGTAATTTATAATTTGGATTTTCATTTATATTTTTTTTATAATCTTGAGCTGAGCTAGTTCTTGAAATCGGGCTATTTTCATCAGTGAAGAGATTAGTAATCCTCGAATTAAATATTTCCATGTCATCGATGATTTTATTACCCGCGGCGACTACACTAGTAAACTCAGCTTGTGTAAGAAAGCCAGATCTTAACGAGGGTAATAACGACAAAAAATCATTATTCATTCTATCAAGGATGTGATCTTTAATATCTACAAATGTTGGACTTGTTTCATGTATTTCCAGAATTTCACCTTCCTGTGGGATATAATCATTAAAAAATGGAATTCTCCACACATCTTCACCATATTGATTCTTACGTCGATATCTTTTTGTGAAGTTTATATCCTCGAATTTTTTATATCCTTTTGATGGATTTTCAGGTCCTATTTCATCAGTGACATAATCAGATTTTATAGGCTCGGGCGTGGAATTACCAGCACTTCTAGGTGGATCTTCGGGCCATCCTAATACTGTTCTTATTGAACTGTTATAAATATCTACAACGTACCCAGGAGAGCCTATTTCAATTGTAGATGATAGTGTTGGTTCATGAACTGTTATCGCAATTTTTGATTCTTTTTTAGTAATGGATTTTATTCTACGTTGTAATTCATTATTAATTTGCTCAATTTGATAGGATCCAGTTGGTATTGAAACAACGATCCAATCTGGAGTGTCATCTTTTTTATTCCTATATGCAAATACCAGAGAATTATTAGCTCTCTGACCGCCAAATGGAACCGATCTGATATTAGGCCAACTATGATACACTCGTAATTTTGCCAACGCGATTTCCTTTACTGAAACAGGCGAGGGAAAATTCACACTGAATTTAGGGTTTGTTGACGATATTGATATCATACTTGTTTTCCGCGGAGTGGTATTTTCTGCTATCCGCTGAAGTAGTTGAATCTCTTGCGACATTATTATTATTTACAATGTCTAATTTTGCAATAGATGAAAAAACGCTAGCGTTTTTAATCGTAGTATCATAAATACGTATCATCGCGGAGAATTCGTCTTCGGTAATTATCGTATCATCAATCGATGATGACATCAACGAGGATAATTGTGAGTAACCGTTAGATACTGCTTGATGTTTTACTATATAGTCGTTAAGTTTTTCTTGAGAACACGATGATATTTTTTTAGTAATAGCATTTGCAAGTCCAGCAAATGTTGTCACCGCGGAAATAGCAATTGGGACAGCAATCGGAGCTACCATTGTTACTGAAGATAGTATAATACCAGCACCGGCCATTATACCAGATACCGAGTATACTGTAACATCAATTACGGTAATTCTCCTGCGATACTTTTTAATTTTTATTTCATATTCATCAATGAGTGTTTTGAGTTTTGTTAAGAAGTCTTTGACGGTATCATAGCGATATTGCGATGATGGAATCATATTATTTTAAAACCTCAAGTGGTTTTTAATTGTTAAAAATTCTAATTTAGATCAGCTACAAACTCCATGTACCATACAAATGATGTCTTATTTAAATTAGGATCAGTGCTTGTTATTGTAAACCGTTTGTATTCACCCACGTCAATAGTCGTTGAAATCACGTTGTTGTATCCATATGAAGTCGATGATGATATATTAAACTGATTCAGTGACACTATTGTTAATCGATAAATACCCTTGTTTGACACAGTGAGGGTTACTGTATTCTTTTTAGGTTCCCAATCTAATGATCCAGAGAGAACTGTGTATATCATATTTATGATATTTCTCTCATGAGGAATCTTTATTCTTTCAAGTAGCGGAAGATTGTCTGTTTTAAATTTTGTAATATCCTCGATAGATTTTTTAATACTATTAATGCTATCTCTAATAATACTAAATCCAGCATCATTAATATTTTTAATACTAGCTTTAATTTCATCAAAATTGGATTTAATTTCAGCGAGAGATGGAGAGGTTACCGCTGGTGTTCCAAAGAATTTATTGATAATATTTCTACGAAGGGAAGTATATGTTGTTATATGTTTTTCAAGTTCTTCATTTAAATTTTTTAATGCATCTGTGATTGTAGAAACGAGTACACCCGGTTTGAGTTTTCCATCATTTGAATATAACACTATTGTATCTTCAACGACGTCACGTCTTCGTATTAAGACATCATCCAATGAAACATTACTAGATTTCAATTTGCCCTGGCGATCTTGAAATACAACTATTTCCCCAGGATCTACACTTGACAAATTTAATGTCTCGGCGATTTCATCTTCGATTATTTTTTTTACACTTTCGACAGCGAATTTGCTATCGGTTTCTGTTTTTTTTGATTCTGATAAAGGTCGTCCCCAAATATCAATCATTATACGAAAACGCTACGTTTTTCTAAATCATAACGCTATCGTTTTTGCCATTGCCTGCTAGTATATTCATTAACAACAACTTGTGGTGGTTTTCTTGGAAATTTAGATATCTCTGCAAGGACATTTAATACTTCACGACCGCATATCGGTGGATCATTTAACTGTTGTGTTGGTAGCGTGGAATAAAAAATTGGAGATGACTTTGTTATTGTGGATACATATCGCATGAATTCTTTTGGTGGAGCTAATCCATATGAATCAAAATAGACAATTCCGCGTGGATCAATTGCATATGCGACCCAATGAGTTCCTTTTCCGCTGCTGTTATCGAGATTGATAATACCCGTTTCATTTTTCATTGGTTTTGACGGTAATTGATCTCTCATGAAAACTCCTCTAAAGTTTTTTATTGATAATGATTTTACAGCATCAATTAAATCAAAATTGGACATTGGTGAAAATCCTAGGGATTTTTCCACTAATAAGCCGTTCCTGGTATTCTTAGGCCCGTGCCCTTGTACCAATTGTGTGGAGTTCCTGGTAGTCTTAGACCCTTTCCTTTTTTTTTATAGCCTTTCCCAGTAGCTTTTTTCAGGGCCATTCCTGCAGCAGTACCAACGGCTCCTAACGCTGCCGCCTTCGCAACCGCTGGGGCAGCCGCTGCAATCAATGCTGGAATAGCAGCTAACAGCGGGAATATTCCACCCGATTTTATCATACTGGCGATAGCTGCTTTCGAAAAATCAATTTGAACTCCTCGTTTGTTCTTTAGCGCATCATTGAAATGTTTTATTTGACGATCTGTCAGTGATAATTTATGTGCGCCACCGGACATTTGAGTGGGTTTCAGCGTTATTGTAGTTCCACATTCTTTAGCCGACTTTGATTTCAATTTCTTGACCTGACCATCAGTCAACTGGACATTAACAATACTATATGTCATTCTATTCTAAAATGTAATTTACACTTTCAATTGATCTTATTGTGAAAATCCTAACTACATGTTTTCCACTGGTGCATCAATAAGTCTCATTCGTCCGCCAACTCCTTCTAACAACATTGATTTATCACTGAGAATGACAGCAACTGCTCTATAATCGGCTATACCAGCAGGGCGTTGTACCCGAGCTTGGAAGTATATATCAACAACAGATTGTCTCATCATGTCAAGATGTTCCAATGAAAAGTAATAAATCGGATAGTGTTTTTCAAAATCAATTTGCGATATTTGCAAACCAGTATCAACATTTTGATCACGACCCATATACGACAATATTCTATGATATACACGAGCTATGTAGTTGTTTTCATAATTAAGATGTACAATCTCTGCTGGCTCTTGTTGTCCGTTTATTCTCAACGAAACTTCACTTACTCCTAATTTATCAAATATCATATGACTAGATAATTGTCGACCCACTCGATTTGCATCCTGTAACGCTATAAAGATATGACGTGGAGCTGAAACACCTTGTTTTGATGCTAAGTGCCATGTAAATGTGCCATTTACATTATCCTGCTTCGTATCAGTCGTTGTTGTTAGCCAACTTAGCAATGATTTTCCACCTGTGTCCATAAACGATAGTAATTCTTGCTCTATTGTAACTGCTGGTGTCAAGACGGGCATCCATAAAGTCAATTTATTTAAAATGACTTTACCATCATCAGCAACACCAGCAGTATGCCAGATTGCATCATTGTCATTTTCTTTTCGCACTAACACGACTGTATGCTTTGCTCCATAGATGACTTTTCTGACATTTCTACAGAATCCGAATATATGATGTAACGGAATTGCACATGAAAATCGTCGATGTTGTCCTTTTAATGCTCCTTTTCGTGTTGCAAATCCTAGATTGAAATTATCATTGACCCTTTTTAAAATGTCGAATTCAGCGGCTGGTCTATCTTCACGGTCTAGATTAGCTGCGAGTTGTTGATCAGCTTCTGCAGTAGCTTGCTCAGTTCGTACTTTAATAAACTGAATATGGTCAGCATGATCAGAAGTATCCTTAGCAAACATCATAGACGGACCAGCCGACCTTGTATAATCATCAGAATATCTCGCAAGTCCGATTATTGTTGTTGCAATATCAACATTTTGTTCTATTGATTCAATTTCTTTTCCATCAATGATATATCTTGCACTGTTAAATAGCGCCATAATGCCATTATTTACAAAACCAACTCGGATATTTGGGTCATTATCATATGGCGTATTAGCTGCAACATCTGTTACAAGTTCTCCTTCTACTTCAATAAACGCCTCACACGGCAAAAAGTATCTACTTGTATCTTGAACTTGAAGTTCAACTCTCCCCTTTTGATTAGGCTCTCTTGCAGGATAGGCATAATACTGATAGTTAATTTTAGAATCATCTTTATTCACCGGTGCCGCCATATCAAACGCTGGATCAGCAATTTTTTTAAATGCCATTTATACTAAAACGTATCGTTTTTCTAAATCATTTTCTTTTTCGATTTCCTCCAAGACCGCTTCCCGCTATCATACTTGCAATATTACTACTATCTGGTGAAGTCATTGCTAATGATGCTAGTTTTTGTTCCACTGCGTTATTTATCACTTTACTGACATTTGCAGGCATCATTGTTGTTGAAGGTAGCGGTGGTGGTGGTTTTCGTCCGAATCTAGATTTCACCAATGACGTTATTCTATTCTTTGCGGTAGAAAAGGCCGTTCCTGCAAGATCTCCAACAGCGTTAATTCCCTTATTACGAATAACATCAATGGCTTTCATCGCTAATTGTTTAGCAATTGGTGCTACTTTTGGGGCTATTCTTGTGAATAAACCCGCTATGGTATTTCCAAGGCCGTCTCCATAGTATGCCTTATAAACGGGCAATCTTGAGTTCACTACATACACGTTTGTTGGTTTATTGTGATTATAGTGTACTATCATCTTATTTGAAATGACTTTGTAATTTCTAAATACAATTTCAATCGCTAAATTCCCCCGGAATTCCGTCTATTAACTCATCCAAGAGTTCTCGATACGTATGAATATCAATTATCCCACCTTGGAATAATCGTCTGCAAATATCAAATGCTTCATTAGTTATTTCGACTGAGTTATTTCCAGCTCGCTTACCTCCCATAAGAACCTCAAGTCGTGATATATCATTAATGATATTACTAGGACACATATGAGAATCATGATGAGAACTTCCATAACCCCCTCCTGAAGAACTTTCTGGTTCGGAAACGTTTTGATTTTCTGCAGCTGATTCGGAAACGTTTTGAATTTCTGCAGATTGTCGACCTTGACCTCGACTTCGACCTCGACCTCGACTTCGACCTCGACCTCGACCTCGACCTCGTCCTCGACCTCGACTTCGACTTTGTTGTTCTTCTTTTCGTTGTTGTTGTTGTTCTAAAACATCCGCATCAACTCCTATTTTAAAAGCTCTGTATTCCAATGTATTCTTTTTTAAATTGCCGGTGATTTCTTTATTAATTTTATATATCCAATCCACCCATTGATTTTTGTTTATTATGTTTTTTTTATACTCGTCTTTTAAAAATTTCTCCCTGTTATAATAACTTTTTACAGCAAAGTTTCCAAATAACGCATAGTCTTCATTTTTCAGCAATTGAATTTGTTTGATTACTTCTATAGCTTCATCAGTGAATTTCTCGTTAAAAGGAACACTTTTTTTAGTGGAAACACTAGCATCTTCAACGGGGTTATCATCAATATCAATATTACCCATTTGTTGTATTTCTCGCTGAGTTTGTAACTCACCTGAAAGCTGTTTTATTCCCTCGTGAGTTTTTTCAGTTTCTGTAGCAATCTTTCCTAATACATCAATAATAGGTACTGCTCCCTCTTTAGGGATGTCGCCGTATATAGCACGTTCTGTTGCAAGTTTCATATCCTTAGTGGCTTTAGTTACAGGGGCAAAAAGTTGTTCGCTTCCAATAGAAAAGTCAGTCTGCGCTTGCTGTCTAAGTTGTAGTTTATCTCGCACGTTATCTCGAATTGGTATAAACTTTTTCAGTAATGCTAACCTCTCACGGGCTAGTCTGGTAGTTAATGCTTCTGAAGTCATTATTGGAAATGCTAACGATTTTTCAATTGTCGGTTTCACTTGCATCAATCAAACGTCTTATAGATTTCACTTTCAAAGCAATCTCTGACCGAACTTGGTACTGTTCCCCGAGTTTCTTTCTAATTGCTTCAACTATACTAAATAGCCGAATGAATAAATTAATATCATTGTTATACAAAGAAGCATTAACCGCTTTTTGGATTCTTTTTATCAGTGAATACATTTTAGGTAGAACATATCTTCCACGTTTCAATTGTATATCAATTTGTTCAAATTCATTCAAAAGTCTGTCTTCATTCAAAAATTCAGAAAGTACGATTCCTTGATTTCTTAAATTTGATATTTCTGTGATGATAGATGTAATATCTTGAAATTCCATTTATTATTATTACTAATGTATTTGTATCTTTAAAATATTTTTATATACAAAAAAAACAAAACATATACAATGCCCGTCTCTTCCTCATTCGAGTTTCGAGGCAAGAAAGGGCACATACATTAAAGACTTATACAATACCCTAACCCCCCAATCGAGTTCAAGGGCGGGTTATATGGGTATTAGACGTGAAATCCAAGTGATTTCTTTACAAACATTGAACATATAACATAAAGCCTCATTTGGAACCTCTTTCGCGCCAAACGACGTCAAAGAGGCCCAGAGGGGGGACAGCACATTCTTGGAACTCATTTAGTGCCTTCGCATTATATAAGCCCAAGGGCCACAAACATAGATCTCCCAATTGGAAGCTCTAACGTAACAAATGCTATATTAGGTCTTCCGGAAGATATGTTGTGGGGGGGGGACAGTACATTACATATAGGATGATATATATACAATGAATGAATATTTACAATGAATGAGTATTTACAATGCGATTATATAGGATATATACAATGAATGAATATTTACAATGCGATTCAATGAATGAATATTTACAATGAATGAGTATTTACAATGCGATTATAGGTTATATATACAATGCGATTATATAGGATGGTTATATGATAGGATGGTTATATGATAGGATGGTATGATAGGGACAGTACAGGACGATACAAACATGAAACGACGGGGCGGACCTACACCCACTTTGCCAATCAAAAGCAACCCAAGAAATTAACCCTGGTTGCAGTTGAAAAAATTCAACCACACCATGTCAATGGCGTGGGAGTTTTAATTGGCAAAGTGGGCTTCGTTTTAAAGCCCCAAACTTATTACGGCTCATATTATATATAAGGTGAACTAATACTGCAGTGTCAATGTGTAGGTGTGTATTTATTTTCCTAGCATTTCATAATGAATACTGTGTAGTAATTTCAATGGAAGCTAAGTATTTAAATAAAACATTAAAACAAGAAATACAACTGTTAAATAATAGCAATTTTTTTATTAATTTCTATAATATTACGATTAAATAATCGTAATAATAATGGATTTACATGACAAGATAACTCCGTAATGGGGATCCCTGTCAATTCAGGACCTGCTATTTCTTGAATCGAGAATGATATTTTTCTGAATTTTATTACACATAGCCACACTAAAACTAAACTACATGTAGCGCATTTTACTATTTTGACCTCACATACAATCTATTTTAATTTGTAATTTTAAAGTAATTTCATTTTCATACAAACGCTGTTAACGCCGTCTTTGTAATTGGGATTTTTAAAAAATCTATTAATAGACCCCTGGCCTTGGATCTCTGTCAAATAAATTGTCTACCCTGTATAGGTTTTTCCAACAAAACCCTAACTGCTGTTCTCAATACAGTCTTTAGAAACAAGAAACAATAACACAAAATCAAAATCCGTACATACCTGATTACGTATACCGAGTTAACCATTAAATACGTACATGAGATCACACACATCATTAATTCAATCCAATTTCACATGTATTCTCGGACGAATTTCATATCCGGGAATCAATATCGAAAGTAGGATAGTCACGTGACGATCAGTAGTAATGAGGGGAAATACGGAACAAAATAGTAATTATTAAGAGTTATCTTGTAAATAAGAAAACTTTATTCTATGTCCATTTTTCTTTGAGATAGCTGTTTGACAAATCCCTTCAGCAACTTTTCGTACTGAAGGCATACATATTTCAAAATATTTCCCTGCAGCATTCATTGAATGAAAAACTCTTTCTTCATTCGTCGCTGTATCAAATGACTGTACTGGTCTCTTTCCAACTGACTTACAAGTCCCTGTCTTTCCTTTTTTTATATTCTCTCTTTGAGAAATACACTGTAAATTGGAAATCGCGTTATTTTGAATATTAGAATCAATGTGATCAATAACACAGCCATCTTTAATCGGTCCCATATAACACTCAAAGACTGCCCTATGACAGAGATATCCCTTTCCTCCAGCAGTAAATTGCAAGTATCCCTGATTATTAACAAAACCAATTGGTTTCTTTAGTCTACAGTGTCTAACAACACCATTACGAGATATTTCATAATTAACGAGTATTGGATGTGGTCTGAATTCTTGCTCCATTTATATATAATAATACTATTTGTCTAATTCATTATTTGCTTTAATTATAAATCTATTAATGTAGTCTTGAGGGGTTTTTATGATTTTGTCTTTGACAGAGTCATGGTTAGGGTCAATGATGGCGTTTTTTATTCGTTTATCATAATAACGTTTCAATTCTCTAAACCGCTTACCCCCACAATTGATACATAATTGTGATTTTCCTCTCACACCCACCCCACAATTTATGCATGGGGACGGGCCTGTCGAATTATTTCTGACACTCTGTAAGTGATATCCACAGAATTCACCTCTACACGATTTATTGCATGGGGTTACTGATCCGATCATAAGCCATTTGCAGTGATTCATTATATATAAACAAACTTTTCTATTTAAATACTTGTCTTATTTATATGAATGAAGAATTCAAGAGATTATCGGCAATCAAGCCTCGGAAAAATATTAAATTCAATCTTGATAGAACTCTCGAAGACGTACCAAAAGAGAGAATAACTAATAGAATTCTGATTAGAAAAATACGAGATTGTGTTCATGAGTTTAAACAGGATGATGCATCACACACCTGGTCAACATTTAGAATTGATGGTGTTGTTGATGCTAGAATGAATGATGAAACAGCAGCTATGATACTATCACAACTTGGCAATAAACGGTATTTTATCAGAGTGAAATTCATTATCAAATTAGAATCGGGCGAATATATTATAAGAGACAAATTTGTTCCAATTCTCAAAGATGGGACATCAGTCATTGTTAGCCGTTATTCCAGACCAGGGCTGTTAACTGGAATTGATAAACCATACTATGAAAAAGCGTATCCAGAAACAGCAGTCGTTTATGGGATGTATCCGTTAAATAACCCTGACATTGGAAAACTAGCACCAATGAAACAGTCAACGTCAGCGGAAAAGCCACTCAACTGTGTGGCACAAAGAGTCTTAGAACACTTTACAAATGCACTCCGTGGGAATAAATTAACCGATCTAAGACATCAAAAAATAGATCAATGGGAGCTAACAGTGAAAGAGAACGGAGCAACTATTTCCGATATAGCTAGATTGGAAAAGTCGTTGAGATTTCCGATAACCGTTTTAACGATAACTGGCGAAGTATTATACGAATCGAAATACAATAAAAACGGAGCTCCAATCAAAATTATTGATCATAACAAACACGCATGGACATCCGCGGTTACAATATTCCCGCGAGACAGAACAGTGAAGTATATCCCAGAAGAATTCATCAAGGATGGTATTCTCACTGAAGAAAGATTATTCGATGCTATTGCTAGTTTGTGTAAAAACGACCCTGTATCAGTATGGCTACTTCATAGTTTTGAAGATGAAGAATGTCAATTCAATCAATTTGTGAAACCTAACGGTGAATTATATCGTAGTGAAAGTCTACATAATAGGATGAAAAATCTAGCAATAAGTCTCAGTGAAAACGCTAGCGTTTTTAATGAAAAATCCGAAGATTACGAACAGTTACTTACAAATTGTTTTACAATTCCATCAGTTGCAGCTCATTTTGCAAGAAAGAAAAATAATTGGAAACCAACACGAAAAGAGTTTTTACAGGATGTTCAATCCAGCTGTTTGGAATATTATCATGGCGGTCTATGGAACGTTAAATACAATCGTGAGAGTATGATATCAGTTGATATCGTTGCCTGTTATCCAGGAAGTTTTCTAGGATATGGATTCGCTGGTGAGTATTTTAAACGGTTTGGACACCCCACACATGAAATGACTCGCGTTGCTATTAATGGACCACTGCCTGATTTTGATTTGACCGGTTTTGCTTGCGTAGTATCATTTGAATTCGCTGAAGGACTTCATCCGTGTTGTTATGTTTGGATTGGTAGACACATGGCTGAAAGGATGTGGTTACCAATAGTGTTATTGCGATATATGATTGATTGTAAAGTGTTAGTTTCGTTGATTGTCAGCGAAGCGATTATCTCATATCGAAAACAAACCAATGTCTGGTTACCAGAACCAGAATGTCTTGATAGTATAATCGATAAGTCTAGAAAACATATTGATGCTGACGAGGAGTACATTATTGAATGGTCAAAAAGGATATTTAATCAACGAAATAATGAAGCAAAGGATCTCGGCCGAAGAATAATCGGTAAATTTACACTGGGTGGAAAAAAATTTAACTTTAAAAAACAATCCTCACGATTGATTATAGATGATGCCGAATACGACTTCGTTATTAAAGATGCAGTAGAGAAAAATAGATACGCAAATTGTAAAACAGCCTTTTTGTCCAATAAAACAAAGTTAGGTAGAATTGTTACTTACAGTGATGGAGAAAGCTCTGCATATCTACATTTGAGAGCTTCTATGCTGGGTTATGCATCTATCAATTTATTTGCAATGATAAATAGATTTCCTAGTATAGCAGTCAGAGTTGCAATTGATTCAATGTATGTCGATAAAAAATATATCAAAGAGATAACTAAATTTACTAATAGCGAAGAGACTTGGGGAACATGGCGAATTAAACAAGAAATACAACGCGATTATTCTGAATCAGCAGACGTTGAGATTAAAAGCAGTTACCTGAAGAACGATAATTCTATCAGTGAAAAATCTATGTCTAAAGCACCACCGATATCAGATCCAATTTGTAGATATAAAACAGTTTATTTAAACGGTTGTGGTGGATCTGGAAAGACAACACGTGCGATAGAATTATATCGAGAGAGAACGTCCATGATTGTACTCACACCAACCCATAGACTAGCGAGAGAGATCAAACAACGAAATGTTGAAGCTTGCACGTATCATAGTTTTTTTCGATACAAGGGCGATGCTTGGACTCCTGAGCGAATGGGTGAGAAATTTATTCCAGCGGTTATTATTTGGGATGAAGCATGTACTGTTTCAGAAGATGTATTAAAAATGTTTCTTGATTGGTTATTGCAAAAAAATACAAAAATTATATTGTGCGGCGATCATGGTCAACCACCACCATTTGTTGGTAGAAGTCCACATAATTGGTTAAAAGGATTTGTTGATTATTACGAAGAAATTGATACTGACTATAGAGCACTCGATGAGCAGTTACGTGAGTTTAAAAAACTAATTAGATTACAACCCGATAGAATTCAATGTGAAGTAGCGCGTGAAATAATTTCTGAAACACCTTTGAATGATTTTTGGGAAACATGGAAACCAAATGATTTTGTAGTAGCAAGTAGAAAGATAGTCAGAGACGCACTTCAGAAAAAGTTGTTTGAGCTACACAAGAAAAAATTCCCAACGTTTCCAGTGCCGTTGTGTTATAGACCATTGGATACACGAAAGCAGAATATTGAAGTTGAAATTCCAGGCCAGACGGAGAAACAGATTCTAGTGTTAAATGATATTGTGCTAGTTGATATCAATACTGTAGAAGATGCATTATGCGCTGATAAATCACCATGGACGCTTGGTTATGTAACAACAATACACTCGTCACAAGGATTGACCATCACGGATACAATTGTTTGGATAGTTGATAATCGCATTGAATGGTCAAATTTAGTCTATCTCGCAGTGTCCAGAGTACGACGAATAAATCAACTACGAAGGATTGTTTTCGATGATGATTTTAATGCAAACGATGATAACACTGATATTAGCATCATTAATAAAAAACTCTCTGGCTACAAACAGCAGGACAAAAAAAAACAACGAGAATTTGATATTGATGCTGAAGTAATAATTGCATTAAAAGAACAACAGAATAATCACTGCGCCAGTTGCAATTGTATAATGCACTGGCAGTATTCGGATAAAGACCCTCGACAATTCACCGTAGACAGAAAAAATAACAGTCTTGGTCATGTCAGAAACAATGTGATGTTGACCTGTCTTGAGTGTAATAGACGTAACGGAGCTAGTTAAGACCATGTGGCGGTAATTGAGTATCGTCCGGAATGACTTGTAGTTGTTCGCGTGTAAAACCACGCTGAGGTGCAGTTGAATCCAATCTGTAGATTGGAGGTCTACCAGTTGATCGCGTTATAGTTGAAATTTTATGCGTAGTAACACTCCATATAGGATCAGTAGCTCTTCTTTTACCGCCTTCAAGCTCTCCTGGTTCGTATAAATATCTCACAGTAACATCACCGAGAAGTGGCTGAGTGCTAACCCGCTGCGGTTGTTCGGGAATATATTCTTTTTTTATTGCAATATTTGGTTTCATATTAATAGTTCGAGTAATCTCATTATTTAACGCTGCAACTACACTCGGTAACCTTTGGACCCATTCACGAGATCGTTTTTCTTGGATGAATTCTTTTGCATATTGATATCCAAATAACCGTTCTGCAAGAGTTCGATTAAATCGTTCTACAATTGCCTGATCACGATGTAACGCAGTATGCCCCCGTCGTATTGTAACACTATGAGTTTTCATTGTTGATAGAACAGCACCTTGAAACTCTTTGCCAGGATCAACTTGTAATAGATTTGGCCATCTTAGAGGACCTCGTCGATAAATCCTTTCAAATGCAGAAGCGACTTCAGAAGCTGACTTTGTTTTCAATGGTTCTGCTTGTTTAAATCGACTCGCAATATCAACTACAGTTAGCGCGTATTTGTAACCATGGTCATGTGGTAAAAACAATAAATCAGCCTGATGAACTTCATTGGGTACGGTAACATCAAAATGAGAATAATTAATTTGTTTAGGCGGTGGTAGATAAATTTGCCATATAGCTTGTTTGGATAACCAATCTTTTGCAGTGGATTTTTTCACTTTTGCAGCGTTAGCGAGTTTACTGATTGCTGCTTTACCCCTCCAGTATCCTTTCGGAGAATAATAAATAGATTCCATACTATAAAAACACTGGTGTTTTCAATTACCAGCACCTAACACTAATTTGCCTTTCATAGCTGATTTGACCAACCATGAAGCCAATTTTTCTTTGAAGGATTTATCGGGAATAGCATTTAAGGCATGAATTAATTTTACATCCGCGATATGTCTTTGTTGCAAATTATTGCTTTTATATGCAACATCATGAGCATGACATGCCTTATCAATAGCATTTATCGGATACTCACCAGGCCGGGGCTGATTTTGATCATCAAGTCTGATATCTAATCTCGTTCCGGGACCACAGTAGCTATATCCTGGAAGGTGTTTTTCTCCGGGGTATTTTGCCCATGGGGTTCCGGGGAGTTTTCCAAGTTTTGCGGCAATATCACCTCCGAGTTGCTTTTTTTTAAAAATCTAAATTTTTTTGTACCACATGTTACACACTTACCAGTAAGCGCTAGTCTATTGTTTTTAGTTGTAATGGTTGTCTGATCGGTTGTATCAGTACGCTGTTTACACTTAACACAATATAGATCCATAATTTATATATAGCGTTATGAATATAATTGATTTTTCAGCGACTAAAAGAAGAGAACCGGTAAAACACCACGCAGCGCTTCCGAATTCTGTCCGTGCCATTATAATCGGACCATCTGGATCAGGCAAAACACAATTACTGCTTAATTTGATAATGCGATTTATGAAGTGGGATAGATTATATTTAGTTGCCCCATCCGTAGATGATCAACGGTGCTATGAAGTGCTAAAAGATTATAATGAAAAAGCATCAGAAATTAAAGGTGAAAGTGTAATCGACTTTATTACTGATATTAATGATGCACCATCAGTAGAAGATCTCGATGGAGACATAAACAATCTTGTAGTGTACGATGATGTAATGTTAGATAATCAAAAGAACCCTGCTAGAATATTTTCCCGAGGTAGGCATAAAAACACTGACGTGATATATGTCACTCAACGATATACTCAAATTCCAAAAGTAATTCGCGATAACTGCAATATTCTTGCTGTATTCAATGGCGTTGATACACATACGCTACGAAATATTTGGCAAACATGGTGTTCCGATATGGACTTCAATGGATTTAAAAATTACTTTAGTCATGCTCAGTCTGTCCCATATGGATTTATAACAATAAATTTACACGACCCTCGGTCACGATATCGTATTGGACTTGATCAAATATTTGGTTAAATAATTTGTATTAATCAGCAGCAGAGAGGGTGAAATGACAACATATTTGCGACCGTAGATGGCAGCAATTTGAGTGTGGTTATGACAATGTATTTGCGACAAAATCGCTAAGATGGGGTCTTTATTTTTTTTTTGGTTGAAATATTGAGATTTCGTAGGAAGGTTCCATTGGCATTCTGAGGCTTTAATCGATTCTGTCGCAAAAATTTGTAGACGTAGATGGCAGCAATTTGAGTGTGGTTATGACAATGTATTTGCGACAAAATTGCTAAGATGGGACCTTTAATTTTTTTTTGGTTAAAATGAGATTTCGTAGGAAGGCTCCATTGGCATTCTGAGGCTTTAATCGATTTTGTCGCAAATATATTGTTGTAGGGTTCACCCTCTCTGCTGCTGAAATCCTTTTATCAGCAGGGAGGGTTATGACAACATATTTGCGACGTAGATGATAGCAATTATTGGCAGCAATTTGAGGGTGGTTATGACAATATATTTACGACAAAATCGCTAAGGCTCCATTTGTAAAATGGGGTCTTTATCTATTTTTGGTTAAAATATGAGATTTCGTAGGAAGGCTCCATTTGGCATTCTGAGGCTTTAATCGATTTCGTCGCAAAATTTTGTAGGGTTCACCCTCCCTGCTGCTACCACCGACCCACGAGAAGCTACTGGCAAGCTTTCTCACTTATCCATGTTAGCCGAGTCTGGACTCGAACTCACACAGACAGAGGTGAGATGGCAGTGATCTGTAACGGTCAGTGGTTTAGACCACTAGGCCACTCGGGGCCCCATTTTTATTTTTAATGATTGGATTAATTGCCGGTATGAATAATACTTAAAACCTATTTTGCTTCGATCCACCAACATAGGCTGGATCTGATATATCTATCAAATGAACAATTGTTGATATATTTTTTAAATTGTCGAATCCGTTTGCCTCTCTATTACAGAAAAGAGTATACGCCAGTTATTGATTTTCCACTGCATGGCTAACTCTACATGCAGTGTGGGCAGGAAACTTTTCCATTAACAGGTAACTTATACAATGTGGGAATATGTTTTATAGCAGGAAAATATTTGGCTGGCAGAAAATATATTTCATAATGAATTTCAGCGGCATTGATATATTATGGTGAATAATTCCTAAATCAACAAATCGACTCTCAAAATATTTTGGAAGAAATAAAGGAGATCACTGCAAATGTCTTTAATCTACCAAATGACTGGCTTGTAAAGAATTTTTTTTCAGCCTCATATTCGGAACGAAGAAAACTTGTCAAATTTACATACATTGATAAAATATTTTATATAATATTTTGGAGAAAAAAAATCAAGTAAATGAGTAATTTACATCTAAATCAGATACAAAAATGAATTGTCTGATAATTTGTTACAATGTTCTAGCTCCAGTGATAAAGATATCCAAAAGCAAATACATTAAACAAATGTTTCTTGGTATTATATAACAATGCCATCTACACCCACTAATGAACAGTACATATTTAACGAAATAATATAGCACTTTTTAGAAGAAAAGCAGCGCATGCACAGAAAGGAAATTAATAATGGCTATCACCGAACATACACAATTCAAAATTATTGATAAAATTTACAACACGCTTGACATTATTGAGTACGTGCGTAAGTCTGGAAACAAATTGTGTTGACTTCATCTTACAAAATGTGTCATTTAAGGCTATTTGGGCCGAATCTTTTCTGAAATATATTTTATCTAATGCGGGAGTTCACAATGGATACCTTGATCTAGGTACAACTAATATTTTTGCAGGGACAATTTACAATTTTGTGTTACTGCTTACTGACGCCATGTATTTTTATTTTATAAAATACCACTGAATCTTATAATTAGATACAAGATTGGCGACTGAAAAAATCAATTACATTCGCTAACCAATGGTCGGTATTTTATGAGACTATTCCTAAATTCAGAGAAGCAAAAAACATACCTGAAATATACAAACTATGCATCACGTTTAGAATCATGGGATTTTATGCTCAAAATGGTAAAGTGAGAGTTGGTGCAGAGGTACGATGGATCATTTCAGCTTAGTTGGACCAAGATGAAATTAAAGCTCATTGTATGCAAGTTTATGGTTTCATCTGTTAAGGAGTATTTAGATAACGAGCCCGATTATTTACAAGACGATCGAGTTGGACTTCAAATCAAAATAAATGAATTTCTTTCTTGTGTTAAGATCAATAGAATAAACACACACACACACGCACACACACACACACACACACACATATATATATATATATATATATATATATATATATATATATATATATATATATATATATATATATATGTGTGTGTGTGTGTGTTTATTCTATTATATAATCAATATATATATATATATATATATATATATATATATATATATATATATATATATATATATATATATATATATATATATATATATATATATATATATATATATGCTGGTATCAAGTAGGATTTGAACAACACTAAGGCTGAATCGTTAATGCTAAATATATACTGGATACGGTGAAGTAATATATCATGGTCTATTGTGTCAAATGATGCAGACAAGTCAAGGACTGTGAAGACGGTAATCTTTCCTTTTTCCAAAACAAAGAGAAATCCATTAACCACTTTCAGAAGAGTAGTTTACTGTGGCAAGGGCGATATGCAGACTGTACATTGCCAAAAAGACTGTTTGAATTCAGACGAGACACAAGTTGGGATAGAACAAGTTTTTCTAAGATTTTCGACATGAATGGAAGATTTGAAACTATGCGACAATTCTTTAAATCGTTATGGTTGAGTATTGCTTTCTTCATCAGAAACTTTACAATGGCAGTTTAGAAAAATGATGGGAATTTCCCGGAGGAGAGATAAGTGTCAATAACATCGGTTAGTGAAGGAAATATTGGATCTAATCACACAAGCAGCAGTAATGTCGTAATCGGATCAAGTTCACATGACTTTGGTACACTCTTCATCACGATTTTCTGTACTGAATCAATAGAGACACATTCAGATACTGCTAGCGGTTGCCGCTGGAAGTTTGTATCGCAAGTGTATGGTGACGACGAGCCAGTTGAAATTGTTTTGTCAAGCTTATCTCTAATGGGTTGTACTTTGTCACGGAAGAAGTTTGTAATCATGTCTAGAAGGTCGACTGGAGAGAAGGCAGTTGGAAGTGGTATACATTTATTCCTTGACATTAGCTTGTTACTAATCTCAAAGAGCTCTTTGCAGCTGGAACATTCCGTGATCTATGTACTGTAGTGGGCTGATTTTGCTGCAGGGACTTTGTGACATTCTTCTTAGCGGTTTCATTGATTTGCTTACGAAGGTTTAGTACCGTGGATGAGCAAGTAAATAAATGTCTCGTGTAATTGGATCACGAGGGTCATCTCAAAGTGTTACTGATTAAAAGTTTACATGATCATCTCTCTTTCTCTCTCTCTCTCTCTCTCTCTCTCTCTCTCTCTCTCTCTCTCTCTCTCTCTCTCTCTCTCTCTCTCTCTCTCGTAAAATAATATAATAATCGAACGATCTGTCTATCCGTTTATTAAAATGGTAAACACATACTAATACTAATACTAAGTTCAACCTTCGTGAAAGTTTCATGTTAATAAGTGAAGCTGTACAGGAGTTTAAGCATAGACATTGAAGACAGATTAATCCACACACATAGATGGACAAAGTAAATCCCATATACTGCCAGCTTATTGATATAAAAAAAACATTTAAAAAATACTTTGAACAGGCCACAACTCTTACTACTACTTTTAAGAAATGAACTTAATTTATTGGGGTTATTGAAACATACTTTGAAAGAATTAAGGAAGTCCTTGAAGATGACACAAACTTCAGATCTCTACCTACAAGACTTTAAATCTCTTGATCTTAAGAAACAATAATTATTCACAGAAATGAGTCGTAGGACAAATTGCTAGCTAACTGCAGCAGGGAAACTTTAAAATCACTAATCAATATTATATCACTAACATTTAATTGTTATTTATAAAAGGTCTGTAAGGCAGTCCATGCAATGCATCCGAATCCCCCACTTGTGAACAGCATAAATAAAGACAGATCTCTCCTCATAGGATCATCAAACAAAAAAGGGAGTTAGATCAAGAGGATTAAAGCTGATGTGACAACTCATGGAGGTGCAGCTACTAATACTCTTACAGAGAAAATATTAGAAATCGTTATCTCCATATCATACTGTAATTCTTCTCATTGGTAGCAATAATTACAGTAATAGCCAATCACAAAGGGCATTGACGATGATTATGAAACATTGTTGAATGCCATTAGATCAAAAAATAAAGTGTAAAATAATCATCTCAGGTCAACCGCAAAGAAATGGTGCATTGGTAACTACACTCAATGATACCCTAAGTAAGCTGTTCAAAAATTTCCAATTACTCTTTTTCCGCAATACTGGACCTTCTTCAAAGATAATCAAGGTACAGTGAACCTAAACAAAATACCAACGAGCCCGAATTCACTTGTCCAACAGAGGTACTGTATTGATCCTTCAAAATATAAACCAGTACGTAAGACTTATAAAATGTGTTAGGCATGAGTCAGAAACCTGATTCGTCGCTATGACTAGGACATAAACAACAGTTATGCATATACCATTGGGCACAAGGCAATGATGCAATACATATCAAGCAACAAACTGCATTAGAATATCTGTACATTTCTCAATATAAATATTATAATTCTTTAAACAGGTTTCATGCACCGTTTGATTTGAGTCCATAATGCAACTTGTTAACATATAAAGAGCCATCTGATACTGTTAAAGTTGCATCTCCCTCTGAAGTTTCTAAGTGTCTGACATGTTAATGTCTTCTTGTACATGTTAATGTCTTCTTGTACATGTTAATGTCTTCTTGTACATATGTAAATCAGTAATATATCGAGCATTCTAATGTAACCAACATGCGCTAATAGTACAACATATGAGTCTTGAATGATATCTCTTCTTCACGTGTTTATGTAAATAATCAAGGTGATGAAAAGAAATATCTTAAGTCTAAAAACAATGCATTGAATACTGCCATGTCTGAAAATCATGGTCGCCAAAAATGTTTTGGGTGTTAAATACATTTATGCAACGTTGGCATGGATATATTTTACTCTTGTGCCTTCTATGCTGGTATATTGTTTGTTTTCACTGGTTGATTTACACATAATGACACCTCGAATCTGAATCCCATAATAATAATCAACATTAAATCGCCTGCGTTTGTATGGCGATAATTAAATCGGTTGCAATTCTTTATTCCAAAAAATACATTAGCAGCGATATCAGGACTGATTCGACAAAACTTGCCAATATCAGTAATCTGCGCAGAAAATTCAATTTTAATAAAATTTACTTCATTCAAGTATTGCTGATATTTTTGAGGCTGATCTTTATTATCATTCTTTGACCACGATCGAACACACTTTGGCGTTGGAATATATCTCGATCAAAGAAACGGTTGATACAGGGAAATATGCGCTTCAATTTGTGCAAAATCTATCAAGAGTTTTTCCCGATCCAAACGTGATGCATATAATCTGAGTATAAATCTATATATAATCTTTTAATTTGCTTTGCCAATGTCATCATTAATAAAATTTATGTCGTTGTGGTGTAATATTGCATGGTGCTGTGATTATAATTAAATCCATCCTTATTCGATGACTTTCGATTAAGTGAATTAAATGCACTTTGAAAAAATTGTCCATTTTAACTATTGGGTTGTTAAACATGTGATGGTAAGAATAATATTTTTAGAAGTTATTTCACGTCCTTATCTTGTATGTTTGGTAAATAATTGCCACTTGATCTTTAAAATTATGAGTGCGTTATAAAACTTAAATTAAATAATACTTCTTGAGATGCCCAAACGACATATGTTGCAATAGCATGTACAATATGACGACGACGTTCTTGTTCACAAACATGCTCAGCGGCTTCTGTAGCAATAGTGCGATGCTTTTGTTCATGATCAACTACAACACCTAATAGTACAAGTATGTAAGCTTTTCATGCACCTAATGGTATTCAGCAAATGCGATTTACACTAATCATGAGAACATGTTCAATCAATATTTCGTACTTTTCCATACTTAAATACCTAAATTTATTACATCTTAGTGCCATTGAACATTACACGCACACACACACACACACACATAATATATATATATATATATATATATATATATATATATATATATATATATATATATATATATATATATATATATATATATATATATATATATATATATATATATGGTTCCGTACCACTGGATTGTGTGTTAACCTTCTGTTTCCCAGTTGGTTGCGTACTACTAGAATGTATGAATTATTTGATTCCGTGTCACTGGCCAGTGTGGTTACTAGCTGATTCCGTTCCACTGGATTTTATGATTACCATTTGATTCCGAATCATTGGCTTCTTTGTTTACTAATTTGTTCAGTACCATTGCTTATTATGATTACCAATTGACTCCGTATCACTGACTTGTGTGCTTACCAGTTGGTTCCATACCACTGGTTTTTATGATTACCAGTTGATTCCATATCAATGGCCTGTGTGTTTACCAGTTGGTTACGTAGTGCTGGATTTTATGATTACCAGTTGATTCCGTATCGGTGGCCTGTGTTTGCCAAATCGTTCGTACAAATGCAAATTATGATTACCATAAGTTTCCTAATCGGTGGCCTGTTTGCTTACCAGTTGATATCGCAATTGTATCATGATTGGCGTACCTGGGTTCCGCACCTCACTACTTTACACTTGATTAGTAATTTATGTTTTTTGCTTCCATCACTTCTTTCCATGTCAATTGACTATGTGTTGCCCAGATCGTTTAGGCCCACTGATCTGTAACTTTTCTGTTGGCACTTGTTTAATGTTGCATTCTGCACCTCCGAACAATGGCTCATAATTTCCATAATCATCAAATTTTGTTTCCTTTTTCATTTTTTTTCTTACTATTTCCAAGTTTGTGAACAGTGATGTTCATAATATTCCAATAAGGGTTATGTATTTAAAACGATTGCAACGTAGTAATACATTGTCGTTTATATAATAATTAATATCTTGTAGCATTTTTCACCGAATGCACCCTACAAAGAAAGTTCCGGCAGCGTCGTAAATGGCAGTGATGAGAACCAGGCCGTAAAGGTCCAAACTCGAAGAGGCGGTGAAGAGGTCTAGAAAGAAGGCACCATTGTCAACACCAGCGGCCGCCAACTCTTAACCTGGAACAGCCACCGAAGGGGCTTTGATGGACTTCCATCTTCCTAATATTAAAACCCAGGAGGTCTCCGTGAGCCTCACCACCCAAGTGACACAGGAGATCCATATTAAATTTCATAAGCTGGTAGCTATGTGTAGGCCATCCACGGAAAATTGTCCACGCACACGGGCGAATGAGGCGTCGAATCATCCGAAACACTCTCAATCTAGGGTACAGAAGCAATGTATGCATGGAAAATACCTTCTAGAAAGTCAGGAAACATTTGTGTAAACTTGACATTGTCGGCGTCAATATTATTTTTATCTGCTCTATACCTGATGGTAAAAGCGTAGTTTGCTAGGTATGCAGCCTATCTATGCAATGTAGCGTCAGGCTTTGTCAATGGGTTATTGTCCGTGATATCCTCAGAATCATGGAATTCATCCGTTACGCCCTATTTCAACAGCAAAACTCAAACATATATGTGGGATTACACCGTTCACTGGGTCCCATTTTGCGACTAGAAAAGACAATTAGACTTTTCACACCATTATGCTCTTGATAAAGGACTGCACGTAAACCAGATCTACAAACATCCGAATGCTGTTCCAGCCAGTTCTGGCCAGTTTAAACCGGTTATAACATGTTTCGGACATGTACAATTGATCATTTTATGCCTTTTTTGCATCGATAAAAGCGATTTAAACTGTTTCCAAACGGTTCCATCTGGTTCCAGCCAGTTCTGACCATTTCAAACCAATTACAGACCGGTTCAAACCGGTCTCGGACATGTACAATTAAGCATTTACTGTCTTTTTTACATCGATAAAACAGGTTTAAACCAGTTCCAACCGGTTAGAATCGGTTCCAACCGGTTCCATCTGGTTTGGGAAATAAAACCGGTTTAAACCGGTTCCATCTGGTTCCAGCCAGTTCCGGCCAGTTCAAACTGGTTCCAACCGGTTTCGGGCATGAACACTTAAGCATTTTATGCCTTTTAGCATCGATAAAACTTGTTTAAACCGGTTTCAACCGGTTCCGTTTGGTTCCAGCTAGTTCGGGCAAGTTCAAACTGTTTCCAACAGGTTTCGGGTATGTACAGTTGAGCTTTAATGAATATTTGCATCGATAAAACCGGTTTAAACTGGTTCCAACAAGTTATCTCTGGTTCCAGCCAGTTCTGGCCAGTTCGTACCTGTTCCGAACCGGTTTGAACCGGTTTCGGAATTGTACAATTGAGTATTTTATGCATTTCTTGGATCGATTTAACCGGTTCCAACCGGTTCCATCTGATTCCGACCAGTTTTGGCCAGTTCAAACAGGTTCAATACGATTTCGGACGTGTACAGTTGAGCATTTTATGCCTTTTTTCCATCAATACAACCGGTTGTAATAATACAACCGGTTGTAATCGGTTCCAACCGGTTCCATCTGGTTGAGTATTTTATTCCTTTTCGCCTTGATAAAACCTGTTTAAACCAGTCCCAATCGGTTAGAACCGATTCAAACCGGTTCCATCATGTTCCAACCAGTCCTGGCCTGTTCATATCATTTCTAAGCCGGTCACAACCGGTTTCGGACGTGTACAATTGAGCATTTTATGCCTTTTTTGCATCGATAAGGCAGGGTTAAACTGGTTTAAACCGGTTAGAAGCGTCTCCAACCCGCTCCATCTGGATCCAGCTAGTTCTGGTCAGTTCAAACCAGTTCCATCCGGTTTCAGACATGTACAATTGAGCATTTTATGCCTTTTCTGCATCGATAAAACCGATTTGTGCCGGTTCCAATCGTTTAAAATCAATTGCAACCGGTTCCATCTGGTTTCAGCCAGTTCTGGTCAGTTCGAACCGGTTCCAAACCGGTAGAGCGGTTTAAGACATGCATAATTGAGCATTTTATGCCATTTTTGCATCGATAAAACAGGTTTGAACCGGTTCCATCTTGTTCATTCCAGTTAAGGAAAGTTCAAATCGGTTTCAAACCGGTTCCAACCTATTTCGCACATGTCCAATTTAGAATTTTATGCTTTTATGATTTATAATACAGGTTAAAACAGGTTCCAACCAGTCCGAACCGGTTCCAAGCCAAATACGTCCGGTTCTATCTGGTACCAGCTAGGTCTTGCCAGTTTAAAATGGATCCAAAACCGTTTCCGACACGTAAAATTCAGCAACTTAAGCCTTTTTAGATTTTAAAACCTTTTTAAAGTTGTTCCATCCAGTTAAAACTTGGTCTAACAGGTAAGAACCGGTTTAAACTGGTTATATCTGGTTCCAGCCAATTCTGGCCAGTTCAAACCGGTTCCAAAACCGGTTCGGACCAAAGTAGGACACGTAAAATTGAGCAATTTAAGCCTTTTTTTGAAGCTTTAAAACCTATTCCAACTGGTCAAAACCGGATCCAACAGGTTAGAAATGGTTTCAACCGGTTCCACGTAAAATTGAGCAACCTAAGCCTATTTTAAGCTTTGAACCGGTTACAACCGGTTAAAACCGATTCCAACCGGTTCCGTCTGGAGCCAACTAGTTGTGGCCAGTCAAAATCTGTTCCGAACAAGTTCTTACCGGCCTTGACCACGTAAAATTTAGCAACCTAAGCCTTTTTGAAGCTTTAAAACCGTTTCCAACCGGTTAGAACCAGTTCGAAACGGTTTTAACCGGTTGAAACCGGTTCCACCTGGTTCATGGCAGTTCTGGCCAGTTCAAACCGGTTCCAAACCGGTTCCGACTTGCTTAGGCCACGTAAAATTGAGAGACGAAAGCCTTTTTAAGCGATAAAATCGTTTCCAACCGGTACAGGCCTTCTAAAATTGAGTAACTTAAGTCATTTTAAAGCGGTTTCATTTGGTGCAAACCAGTTCTGGCCAGTTCAAACCGGTTCTCAACCGGTGCAATCAGTTTGGGCCATAAATCTTTGAAACCTGTTATAACAGGTAGAACCGGATCCTTCCTATTCCATCTGGCCAGTTCAAACCGGTTCCAAAAGCTAAAAAAATTATGGAATGATCTGAACAAGAAGAAAAGATGATTTTTGCAGCACAGTCAATTTTACCGAGTATATATCCAGTGATATTTACAACAATTAAACAGTTAAAAAGAAGCAGAAGAGAAGATGAAGAAAGTAATGGAAGAAAAGGTAGAGAAAATTAAAAAAAACCTAAAAAAAAAAAGGCGAAAGACAAGCAAAGAAAGAATATTTTGACTGACCTTATAAAAACTGGATGAAATTACAGCAAATATTTAGGGAGATGGGACATCTAGACTGGATACTAGAAAAAAGAAGAAAGGAATCATTGGGAAAGTGAAAAACCGGTGGAAAAAATGGAGACAATAGAACAAAAAGCCAAAGTCCCTTTTCAGGGCCATTTCCTATGCCTCGAAAATATATTAATTTTTACTTTGCCATATATGTGTTATCTATGTATTTATTTATGTTTCTAACTCTCGCCTATATTTGACCCTACCTAAAGTAGTGCGTGTATTTAGGTCAGCCACTTGTCAAATTGTTACAAGCGTCCAGTACCGAGACGTCATCCTACTTGTTCCATTCCTCTAGCCCATAATTAATCGTATGGCCATGTCGTCCCAGGCTGTGCCATTTGGGCCTATAAATTTTGGGGCCATATCTTGCCAGGCTCTTTTTAACATTACGGTCTACGTGGGGCTATATCGTCCCATTTGTGATTTTTTCCTTCTCATTCAGATTGTGTTGATAGTAAGTATGGTGTGTTTTATGCTTGCTCATTCGTTGGTGTCGATAGAATATAGGTGTGTGTTTTATGCGTGGTCGTTCATTAGTGTGGATAGTATATCTGTATGCTTATTTTGTCTATCCCTATTGCGTGGATATTATATTTTTGTGTGTTTTATGCTTGCTAGTTCCTTAGTGTGGATAGTATATTTGCGTGTTTTATGCTTGCTCGTTTCTTGGTGCGGATATTATATAGGTGTATGCTTTATACTTGCTCTTTCGTTAGTGTGGATAGTATATAGGTGTGTGTTTCATGCTTGCTCGTTCGTGAGTGTGCATAGTATATTTGTGTTTTTATGCTTGCTCGTTTTTTAGCGTGGATAGTATATTTGTGGTTTTTGTTTTTTCTTGTTCGTTCGTTTGTGTGGGTAGTTTATTTGTGTTTTTTTTCCTTCTCATCCCGATTGTGAACAGTATATTTGTGTGATTTTTATTCTCATCCCGATTGTGCAGATAGCATATTTGTGTGTTTTTCTTCTCATCCCGATCGGATGGATAGTATATTTGTGTGTGTGTTTTATGCTTGCGCGTTCATTGGTTTGGATAGTATATGTATGTGGGTGTTGTATGCTTGCTCTTCGTTAGTGTGGATAGTATATAGGTGTATGTTTTGTGTTTGATCGTTCGTCAGTGTGAATAGTATATAGGTGTGTGTTTTATGCTTGCTCGTTTGATAGTGTGGTTAGTATATTTATTCTTCTTTTCATCCCGATGGTGTGGATGGTATATTTATGCGCTTTATGCTTGCTCGTTCGTTGGTGTGGATAGTATATTTATGTTGATTTGTTTTTTTCATTCCAATTGTGTGGATAATATATTTGTGTGGGTTTTTTCTCATTCCGATTGTGTTGATAGCATATTTGTCTGTTTTATGCTTGCTCGTTCCTTGGTGTGGATAACATATCATATGTGAAGTGAGTGCAAGGGATGTTCTTCTTAACATGCGTGCTTTAATTATATTAAACTAAAGCGTTCTTCATTCGCGCCATCGGGGTTTTGCCGCTGAGATTGAAGAGGATGGACGTGTTTTATGGAGCTTTCGCCACAATTAGGTTTATCGCAGAAACAATGCGAAGGAAGACAACTTGGATACACCTACGATGGAGAAATAACATAGGATATACCTGTGTTGAAAGAAAAGCAGCTTAAAAAGGATTAGTTAGCAGGAAGTAAACTAAGGATTACGACAGTTTTGATTCTCGCCTCCGATTTTTACGCACGTAGTTCTTCCTTTCAACATTATGTTCAGAAGCTGGGACTCACGCCATTCAACTCTAAATAATCAGCCATGGCAATTAACTACGATAGAATGCTGAAGCTACAGGACGTATTTAATTCCTTAGTCATGTTAGAGGAAATGTTGATGGGAGTAGAGTATGGCTGTTATAGCCCCATCGTGAAAAATGGAAATAAAAAATTTGATATGATGTAAGGATACCATATATGAAATGATATCAATTGAAAAGGATGCAAAGGAGGATATATATGAAAAAAACTAGGGCCAGATAATGGAACGAAATGATTGAAAAAAGAAGATTAGAATGGGAAACAAAAAACGAAGAAACAGAAAGAAACGGAGAATGAAAAACAGGAAGATGAGGAAGAATAGAAAACCAAAAGTGTAGAACAAATGATAAGAAGCTAGTCAAGGAAGGGAAGAAATTAAAAGAAATTAGAAGAACACAAAGGCCTTTTTCAGAGCCACTTCCTTTGCCTCGAAAAGATTTCTATTTTCAATTGTGATATATATATATATATATATATATATATATATATATATATATATATATATATATATATATATATATATGTGTGTGTGTGTGTGTTTGTGTGTTTGTTTATGTGTGTGTTATATCGATGTGTTTATCTATGTTTCTTTTGTTTATCTAAGTCTACGTCTCTATTGTATGTGTCCCTCTCTACTGTAGTAGCCGTGTATATGGGTGTGTAAGTAGATTAATCCCTTGTCGCAACGTTATAAGTGTCCAAAACCAGGACGTTATGCCATCTGTTCCATTCCTCTTGTTCCTACATAAAAATTTCCATTGTTCCTATACCGTAACAGGCTGTGGTTTTGAACCCCAAAGGTCGTGTCCCTATATATGCCACGGAGTGTTTTAAACGATAACTCCCATTATACCTATATCGCCCCCATATATAACGGAATTATGTTACCATTACAAACAACTGTGCTTTTCAGGGCCAGTTTCTATGCCTCGTAAAGATTTTCATTTTCAAATTATCCATATATATATATATATATATATATATATATATATATATATATATATATATATATATATATATATATATATATATATATATATATATATATATATATATATATATGTGTGTGTGTGTGTGTATGTATGTATGTATGTATGTATGTATGTATGTATGTATGTATGTATGTATGTATGTATGTATGTGTGTGTGTGTGTGTTTGTGTGTGTTGTGTGTGTGTGTGTCCCTCCCTAGAAAAGTGGTAGCTGCACTTAGGTCAGCTCCTTACTACAGTGTTGTCAATGTCTAGTACCGTGACGTCATACCACCTGTGCCATTCCTCTTCTCTTCTTCCTATACAAATTCCCATTGTCAGTACACAGGCCCAGGCCTTTTTTTATTCCGTACAAATCGTGTCCCAGGGTGATTTTTAATAATAACCCCAATTGCCCGTATATTGCCGCCATATATTACTAACAGTGAAGGGGCATAAATTAGATACTTAGGTCTACGCACTAAGAAGTCTTACACTGCAGACGTAGAAAGGGTAGGACAGATGATAGTACATTGCCATAGGATTTCACAGAATCATCTCAGATTTTGCCTTATAAAAGACGAGACTCCATTAAGAAGTGTGTTATGTTTCTGTGGATTGTCTTATTTGGAACTGTACCACTTACGAGGTTTTACGAGATTTCAGAGCACGTACACAATCTCAGATTCAGAAGACACACCTTTATTCACTAGGATATATTTTTAGCATGTAAAAATATACCGCAAGATTAAATATTGTACACTATTATATGGAAAATACAGAGTTTTTGCACTGCTATCTGAAATTTGTCATACTTAAAAATATGTTTATGCTAAAACTATAAAGGTATTGTTTTTATCATCTAGCAGTTCGTACAGTGTCTTCCAATGAGAAATCATTAGTGCTATCCTTTGACACTTAATCACGTTTTATAATATGTGGTGCATAGAGTTTATAGTTAACGTCTGCTCTTATTGTAACATTTGCCAACAACTATGAATTGTGTTCCATGTTACATGTTGCGGATCCGTATAGCTTAACAAAACGAATGGAGAACTGTGCACTCTTTTTACGAGACACCAACGTTATTCTCAAAAACGCCTTTAAGTAGACTTAAGGCATATGATATGCTAGCACAGGGATGTCATATATTACCATATACATGGACTTAGATCATAATTGTCTTAGTTCATGGTGTCCACATTTGTTGCTTAGTAGCAACACTTTCCACTGCGACCACAATCTAAAAACTAGTATACTGATCTAAAATACTTTTAAAGGTGATATCAGTTTGAAGTTTTTGTCATAAATTTTCCATCTATTTTCAGAGATGAGGCTTGGCTTTGAGAAAACAACTTATCATGTTATAGTCACATATTTCACTTCATGGTCACTTAATTACGTAGAAATCCACACGATAATTTTCTATTACTACAGCTTAACCAATTGCACTTAAATCAATATAAAGAATGCCTAAATCTAAATCTTGCATCACCATCAAAATGTAAAATAGACTAGAATTATATTCCTATATACTGAACAGGGTGTAATAATTGTGAAATGAACATTGTTAAAAAGCTGCTTTATTAGGTAGTTATAGAATGTGCCCTTAAGCAGGTGCCCTATGCAGCCCAATTGGCTAAGGCAGTCGCCTTTTCAGGTCACTTATATCTCACATATGTGCACACTGGTTCGATTGTTCAGCTGTACAAGAATGTATATATGGAAAGCCTTGCCAGCTGCTTTCTGTGGGTCTGTGATTCTGTTCGCGATTTTTCTGTTGTTTTTTGTTATATTCTATGATGTCTATGATGTCGTGAACAACTGGGATAAAGACAAAACATCAATAACAATATATCCTAAACCAGTTCCACAACCTAAAGAATTTCTCTTTGAAAACTAGGAACTACATCTGCGAAATCATATATGTGGGTCTGTGTGCGGTTCTAGTAATTCTGCCTATCTCATTTTAATGACCAATCACATATATCTTTGCATCCTGTACTCAAAACCAACACAAAACAAAAGCAGTACCGAACTTCGTACCTTATTGCTTAACGCACCGGTTCCAGAACTACGCATATTGTTTTCACATTTACATTAGAATGGTATACAATTTTTTAAGTAGACCAAAAAGAAACTATGTCAACAGTACAATGTCCCAAATGTTTTTTTTTTATGGCTTCTGTCCATAAGGCTGAGAGGAAGAAGTACATGCGACAAAACCTGAAGCAAGTCTGCTGAAGAAAGCATTTATAAATGGATCAGTATATAGCTTCTATTAAGTTTATTCATATAATTGTCATGAATACATATATTCTTTATTATTTTCAGCAGGTACGTGTGTTGCAGACAACCGAATTATACTTACTATATATTGTTCCCAAATTGTTTACATTCAAATGACTTTATTCCAACCGTATTTTTATAGTAAGAAATAGCACAGGTGTTGTCACTAAACATTCTTTCATATTTCTGGGCAACATTCTTGACAAAAAGAATCAAGTGTCCTAAATTGATATGGACAAAATGGTGCATACTGGGACACAGGAAATCCCATTTGGTAAGCAGGCATATTGCAACACTTGTTCCCTCCATTTAAATATCAAACAATTTTATGCTCCTTAGTTTTTTGAAAAAAAAGAAATATAAACTCTTCCAATCAACAGGTGACACGAAACATTTTCGAGTATATAGTTTGAGATCAGTTTCTGAAGTATCCATTTTTAAATGGCGATATTTGATATATCTCTTAAAATGTAGCCAATTTTGAATGACTTTAAATATGCCTACTTTCTAGTCCCAAAATATCTTAGTTTAATCAATAACCTATATTCTGCTTTACAAGTGTATGACATAACAAGAAATTTGTAATGTGTATTCTTTATCAATAACTGACATTTCATATTCACTAAAGTTAACTGACTTTTTAATACATTCATTGAACAGGCGGAATACCATTTTGCAATTCTATTCGGTCCTGTAAGCAGCATATAAACCTTGTTTTTACATGCTATTTCTTCCCATGATTTAATAAGCTACTTACGAACCCCTGCATGAGATATGGCCTGCACGTAACGGATTGTTTTGTTGCGACATTGAAATTCTTAAGATGATGTTCGTCCTTCAGCTCATATTGATCTCTGCATAGGCCCTACCACGACACATTTACTCTCTTTTTTAACTCTCTTGCGGAGGAAATGTAGCCCATTTCAGACTCTGTATATGGTTAGTGGTTTTGAGGCTTTGACGCCATTTTACAATATAGGATGGCTGTTAGAATAAATGATAGCTAAAGAACCCGGACAAACCCGTGACCAATTGGAAGAGACTTGCAGAGGCGTAGCTATGGTGGGGCAGGGGGTACATATGTCCCCTGGTGCCAAGGTACAGGGCGCCAAAATAAGGCTTACAACGTTACCTTATAATAAGTAAAATAGAAAAATGTGATTAAACGGGGAGGGGGCTGGGGAGCCAATTTTATAGTACATCCCCGGGCGCAAAATATCATAGCTACGCCTCTGGAGACTTGCAACGATTTTTATATAACTACATTTGCCAAGTCAAGGACTCGAACTCGCGTGGACAGAGGCAAGATGGCAGTGATAGTCAAAGGTATAGGACTTAGACCACACGACCACCAGGGGCATTGTTCCGCTGACTATAATGCACCAAGCAATATCAAACACTAGACTTAATCTAATAGTTTCACTTAATCAATTTACGTCTTGAATCTCGTTGATATGTTTACAGACATTTCCACCATAGACAGTTTTGCTTATGTAATACTAGTAGACGCAAAGTGTACACATTCTTCCCATTAAATATGTAGCGGTTGTTATGATTCTTGGTAAAAATTTATGTGTCGGAAGACATGTGTGACATCTTACTTGTTTGATAGAGATCAAAGAGATGCTGCCCTCTCTAAGCCATCGTTTATAACACACTCAGCCTATGTACATTTACGTTGATATAGGCAACATGAATATACCAAGCTTTTGCATGTAGCATGTAGAGGGTGGCTATAATGTGAGCGGAAAAATGAAATAAAATTGTTCTAATCTTGTAGTATCTCTGCAGACAAGTGACCACAGAATTGCTATCATACTGCACGTCCTACTAACTCTCAGCCCGAATGTTAAGAAAAATGGCCTACACAGTGAGACAGTAGACCCTGCAATAACTATCATTACATAGATTTCAATTTCTGTAAAAATAAGTATTATAATATTTTGCCATCATTGTGGGCTGATAGATGCATATTATGTGTTGCTAAAAATAGAATATAATCATGGGAGATAACTTTTGTATGTATAAAAAGGGGGTGAATCTTGTTACCTTAATGGAGACATTCGACGTAGTTCTTGCGCACTTTACATACATTTTTGTCAAGATCATAATTTAAGCTGCTATCATCTGCCAATCATCGGCCCTTATTTTTGTCAAAACAATGAATAAATGCATTAGAATCGGCCATCATTTTTTGTATAAACAAGACAATAGGCAACTCCGAACGGTAGCATAGGCAACAGACTGTATTTGCCTAACCCATGTCGGTTTTACAAGAGTGCAGCTTTTTCTGAGAACAATTGTGCAGAAAAAATTTCTTTCCTGATGTGAGCTCAAAAAAGTGCCAACTTGTCTACGACAATGATAACTGTCTGCGGTCTTAGATTATACATAAAAGAGCAACGTGTTCTTGTAATAACGGAACAGGTGAGTCGATATTCTCCTTATACCAAGGTTTTCAAGAAGTATCTTTTCTTACTGAAACTGAACTTTCTACATACATTACATTGTTCATGGATCCAAAAATAATAGGATAATTCAAATCCTTTGTCGATTTAATCTATGACTGTTACAAATAAAACTAACTTTTTCAACACTGTAAAAGATTTATAGGCAAACATTTAAATGCAAACACTTTTAAATGTTATGCTATTATTATTTTTCGGCCCTGCTTTATTAGCTTCTGGAGACCTGCCAGATTGCTGCTGGAGACCTGCCAATAAATAACCTAGGTGTTTCTTATGGAATGAATAGGAAAAATAATTGTATAGCTGATCATTAAAAATCTGGTATGCATACGGTTGTATTCAGTGAAGAGCTTGTTACACAATGAGATGTACAATATTAAGCTTAAGATTTATTAACTAACATAATTCACCTATTTACATACTGGATATACTTGAGTGTAAGTTAGACCGAAGAAATAAACCCATATTTGCCGTTATGTAATGCGCCGACAAATCTGTGTCAATGCAGTTTAGAAGGACTAATCAACATAACTAACAACACCATCCCTTATTTGTTGGACCATTATGTGACGGCAGATTAAGGTCTGTGATGTCTATTGTTTGATGAGACCGACAGTGCAGATATGTTAACCCTATCTACCGCTTTGCCGATAGAACATATATGCTAGTGCTTTGTTCTAGCTACATCTATTGAATTTCACGGGTTGCCTCAATTATAATGTAATACCAAGTAACAGCGTATAACAGCGGTATATTTTAAATCGGCCGAAAACGGCAGAGGCAATTGACTTCAAAAGTATACTTTGTAAGTTTAACATCGAAGGTGTGATTACTTACAAGAGAGAAGTCATTACATTTTTAACTGACTGAAAGGCAACGGTACAACGGTACAAACAAGGACCGTCAGTGGAAAATTGTTTATTTGTGAGTTCATAAAAGTTATGTGCTCCCCTTGTCTCGATCAAGTAGGAACAGTGCTCAAATTTGAACAAATTAATTTTGAATCCAATTGGTGGCTCGTCACCGCATCCAATAGCGAAGATGGATATTTAGTTGAACGTTATCATCAAGTTTAAAAATTGAAAAGAAAGGCTGATTTTTTTATAACTGAAAAGATTCTTTTCTAAACGCAGATATTGTTGTATTCTGTTGATCAATATCAAATATTCACTTTCCTCTGGTAGCCAGAATCATGGCTGTGTCTGTCTGTCTGTCTGTCTGCATGCATGCATGCATGCATGCATGCATGCATGCATGTATGTATGTATGTATGTATGTATGTATGTATGTATGTATGTATGTATGTATGTATGTATGTATGTATGTATGTATGTATGTATGTATGTATGAACCACAAATGCATGTACAATCACAGCCTCTTGTTAAACAAGAACAACAGACTTGTCGAGATATACGTGCTCGGTATTTGGGTATTGTTCAAATGATAACGATATTCATATTCAACATTAACCGTGTCAAATGTGCAGTTTAATATACATGCGGATTTAAAATATCGGCGTTCTGTCTAAAGGCTAAATAGAATCTATAGAAACTGACTCACATTTCTGGATCAAAATTTAAAAATGCTTGTGTAATAGGCATACTAGTTTAGAAAATAAATGTAGATAATCCATCATTCTTTATACGTTTTTAATTGGATTCTGTACATACCCCATGGAGTACCTCACTTACATATGTAACTGTTTAACCTGAGTTACTGACCATTAAAAAGACTAAACTCGGTTCATACTAGGTGTGATTTGTACGTGATTTAGATTTGTAACGTAGCTTTAACAATTTTTCATTCGTATTGCTACGATGTCTGCAGTGTGACAGATTAAAGTGATGTCTAGCAGTGGGGCATCATGCCGCAGACATGTAGCATGATGTCCCACCCAGTCACCTTATCCTGACACCAGGCCGACCAGTACTAAGTCATAATAAGTCAAGTCGTCAGAAGAAGGCCAACGAAATACGATAGCGAAGGTCAACATTAAACAAGGACCAGGTGCTTGAAATATTACTGATCTACACCAGTCTTCTCGTATCAGGTGACCTTTATTGTTGCAGGCGATGTAATATTACCGAGAATTTCGTATTCTTAAGATATTTATGCTGTGAGTATGGGAAATGACTAATAAATTATAATATATATTGTTATATGATAATTGTATTATCATTTCTTTCAAAGAGTCGATAGAACGGAACAAAATTATTCGATAAAAAATCGGCTGAAAAAATCTAGAAGCATTCTTTTCCAGACAGCAGTTAAAATACATTCGTTAAAGCTGCCAAAGGAATATGAAGGTCACAACAAAGTATCCACCTGAGAACCACAAGTAAAAGGAAAGCTTGAAGGATGGACAAAGCAATATACGGATATGTCGAGAAAGATAACTTTACATGTACCACAAAATTTAAGTCCAACATTTATGTACAGCCCTGAAGTTTGGCTAGCACAACAAAATTAATAAAAGTACTAATTATTCATTCTGGCGGGTTTGCGGGAAGGGTTGTGGTGGGTGGCCGCTGCAATTTTGCTTTGACCTGAGATATTTATTATTATTATTATTATTATTATTATTATTATTATTATTATTATTATTATTATTATTATTATTATTATTATTTAAAGAATATAATCGAGTAAAATTTGCTAGAAATCACCGCAAGATATTATTTTTGCTAATCAAAGATGGACATTTCAAAAGAAAATATCAGGCCACAGACCAAGAACTAAATTACTGGTCCCTAATCCATAATATATCTTCGGTTACAATGGTACGTATGGCGGTAGGTTCAGACGCAAAGGTCCAAGTGAGCATGTGGCCGATTAAGTAGTCCTTACTGGAAAATGATTCATCCCAAGTATCAATGTAATCCGTCTATGGATTTAGGATTCATAAGCAATGAACTTTCATGCAAATATTGTGACAATATGACGTTCAGCACTAGGTCGAAAAGTAAGAACAATAGTGCTGAATATGTTGTTTTTGCTAATTAAATATTCATGCCAATGTATGAAAAGAAATCTATAAAAGTATTTATGATATATATGCATATGATAAAGGTCAGCTATAACCTTAGCAAAACTAATAATGATGTTGCCCCTAAGAGAAATGTAGCTGCTAGTATCTGGCCATTCCATTAATACCGGCGTTCAAAGAATTTAATTAGCATATATGCTATGTCAACTGCAAAATTCTACTTTTCTAGTTAGACGAAGGAGGGCCTTTGGTCAGCAACGATTTCCAAATTATTTATGTGTAATCGGATTTAACTAGACACAGTTTCCTTTTAAATTTCGTAAAGCATGTTTAATCTAACATTGGATAAAGAAAGGAAAAACAAAAACAAAAAAAAAAACAAACAAAAAAAACAAAAAAATAAAGCCTTAGTTATTTTGAGTATTTTTATTGTAGTAAATGTAAAGCATTTAAAACAAAACAAATATAAACACTCAAACATAAAAATATCTTTCATGACACACGTTACGATCATATTTTTCATATCTAAATGTACTGTATTAAATTCAAACTAAGAGAAGGCCAAGTCCAAAACACATATATCCGCAGCATTTAATGAATACAAAACAAACAAACAATGTAAATTAAATGTAAACAACACATTAAAACTATTGGAAGGAATACATTGTTAGATATTTATACAAAATTAACAATTTATTTTTCCTTCATGGTGTAATGCCATTTTTAATAAATAAACGAGATTTCAATTGCTCTTAACTATGATTATAAGCCAGAAGAATATTTCTAGTAGGGCCAATTACAGCCGCCTTTCACATTCTATTTCAGCTTTTACTTAGTCTTTCATTTTAAAAACAAAGATAACCCTATCGTTATATCCAAACGGTTTACACGGATTAATAATAATAAAAATAATGATAATAATAATAATAACAATAATAATAATAATAATAATAATAATAATAATAATAATAATAATAATAATAATAATAATAATAATAATAATAATAATAATAGTTCAGTAGAGTCTTTCTTTGGTCTCAAAGAAAACATAAACGTGTGCAAATATGTTCCAAGGAACTAGTTCAGTTTTATCAGACACATTCAGCAAGACCAGAGTAATTTCCCATTCTACTTGAAACAATAATGAGGAGAAAACTACGACGACGAAATAAAGAACGAGAGAAAACAAAACAAAAAATTCACTATGTCGCTAGTCCATGCTTTGTTGTACTTAAGGCATAGCATATAGTATATTTTCCCAAAACCAATCATCGTCTTGGTTTAAGTACGTATTTTTCTTTATATATTCTTGCAATTCAGGGACCAGCTTAGATTGATCTATTTTATCCAACAGAATCATAATGATTCTATTTTTCTTTTCTAGTAGTAGCGTATGATGAGCTATCCGAAATTCGTAATGGCACCACTCACTCTCGACGAAATTATTCGATAATACCACTATTACTCTCTTACTGGATTCAACGCTATACACAATATTGTCTGCAATCGCTGCTCCGACATTGAAATCCCTATTATGAACACAGAGTCTGTAATTGAAAATATTTTCCAGAACAGGAACTAATTTATTAAGTACAAAGTCGTCATCTTTACTGCTATATGAAACAAAAGCATCATATCGTTTATTCACATCTGCTGAGTCCAATACTCGATGATTGAATCGAAAGCCGAACTTCGCGTAAATCCAAATTTTCAGAAAATCACGGTTCCAAAGGACAACAAAGACAATAATTACTATAATCACGAAGGCCCCAAGTAAAGTCGTTAGCGTCGACACCAAAGTTTCATTATGTATTACTGCCTTAGTATGATGCACGGTTATACTTGGGCATAAATCCAGTATCGATGTATTTGCCAGTAATATGGTCGTGTTGAAGCATGAAGTTGTGTTTGTGGTGCAAGTTAGTGCAGAAATGTCAATTAGTTTTTTAACATTCGAATATATGAAACTGGCAAAGTCTATTAAAAATTTACAATCACATGTCCATGGATTACCAGAAAGTTCGAGTAATGATGCAAGAGACATTTCGTACAATACAAATCGGTCCACTTTGCGGAGCAAGTTGTTGGACAAGTCCAGTTGATATTTTGCAGGAAAATGACTGAACGATCCAGGATCTATAAACGTTATTCGGTTGGAGCTAAGTAATAATTGCTGCAAGTTGTTCAATCCAAAGAGAGTCTTTGAGAAAATTGTAGATATATAGTTCCCATTAAGATGTAGTGTCTTCAGTGACGATAATGTCGCAAATGCATTATCCTCTATAGTATGTATATTAGATTCATTCATGGAGAGATGTTCTAGTTGTGTCATGTTTGTGAAGAAATGTCTAGACACGACACTAATGTTATTTCTGTCCAGGTACACACGAGTGACTGCCGGAGGTATTTCCTTTGGAAACTCGTCGACCCCAATTCCTTCACATCGGACCGAATTCACTGATTTGTCATCACTCCAAAAACACACGCACTTATCAGGACAAGGGTACGAACATGAACACTCATCTACGTCACAGCACGAACATTTCAAAATGTTACAATCACGTTCATACTGACAAACTAAATATTCGGTATTAAGTAGGGAGAGCAATGAATTATTGGTACCATCGAAAACTGAACACGTGAGCATATCCAGATCGGTAATAAACATACCATTTGTATCTGAAGACAACAACCATCTCTTTACCCATTGCATGTTACAATCACAAATTATTGGATTTCCTTGCAATTTTAATGAAGTAAATATTGTTGATGACGTCAAGGCAGACTTCTGAAGATATCTTATCTTATTATATGAAAGATCGAGATAGCGAAGCTTCGGAAGTGGTTCGAATGTACGACTATATATTCTTTGAATTTTGTTATTTGAAATATTTAATGTTTCAATACTTTTAAATGTGCTGAAAGAATCAGAGGATATGTGCAGAACATTATTGTAACTCAGATCAAGCTTACGAAGATATATTAAATTACTATATCTAAAAGCATTTATGTCGGATATATTATTTTTTCGTAAATATAGTTCTTTGATTCGCGAGTCTCCGAATGCACTATATTCTATGAAGTCTATTTCATTATTTTCTATCCAAATTGCGTACAGATCTGACAGATTTCTGAACGTTCCTGTCCCGATAGTTTTAATTCTGTTGTTGCTCAAGTTGATTGCTCGAATGCCACTAACACCTGCGAAAGTTAAACCATCGAGTTGTTTTATATTGTTATGCATCAGGTCCAAAACAAGCAGATTCTGGAGTCCTTGAAACGATGGCAGATGGTCAATATCATTATAAGAAAGATTGATAACAATTAGTGATAGGAGCTGTTGAAGACACTCTATGTGTAAATTACGGATTTTATTATGTTGCAAAGCAAGGATTTTCAATTTTGATAGTCCACTAAATGCATCTTTATCTATTTTTTTAATTAAATTTTTAGACATATATAATACTTCAAGATTTTTAAGGGACATAAATATATTGTTCGGTAATGTTCTGATGTAGTTGTTAGACAGATCCAAATATATCAACAATGAGAAAAGCCTAAAACCTGACATCTCCATGTTTTCAATACAGTTGTTTTTTAGATCAAGTACTTTCAAGTATTTAAGTTTTCTTATCTCATTAAAAATGGACATATTTAGTGATAAATCGGATAAATGGAGAACCGTTAAGTTTCGAAGATGGCTCAGTATTCCAGAGGAAAAGCTTGACATTTTGTTCTTCGACAAGACTAAGCTATTTAAAGCACTAATGTCCTGGAATATGTAACTTGATAATGATGCTATGAGATTGCTTCCTATGTTTAGCGACCGCAAAGAATATAATCCTCTGAAGGAATACTCTGATATCTGTTCTATTTTATTACCACTGGCACAAAAATATTTAAGATTATCTGAAATGTCAGAAATATTTATTGCTATTTTTCGAAGGTTATTTTTGCTCAATTCAATTACTTGCAAGTTTTGAAAACGGGCGTTGCATATAAGACCAGTTCTGTCTAATGTTCCGATATTGTTATCGGTGAAATTGACAAACCGCAGATTTTTCAGATGGCACAAAGATGGTACAGACGACATTTCGCTCTGTACAATGGATAAGGCCTCGAGCGATTTCAGCGTCTCAAATGCAGCGGTGTGGAAAGTTATGTTTGATGCATTTTTTATGTAAAGTTCTTTCAGATTTATCATGCCATAAAACGTTTTTTGCGGCACATAATCAAAATAACAGTTGATGATAGCAAGGCCAATGAATGTATGAAGTCCTCTAAACATGAAAGGATAAAGCTTGCTCTTTATCAAAGTATAAGGGTCACAACGAATAATGAGGATACTGGGGAATATATTTCTTTTTAAGGCGTCGAATTTAGCCTCATCATGGATTTGCTGAATAGTACATTGGACACGCACGTGGCGACTGGGATTCTCGAGAAGCTGACACGTACACTTTGGGAGGCAAACATAGTAATCTGGTTCATTATCAATCGTACTCTTTGATGAATTTTTCTTAATTGAAGTGTTTGATATTAACGTAAGCATTGAAGGTAGTTCTAATTTTAATTTTTTACTTAATAAAGTCGTTTTTGTAGCTCCCATTGCTCCTTCGGCTGTGTTCGTGTTTAATACAGAGAATATCCTATTGGTTGGAATCTGGGCAGTTTGAGATAGTGTGTATTGGATGTACTGCGTTTCATCTGTTTCTTTAGAATATCGTTCTTTAACCATACTTTCTGTGATACTTCTTGCTACAGACGAAGTTAAAACGTTGTCATGGCTTCCCGAAGATAACGCAACCGTTTTAAGCAAAATTGCACATAGGCAAAAAAGTTTTACTGAAGACATGGATGAAGTCATTACGAGGGCAACTGCGCCTGTGAACCTGTAAAGAACAAAAATCAGGGATATACGTTCTATTTCTTCTGGACATATACACACATCACATCACACCACTGGACAACTGAAAAATTTCAGAGACACACATCACATCACATAATATAATGCATACAACTTTAAGTCATTATTTATTAAAATACGTACATGTTACTGATTTATATGACGAAGCATATAATTCCTGTAACCCTTTGTAAATATAACAATTAAAACCATCTTTTACAGATGCATAAAAAATCATGCTGAATCAAAATCAGTATGAGTGTGTATATGAAACGATTATATTCCCACTCTTTGGATACAATATGTTGTATTTGATAATACGTGTAAGTAAGATACTCTCCCCACTTGGTTATATTTTTGGTGTGTTGGTATAAAAAATTTAGACCTTTGTGTAAGTGATAGTATGGTGTCGTGTGGGTTTTTACAGAATATGGCAGTTAGTATATTTAAGGGACACAGAACTCGGTAAAACCCCAGGAAGAACCTCCGACTAACCGGAAGCTAATGACAAACGTTCTAACATACCTTCGTTTTGATAACTTGAGACTCACAATCACGCGGACTTAGGTGAAGATGGGTCTTAGACAACTGGGCTAAAATGGGGGCCACTGACGGAATGATGAATGGTTAGGTCTACCTGTGTAAGCCACGTCCTCATTTCGTATGTGATTTGGTGTGTTTGCATGAAAATGTATTTGTGCACTACCTATTCCCTTTTGTATATGATGGTATATACCTCTATTTTGATGAGATAGTTGACAACGATTCGACCTAAAGTGTGTCAGTTCTACTACTAATCAATCCAATTGTTGGATATCCATGTGAGTGGAGGCTTAGGGAAGGATAAATTCCTATTGTGATAGAATATTTTCATTACTTGGTTTAGAACGTATGTTTCCCGGTTTTGTCATCCGTCTTGTTTGAATTTATATTTCCGTGAGTGCCACTATTGTGTGAAATATTCACAACCACATAGGGTCAGCCACAGTGATCATTCACTCACCTACCAGGGTGCAATATCATTAATATAAACGTACCCATCCTTAATATTTCCCCACAGTATATCCAATGCATTAATTAGTCTAGATCGTTGACTTTACGATTTCCTTTACGATTTCTTCTTCTTCTCAAACAATCAGCATTTAATTTCAAATATTTCCCACAAACTACATTGTAATATTAAGAGTTAAACATGCATAATCACGAAGTATGTGAAAACAACGAGCTTGAGACAAAAGCTACTATATTTGTTTTTTTCCATTGGAAAATGAACCGAGGAAAATGGCGATATATCTGTCATAAACTGGAAGAGTGACTATATTCAGGTATGGAAATGATAAATATCTGGCGTGGAAGAACTTTGTAGTCGGATCTGTTAACTACATCAGTGTGAGTAAGTTATTACAGATTAGTAGAAGCATAATTGATTGTTTAACAAATAAAAAGCTTAGGGGTGTATCTTTTTCCCTTCACTTTTACTATGTAAAAAGTGAATTACAACGATTGTTATTGTGGCTGAGGTAAAGAGCGATCCCTTTACATTATAATAAATTACATCTAATAAATATATGCGGATCAATGCCTTCCCCACATGTGTTTGAATTTGAAACAAGCAATATGTGCTTTAGATATGCTAGTGTCTCCCCCGCCTAAAAAGGAAGTCAACTTTTTTATTAAAGTAGATTAGATAAAAGAATTCGGTACAAAAGTTCGTATCTCAGATAATGTTAACTTTGATACTTATAATTTTTGACAGCCTGCAAACAAGAACTATATTCTGCCTTTAAGAACATAAATTTTACAATCCATCAACATTAATTCGGGTGTGGTTTTTTGAAAATCTTTAGGTAACAACATAAATCTAAGTTTCGGGTTCCGCAAGCAATAGTTCATCCAATATTCGGCATTCTCCAAGGAATTGCTAAACAGATTCACATTCACATACATACTCTAGGCAGGGTAATAGCAGGGTTAATTAATAATATTGTTTAGGTTATACAATGTACACCACATGACATACATGCCAGTGGACTCTTTTGCCGAATGGTAAAGTGAATGCCAATAAATGCAAATATCTACCTTGTATAACAATTGGCTTACAAAAACGATAAACAGTGTGCATCTGATTGAGGGGTTGTCTTAATAATTTAGCTATGTCTTACTTTAGTACTCAACTCTATTGAAACCTGCTGTGTGCAAGTACAGATAATTTTTAAATTTTGAAAATGTCCTTATAAAGCTGATCCTTCGTTTAAAAATGAATGAGTTTGCTTTTTAATGAAAACGTTCAGTTATGCTGCAGCAGCAGAATTTATTATAAGTTGAAACATTCGATAAACATGGAAGCTTACTCCACCTTCTACTCCTTACACGAGTATTTTGCTAAGTTTGAGCGGGATTCTGAGGAACGGTATAATAATGAAAAGAATGTATTATATGATTAAGGCCCTTGAATCAGCACAATCTTCAAATATTCCTTTCGTATGTCTTCTTATTTATAGAAAGACACGTTTAAGTAGTGTGTGTGTGTGTCTTTGTGGTGTACCACTTACGAGGTTCCACGAAATGTTAAAGTAGTGTGTGTATGATTTTATGGATTATATGTTTTTGGTATTGAACCACTTACGAGATTCCACGAGATGTTAAAGTAGGGTGTGTATGTTTTTGTGGATTATATGTTTTTGGTATTGTACCACTTTCGAGGTTCCACAAAATGTTAAAGTAGTGTGCGTATGTTTTTGTGGGTTATATGGTTTTTGGTAATGTACCACTTACGAGATCAAGAGATGTTAAAGTAGTGTGTGTATGTTTTTGTGGGTTATATGTTTTTGGTAATGTACCACTTACAAAATTCCAAGAAATGTTAAATTAGAGTGTGTATGTTTTTGTGAGTTATATGTTTTTGGTATTGTACCACTTACGAGATCAAGAGATGTTAAAGAAGTGTGTGTATGTTTTTGTGGGTTATATGTTTTTGGTAATGTACCACTTACGAAATTCCAAGAAATGTTAAATTAGAGTGTGTATGTTTTTGTGGGTTATATGTTTTTGGTATTGTACCATTTACGAGATCAAGAGATGTTAAAGAAGTATGCATATGTTTTTGTGGTTTATATGTTTTTGGTATTGTACTACTTACGAGGTTCCACTAGATGTTAAATTAGTGTGTGTATGATTTGTGGGATATATGTTTTTGGTAATGTACCACGTACGAGATTCCACGAGATGTTAAAGACGGAGTACAGTCTCAGATTCAGAAAATATGCCTGTGTTCACTAGGATATATATATATATATATATATATATATATATATATATATATATATATATATATATGTATATATATATATATATATATGTATATATATATGTATATATATATATATATATATATATATATATATATATATATATATATATATATATATATATATATATATATATATATATATATATATATATATATATATGTATATATATATATATATATATATATATATATATATATATATATATATATATATATATATATATTAACATGTAGAAATTTACAGCAAGATGAAATACCATGCATACTAGTCTATGGCAATTTCAGAGTTTTTGTACTGCTATCTGAAATTTGTCATGCTTATCAAAAATAGGTTTGATATTGAAGTGTGTAAATAGTTTTATTTAATCATCTAGCAATTAGTACAATATCTCCAAATGAGAAATAATGAGCACTAGCCTTTGACACTTAAACACGTCATATATTATCTGGCGCATAGGGTTTACAGTTAATACTTGCTCTCATCGTAACAGTCGTCAGCTATCTACGAGTTGTGTTCATGTTAAGATCCGTATAGCTTCAGAAAATTGATATAACTGTGTATTCACCTTACGAAACAAAATATTACTCTCAAAAACTCCTTTAATGAGCCATAAGACATCGGATATAGAAATACAGGGATGTCATATATTACTATATACACTGACTATGATCACTTTTTTCCTTTATGGTCAGACAATTTATTTCGTAATAGTCGAATTTTCCAATAGTTCCACATTCAAAAAACTCATATGTTGATCGAAAGGGCTTTCAAAGATAATGTCATGGTAAAGTGCTTTTCTTAGGTGTTCTGGCTATTTTCTGAGACGGCTGGATTGTAAAAGAAACAACACCCCCACATGTAATATGTCACAAATTTCACTTCCGGATCATCATCAGTGCCTCATCGATCACGCAGACTTATATATCATATTGGTCAAATTCTAAAAATTAAACGATTACCTTTGAATCCATACCAAGAATGCATAAATCTAAGTCTTGCATCACCATCAAAATGAGAACTAAAAAGTTCTCTGACATAGACTGGGATTACATTACAGAACAGGATAAAATAATTGCGATCTGAACCTTGATATAAGGATGTTTTTGTAAGTATTGATATTTCTGTGCCCTTAACCAATTGCCCCGGGCGACCAAGTGGTCCAAGACACTAGCCTTTTCAGATTACTTACATCTCACATCAGTTCACTTTGCTTCGATTATCCAGCTCTACCAGAACTGATATATGGACTATCTTGTCAGCAGCTATCCGTGGGTCTGTGGTTCTTTTCGTGATTTTTCCTGTTTTTTTTTCTATTATTTTCTGCCATGCACAGCATATCATATCCTGAAACACTGTATTCAATCCATAAGATCAACAATAATATACCCTAAACTAGTCTCACTGTTCAGACACAAGCTAAACGAATCTCAAAATATTTGGTCATGAAATCTAGCATTTTTGTAATATCTGGCTCAAATGAAGAAACCACTAATCACATTATTGTATCCATCTATGTACGAATGTTGAATATTGTCCTTTGTCCTATTCTTTAAGGTGCTAAAACTATGTCTGAGCTTTCTTTGAAATTTGTCCGGATCTACTAGATTGCCTGATAACTGACTCACTGACAATTCTAACATTTTTCTATAGCGGAAGGAGATTTGTAAATGATAGTGTTAAAAGTATTTGTCTCTTTGAAAAATAGGAAAAACATAAGCGAGGACATATGTATGCATCTGCGTGTGGCTCTAGTAACTCGACTTCCCCTATTTTAATGACCTCTTGCATATATCTTTGCTTCCTGTATGCAAAACTAACACGAGATGAGAAGTAAAACTAACAGAATCTTCGTACCCTCTTGTTTTCTGCACAGTTACCGGAGTCACCTATACTGTGTTCAAGTTTTCATTAGAATTGTATAACATCTTTGCGCAGACCAAACAATGGTATCAATAATACCATTTCCCAAAGTTTTTTTCCTACCTTATGAAGGTATCTTACCATAAAGCTGAATGGAGGAAGTACGTGCGACAAAAACGTAAACCAATATGCTGAAGAAAGAAATTTAGAGCTGAATCATATAGGTCCGGTTTCTAGGTGTCATACACCTTTATTTGTTTATTCGTTCTGGAACTAAAACAAATATATAAATACTAGATTAGCTTCACACCTTTAATAAGTTTCAGATCTTAGTATCTTGTTCATGGAACTTTCTGGAATACATATTTGCTTTATTATTTTCAGCATGTACATGATCCGCTGACAAACGAATGACTTTATGCAATCTATTTCAAAATAATAAGATGTAACACAGGTGTTGTCACGGCAAAATCTGACATGTATCTGGGTAACATTCTTGACCCCAAAAAATGAATCACCCAACGTTGATGTGACCAAATTGGTTCATGCCGGCTTGTTCAGCGCAGGGTACAAACAATCCCATTACGTAAGCAAATATCTTGAACAATTGTCCTCTCCATATAAATCTCAAACATATTTATGCTCCTTAATTTTTTAAGGAGTTTTACATTCGTTGAAATTTATTGATGACATGCAGCAGTTTAAAGAAAACAGTTTTATATCAGTTTCTGAAGTGTAAGTTTTCAAGTCGTGATATTTGATGTGGCCAATATAATATTACGAATTAAGAATTACTCTAACATCTACATTCTTTCCAGGCCCAATTCAGCTTAGTTCAATAAATAGTCTATCTTATGTTTCAAAAGTGTACGACTATTTTCATTGATATGACAATAAATTGTAATGTGTATTTGTTGTTCAGTAACGGACATTCATATTTACTAAAGTTAACTGGCTTTTTAATACTTTCATTTAACAGACGGATTACCATTCTGTTAAGCAGCATATAAACCATTCTCAGCATGTTATAGCTTCCAATGATTTGATAAATGCTTGAAACCACCTGCCTCATGAATGGCTTTGTTTTATTTGTAATTACTTTATCTCGCGACAGGTCAATCAGCAGAACAAAATATGGTTCCATTTGCGAACTAAACAAAAATTTATAGTTAGATTTTTACCGCCACTGTAACAACTCTAAATATGTTAGTACAGATGTTTCTATATTTATGACTAGGACTTGACGATCTGATAACGGTTATATATGTTACATACAAAATACTAGATACTGGTTACTTCCTTTCGTCTGGCACAGGGTAACAGTTTCTCATAGAGCGTCTTTTCATTGTAGTACAACGATATATCCAGTATGGCAGTTCATAGTTGATGTATAGTACTGGAACATCATGCCGCCGACAGAGCATCAAGTTCCTCATAGTCACATTATCCTGACATACGTCGGACAAGCTATAACACTAACCTCTTAATGCTGAGCATCAAGCTAGGAAGCTGTTGATACCAATTTTATGTGTTTTGCATGACTGGCTTCAGATCACTTCCGGCATCTGAGGCGGACGCTTTGACTTCTTAGGCAACCGGAGCGGTCGTTTGTAGTTACCAGTAATCATCTGTGGTGGTGGCTTATCGTTATCTAGAGGTTGATCGCCTCAGTGTTATTGCCCGGATCGAGTTAATATTGATATAAAGTGTGAAACTTACAGTGGAATACACAAAGATCTAAGCAGATATATAGCTAGAATGACACGAGCCCCACCATACATAAAAAACTACAATTTAAACATTACCATAAACAATTGTGATAAAACATTACATTAAGAAGATGCACATCTTTTCTAAATAAGTCATTCACCAAATTTCAAAACACAAGTTTATATATATATATATATATATATATATATATATATATATATATATATATATATATATATATATATATATATATATATATATATATATATATATATATATAGTATCTATATGTTTATTTCATGTAGAGAAAGACATGTAGAGTTTTAAAACACAACCGTTTATGTTTATTTTGTTTGTTTTGTCTATGTTTTATATATGCATTTGAAAAAGACTCATTAAAAGTCGAAAGTGCTCAGCTAGTTAGTTACTAGTTTTGCACTGTTCGTTGTCAGTTTATTGCATCTTTTTCGATCAATCTCTGACACACGTTATTCATCGCTAGATCCAGTGCACTTGAAAGGGTTGTTATTCGCGATATGATTTTTATTCATTATATATATATATATATATATATATATATATATATATATATATATATATATATATATATATATATATATATATATATATATATATATATATATATATATATATATTAAATTGTATAATTAGATATTAATCGAGTGAATAATCGAAGTCATTGCCATGTATACTTCATAACCTGCTTAATTCTGGTTCATTCCAACTTCATTGTTCTTATTCGTCCTCTTCGCGTTTCGTTTTCCTTCTCAAAAACTTTATTATCTCACCTCTTTCAGCCGTCGAACATTGTGTGGGTAGGTGGATACGTAAGTACGTAAATGCGTAGATACTTGGAGAAGTGGTACGTGGATACTTCAGTGCGTTGATACGTCGGTAGAGCTATCTCACCTTGTGCTTCAAGCTTTGTTCGCCTCTACTGCCAGCATTGTCCGTCGACATTACAGACAGCCGATTCCTTGGACATTTAATTTAAAAGGAAATTTCTTCTAAATTCAGATCGGAGTCTCCTATACTTAAAGGCAAGACATTTCGTGAGGTAAAACGCCCCTTATTTAGCGTAACCAATCAGGATTAAACATATCTACCGCCTTTTTATAACTTATGCGCCAAAAATCGTGTCCGCCTCACCTCCTGATTACCAAATAACTGATCCCGGAATATCTCATTCTGACATTTTAGAACACAAAGCTCGGAGTTAACCATCTACTTCTAGTTTATCTGAGTGTTAAATAAACGAAGGCCTAATTGAGAATCACTCTTCTCGAGACACAGACATTAAATATCCTTGCATTATAGCGATTTAACACGCATCTGTCCCCATAAATCTAATTAATCGTTCACCTGCCCAAACTAAAGTGCTCTTTATAGATTGACAGAAATTTGCATTCTTACAACATCTGAATAGTAATCATCAGAATATTTTTAATAAGCAGATAGAATGAGATCTTGTTTCAATTCTGAAGACAGATTCCACATGGAAGCTGTGGTTAAATGGCCGTTACTAATGTTTAACAAATGGAATAAATATACACTGAAACCTTACTTAGCGGTCACATCGTTATCAGTAAACAAGAAGTTCTGTTAACAAAAATTTAAGTTTGTCTTTGCTTGTAGTTAGAATCGTTTTTTTTTCGCTAAAAGTCTATTACATTATAGAAAATGTAAAGGGAAAGTGTGCATAAATACGGATTTGATGTAAAATAAATAATTCATTATGTTTTATGTCATTCTGTGGTAATCCATTTTGATCAGAGTCTACAGTTGTGTTCAAATATATTTCGAAAGGAATTATTTATTAAAATATCCATTAGATTTTATAGTGCTCATTAACGTTTGATTAATACAACATTGTGAAATTATTGCGAACTGATCACATACAGTTTGATAGCATCGATGTGGTACATCGGGTTATTGAAGACTATTAAAATTCATTCAGAACATATGCTGCTATCAGTAGTGACGTTGGTCCTGATGAAGATATTGGTTATCTCGGGGAGAGGGACCAAAGCTTCAGGACAAATGCGTCTGCAAGTCACAGAATCTACGGATCGTTTTGCATACCGTGAGGAGCGGACCATGCATGTTGGCTCCTTGACCATCAGTCGTAGCAGTGGATCTGAAGTTACCTTGCGGTTATGATTTATACGTTGCTATTGTATATCCCAGCATATATAAATTCGTTATCACCATTTTAGTGAAAAACTCTCACTGTTTTAAAACACAAGCTATCACTATTTGTGTAAAATATTGTCACTGTTTATGTAAAATCAGTTATCACTGAGTGAAAACATGATTATTTTGAAAATCACTTCTAACAGGTGGGTGATTGTTTTTGTACTTAAGCTTTTGTTTAATTGTATTTTATTTTTGAGTATTCGTTTTATAGTGCATCTTACAATTCGTTCCAAATAGGAACCGTATCATTTCTCGCTATATTGATCCATTTATCATTACATTTTAATTTATCCCTGTGTTCAAACTAGTCTTGGAATTTATGCGCACGAGTTTGGGTTAGGCTATAACTGTTTCTGTCTTTAATCATTTGTAAATAAACACACATATACACACAACGAAGAGAGTTTGTTACAAAACATATTAGACGCAAAACAGGCTGCTGGCTTTCTTTCTGGCCTAGACAACCACGATATCAATTCGATTGCTGTCGAGGAATAGATTCCGGTAAAGTTTAAGCATTGCTATCACGAGACTATAAAATCAATAAACATGATTTTGTCAATTTTCATTGAGATTATTGCGATGAACTGTTGTGGCTTTGACTATTCCACCCCACCCCGTCCCTAATTTAGTCTGCTGATATATCAGAGAATGGTAATTGAATCACTGATGTTTCTAAAGGTATAGAAGAAAATGCCATTTATCCAAGTGGAAAATTAATGCTGAGGTTATATAGAATGCATTACGTAGTAAAATAATTGAGTGGATATGTTCTTGCAAAAGACACTGACGAGCAAGAATTTCAGCGTGGAGTAAATCAAAATTAATTTAGCCCTTATTCGAAAGCTCACAACAAAAACAGAAGAATAAGTTAATAAGCAAACGTTACTGATGCCGTCTTAGCAAAGTTTTTGCTTGCGTTAAATAAGAATCAGATAAAAACAGCAGATTTCAGTGCGGCAGCCAAGAGAGCGTCAACTTCAAGCAATACGCACAAACAACCCAACAGAAAAACAAATATAAACACCACAGAAGACGTGACAGATGAGCCAGAAGAAATCTTTGATGAGGCGAAAGTTGCAAAATTATGAAAGAATCTTGAAATATTCACTCTTAGCCAAATGTTGAAACAAATAAGAGAACTTGGTAGAGGTTTAGCCAGGATAGAGCTGTAGAAAAAGCACCGCCATGTTCGGTATAAAGATCACAAACGGTTACTTGCATTAGGTATGAATGCGGCACGTATAATCAAATTGCTATACAAATATTGCTAATTGACTTTAGACGAGATGGGAACGGAGCTGAATAGATTCATAAGATCATTGTTAGACTAACAGTAATGAGTGAAAATAAATTTTTCTAACATTCTATAAATAATATAATTCTATACAATGCAAGTGAAAATTTGAAAGAACAATATTGTGAAGAAAATATCAAATAGTCCATAAAATTATACCAGGAATCCAAATGCACAAAGCTCCAATTGAATTAGTGGTGTTCCAAATTATTTCGATGTCGAATGCATTGCTGTCTATTGAATGTGCTAGTTTAATATTGACCTGGAGTGTGGCGATGTGCTAGCAGTTGTTTGATGTACCAAATTATTTTGATATCGAATGCATTGATGTGTCTATATTATTGAATGTGCTAGTTTAATATTGACGTCGAGTGTGGCGATGCGCTAGCAGTTGTTTGATGTATCATATATATATATATAATCAAAAAATGTTCTCGTCTAAATTCAGTATAGCTCAATAATATTATTAAGCAATTTACATTTCTAGTGACTGATTTACATGAATAACTCCAAACAAATTAAAATGGCAGCACAAAAATAAGAGTGATCCTGTTTGATATGCTAGGGTAAGAATGAGTAAATTTTAAAGTAAGCATTGTAATATATAATGCTAAGACACCATATTAGAACCATTATATTGGTAAGTCTCCTCTACAAAACATTTAAAGTTGTCAATAAGTTTAGGAATTTCGAAATGAAAAACGTAATGCCCTAGACTTAGATGATGTGAATATTTGATTATAATCTTAGATACATATTAGCTATGTGTATATTTTGCTTGCAAAAGAAATCTCACTGATCATTAAGCTGATTTTAGACAAAGGTCTAGCACACAATGCTGTACACATCATTTAATCATTAAGAAAATCAAGTAATAAATGCACATTTAATATATAAGGCAAATGAAATATCATTTATTTCAGAAAAATATTGATTCCTAGTGCAAAAGGTTTTGTACAAAGACTTGTAGTCATGACGTGAAGTAATAAATTATTCGTATGTCTGTCTGTCTGCATGACAGATGTGAAATTCATATATATATATATATATATATATATATATATATATATATATATATATATATATATATATATATATATATATATATATATGTACATACTGACATCTTAATCGTTCTAATTAAAATATTTACATATTTTATGCTAAAAATATATGAATCTGCACAACATTATCCATTTAAGTCTTACGCTCAAATTATCAATAACATAATAATACTTAACAGATAATATTCTACAGAATATTATCTAATTTTTTCTATTAATAATAATATTTTTCTAATGAATATTTGATATTAAAACAAATATATCTAATTTTAGGCTTTATGTTGTTACACTGCTGCATATAATGCACATTCGATTACACATGAAAGAGATCCGTTTAAAGCAGTGTTCCTGCCGCTTTTCATTCTCGAATGATTGTGTCCGCCATGTGCCCGCATTGTTCTTTTCAGATTAGTCGCTAACCGTTGTTGTTGACCATTATGGTACTTTCGAATTAAGAGTGACTTCGGGGACATAATGAAGAGGTGGTACCTTTTAATTCTGAACTGAGTCTTTGAACGTTGCTCAAACTTAGCATCTCAGATTTTTAAAGAAAGGTTAATATCATATTTTGGTTGAAAAACTATTTCCTTCTTTCTATATTTACTTTAATCACATTCGAGAATCGATGAAAGGTATGGAAAAGGCCTTAAATGGATTTTGAACCATCCGAGTGACAGCATGTGTTTCAGAAAAATATTGAAGTCATGTAGTCTCTCAGTTGTGGCTGTTAATCAAGTCAGCTTAAGTAAGTTATTTTAGACAAGTCCATGCATACATTGACCTTTCTAAAATTTAAAAGCTCACTAATGTTACATTCTTCTTTCACTGTTGTTACGCGTAAATTTCAACTGTTCTTACAGACACAGGGGAAGAAAATCATCAGTTAGCAAATAATTAAATACATATAGTAAATTATTGTAGATTAATGACTTCCCAAAATGAGTTTATATTTGAATAAGCTATGTGTGCTTTTTACGTGTCGTAATCTGCCCCTCATCAATTTCAGTTTGAATGTTGATTATATAAAGCAAAATTACAATTATGGATAAAATTTCGAATATCAAGAAATGTTACCTTAACATCATTCGTGTGACAGCCTGCAAACACGATCTGTATATAGCCTTTCCCAAAATAGATTTCAAATTTAAAGATGCTTTTCTCGAGTATCACTGGGCAAAACTATAAATCGAGTTTCAGGTACCAAAATGACTATTTACCCATGGGTATGTGGCGCTCTCCTAGCAATAGTCTATCAATTTCAAATACATGTAAAATACAGGTAACAAAGCGGAATTATCTGGTGTTGTTAATGCAACACAATGCACTCCAAACGACCTAAATGTGAACATACTTTATTATTGTCAAAGGGTCAAATAAAGTTCAATGAAAGAAATTACCTTTACCATGGATCTGCTTATATATATATATATATATATATATATATATATATATATATATATATATATATATATATATATATATATATATATATATATATATATATATATATATAAACATTAATCGTTTTATTGACGGCTTTCCTTAGATCTGTTTTCTATTTAGTACAGAGAAGCCTAAGCGATATCGGCATCATGCAAGTGGAGATAATTGATGTATGAAAATGTTAGAAAGCTGACCCATCGGTCTTTGCTTTTACGAGGTTGAAAATTGAAAGAAACATTTGAAAACATATAACATCAGTATTATTTAGTATAAATTGAAATATTTTTTTTTAAATGGGTTCTCACCCACTCCTCTAACCATCTTAATAATCTCAAGGCGATATTTGAGTGGGATTATATAGTCATGTATAACAGAGACATAAATTAGATGCATTCTGCCCATGAGTCAACTCGATCTTCAAAGAGTTTGTTGTGCGCTAAAATTCCTTAAATTGCAGCCATATAAAAGGGAGGCAAACACTACTCCTATTGGCAGATTATGCTAATTTCAGTTTTTCACGTATCCACGTAATTCGCTTAAAATCCGCCTTGACCAAGAAAAGATTTGTTTTAGAATGTAAGCGTATATGTGTTGGAATGTTTGTGTGTGAGTGAATTCCAGTTTACGGGATTGTGCTACTTACATGCTTCTACAAGAATTTGAAGCAGATACTTTGTGGTGTTTAACGCCATTTTTCAGCACACGATAGATTATATATAAAGCGGCCAGTATTAATGGTGGAGGAAGAAACCGGGAAATTACCGGAAAGAACCACCGACCAATGAGAAGCTACTGGCAAGCTTTCTCACATATCTACATTCGCCGAATCCTAGAATCGAACCCACGCAGACAGAGGTGAGATGTCAGTGATCCGTAAATGACAGCGCTTTAGACCACTTGGTCACTCGAGGCACTATCTATAAATGTAGTTATTCTTCATAAGTTGCTCAAATACTTTTGATTTCATCATCAAACGATTTGGCCATGATAAAAAGTATTCTAGAGTCCTTCTGCCTTCAGCGAATCAAAACGATCTTTTAAAGGCTAACTACAAACAAGAGGACCTATACCTTTTGTTCGATAAATAATTTCAAAATCATGAATCTTTAATACACAATAACTGTCTATGGCTGAATTAACCACTGTAAACAGAGTTTGTTCTCCTATTTTATTAATAATATAGAAATCTGATTTCAATCTCTCTTTAAAACTGGGTTGAATATTGCATGCATATATCTAATAAAGCTATTAAATGATAGCTGTTTACAAAGTGCTTTTTCCGCATATGTGTTCCTATACAATTGCAATGAGTCATTTTAATTTATATAATTTGCACATGGTATAGGGAATGTTAATTATTATCTTTTGGATTATTTACCTGATAACTACATCTGTTTTCAGCTTTATTGAGTTTTTTTAATTGTTTCTATATGTGTGCCATGTAAGAACATGTGTCCCTTACTCTGTAACGCAGACATCGTGGTAAATATGGTATGCATAGATTAAGTATCTAAGAATAGTCAGATCTGATATGGCATGCCTTGTTTGGTAAACAAATTACGACGAGAGTCTAGTATTCTTTGCTATGGCAGATACAGTCTGGTTATGTAATCATAACAATATAATTTCCCTGATGTAGGCTTAACAACCTTATTATGACAAAGTAGATGAAAGATATGTAAGTGTAACCTTTTCTCCTCATTATGAGAGTTGTAGAGCAAACAATTTTATACTTTGCATACGGCATGGTGCGCAGTGACATTTGAAACAATGGCAATAAGAGTCATCTTAATGTAAGGAAATGGCATACACCACCATACAGCAGTTATCAACTTGAGAGAGAGAGAGAGAGAGAGAGAGAGAGAGAGAGAGAGAGAGAGAGAGAGAGAGAGAGAGAGAGAGAGAGAGAGAGAGAGAGAGAGAGCATTGTGACAAATACTATAGTTTTTTCCACATGGTATAGCTAATCTTAACCTGTCTGTTAACTTAAAAAATTCTCATGCCAGCTTCATTAAAGTTAAAATTACCTATTTTGTTTAAATACTTCATGTGAAACTAATTAAGTACTTTCGCTACATTTTATGACGCTTTCCTGAACAGTTTGAGTTGCTTATAGAATAGAATAGGATGTCCTAACAGTACCCCTATTTCGTCGAGCCGGCAATAATGCAATCCTATAGGTACCAGTGGAGCAGCAGGATGTAATTCACACATTCGTCTGAAAGAAATTAAATAATCCTATTATTTGATACCAGAATTGCTGCATATTATCGAAGAAATTCGTATAAAATATAATTTGCTTTCTTCATTAGATATTATTATTTGGTCACCTGCCATATATATTTAACTGTTAACTACTTCAGTTTTCAGCCTTTTGGAGAGTTTTTTTTTACTTGTTTCTGTATGTGTGCCATGTAAGAACACGTGTCCCTTACTTTGAAACGTAGACAGATCGTGGTAAATATGGTATGCATAGATTAAGTATCTGAGAATGGTCAGATTGTGCATGGCATGCCTTGTTTGGTAAACGAATTACGACGAGAGTCTCGTATTATCTACCATGGCAGATTATGTAATCATAACATTATAAGTTGCCTGATGTAGGCTTAACAACTTTATGATTCGCAAAACTTCCTGAAATAAATATATCTCTACCTGGTTATTAGATTCTAAATGCTGTCATCTTTTCTTAATAAAAGATTTAAGTGCTCCATTGCAAGATATCCGATTATGTTGGTGCTTGGTAGTAATTGTCATTTAAGGTATATGGCAGATGTTCTGACAGTGAAACACTAAAGCGTATTATCAATTGTTTCCATTGTCATACAAATCAAATCAGGGACTTGTATGCAATTATATATTTTTGTAATAATAACATATTCATGTCATAAAAATTGCTGGAGAAAGACATCCAGTAAGAGGCATTAAAATCTGCTTTTGTTATTTTGTCTTTAAAAAAGCTATTGGCCCAATGTGTTATTGGTTAATTGAAATTTCGGTTGAGACAGATAATCCATTTAACGTTATTAGACACGAGGAACGTTGTTATTTACCTTGTCTTTAAAGGAATACAACATGGAATATTGTTTCTTTCGTAGCTGTAAAATTATTTCCAACTGAAAATCAGAGAGCTACTACTAACATGTCCATCAGGAAAATTATATTTCTTTCTGCCGTAATTTTAATTCAAAATATCCGGCAAACACGACCTCAATGATACAGAGCAAATTGCGACTTTATTACTAGAAACCTTAGCATCATACATTTCTCTTATCAGAAATTTTATCTACCTCGATTTCTAAGATATCCGAGTCATGGGGGGGGGAATGAAGCAAAACCAATATGGAAGCACATTTAAAAAGCTGTATGTAACATAACCTGTATTTAGTTAAGGGTCTTTGTAAGACAGTAAATGGCACAGACAACACGCATGGGCCAAAGGAACTCGTATTAAGGCAAACAGAACAAATAAAATGAAACGAAAATAACATCAAAAGTAAATTTTAAATAATCCCTCCGTAAAAACACGAACTGAATTTGGAATAAAGAAAATATTTGACCTGCGGCAATATATTCATGTAGTCCTACATCTGACATTGATGTCAGGATAATTCTTAAAAGTATCATAAGAAAATTGGTCTTAACAAGCTCACTATTTACTTTAAAACGTCAACACGATTAAAACATATGGACAAATGGACGCATATTTAGCCATTGTTTTGCGTTTCAACTCAGTTTTTATGAAAGCTGCACACACAAAACTTGTTCAGACTTTAAAGTGTTAATAAATTTTACAGCTGCAATATGTCGTTGTTGTAGATCTGGATTTTTGTACGCATTTATTAGATATTCTCCATAGCTTGACTAATATTTCCTGTCAAGTCGGATATCAAGTCGGGTTCCAGGACCAAACTAATTATATCCAGGAAGATGCTTCACTCCAGGATATTTATTACATAAAGCTCCTGGTAATTTTCCCAGTGAAGCAGCAATATCTCCGTCTGTTTCATGAGAGATAAATTTGTACCGCATTTGACACACCTAGCTGTAGGTCCTCGCTTTTTATTTCTCGTCGTTATTGTTTATAATCCACTAGTGGAGGTGGGAGCTCTATACCAAACACGGTATAAATCCTATTGCTTATTATGTTTCTACAACATGAATGACATTGATTTCTTTGCGACACGAAAACATTAGCCAATCAAACATCATCCACCGTTACCAAATGCTATCAGAACAATTTTCATAGGTCCACCTGGGTCTGGTAAGACGCAATTGTTGCTTAACCGGATAATGAGATAGCTCAAGATAGATACGTTGTATGTAGTGGCCTTGGTTAAATATTGTAATGAAAATGCAAAATTGTCGGATGAGGACGGTAATTATATAATCGATTTTATCACCGATATTGATAATTCTCCATCTCTAGATGATCTCGATGGGTGTATTAATAATCTCATAGTATACGATGATGTGATGTTAGTCAAACAATCAAATCCCGCTCGAAATGTTATCTAAAGTGATCAGAGATAACTGCAATCTTTTGGTTTTCATTAATGGTGTTGATACCCACACACTCAGAACCATCCACCAGACCCGGTGTTCAGGAGATATGGATATGATCAAGTTTTAAAACAATTCTTTTCAAAAATGCAAGGGAAGGGATGCCTCATTAATTTATCAAGATAGATTTTCATTCTCCTAAGTCGTGGTATCTCATAGGTCTCGAAAAGATGTTTGGTTCGATCTCCCACCTAACATCGTCGCAACCAACAGCAACAGGGAGGGACGATCAATAGTCAATATCGCGGGTTGGTAAATAACCCTGTAGAGGCCTCGGTTTAGTACAACATGTGTACTTTAAATAGCCATAATGTGTATTTTATTACCTAATTACAATTTAGTACCACCATTTATACCCTCTCTTGTTCGGGAACCTTTACATTTTCTCACTTTCTCAGTGTTGTATTTTTCTGCTTTGGTCGTTGGTAACAAATTTGTTTGATACATACACTTTTAGCATATAATATTTTCTGTGGTGTTATATAGCCTTCCGGTTTTGAGTGCGTATTTTAGGAGTAGCACTTCTTATGGAAGAACAGTCATGTCTGTTCGAAGGTAGCTCGTCTACCTTTGGTCCCCATATCCGGCCAGCCTTACCCGTGATTCAAGAAAGCTGTAACTTGCGCACCGACCACACTCCCTTAAACAGTTTGGACTACTTCCACACAACAATCCTCAAAGGACTCCTCACTCCCAAGTGGTAAGACATGATCACGGATATTGAGGTACTTGCCCAAGCAGACCAAGCAGTATGTACACCATTCAGGCCCTGTTGAGATCGGCAAGCCATGAAGCTGGTATTCCAGACCACCGGCTTCCGACATGGTTCTTTTATAACGAACATGAGTAAGGAAAATATTTCAAAGGAATCCAGCGGAATGGTTGCAAGACACATTGAATACGTCTTTGAAGTATTTTAAATAAGCGCTGACGTATGGAAGCAGGCTGTTCAATGCACTGAAATGAAGTTGCAGCATGCGAGGCCAAAATAACAGCAACAGCAGAAAAAAGGAAACAGGCCAGGAAAGCTTGAACCAATCACTCCACAATCTTCGTTGATGCCATACTGTGTCAACACTGGCATAGAATATTCAAGGCATACATCGTTTTGAGTCACCTGCACACCAACAGACATATCGATTCCTATTAAAGACAGGATGCTGAAGTGGTCCTCGTTGTCTCGACGAACGAACTCATTATATAGCCTTACAGTGCTGACACACAGTAAAATCCACAACCAACCAACAATCAAATAGCATTCTAACGTTATAAAGCAAAGAAGGATTCAGTTGTGCAAGATGATACTTTTCTCATTGAATACGTGTATTAAAACTAACTGTAATATGGACCAGAAAATGATGGAGAGGATTGACAACCGCTAGCAGGTTTCTAACTCTTGCAAAACGTTTTCCATTTTCGCAAATTATTTGTAGTTATATAAGTTTTGTCATCATTTTATATATGTGAATAATGTAGCAACAATATCACAATAATGTAAAATCCGTACATAATTTATATTTGTAATCTAATTCTAAAATATGTACGATCGTAGTGAGATATCAGTTACCAAAATTCTATGTCATTGAGGAGCACGAAATAAAGTTCGTGGCATATTCTATAGCAACGATTCATTAGGAATGTCTTGGAGTTACATTTACAAAACTTTTTAGTGTTGCTTCTCTTTGTAACGTAATTTATAACCTTAGAGTCGTAACACGTGGCACATGATAGACCATATTTTAAAAATATAATGCATCCTTAATAGAATTATATTTTCATTTTGTTTAAATCTTTTGATTTTATTCGTGTCTATGTATTTAAAAATGCAACATTATAAATTTGCCTCTACAATTTATGTTTAAAATTGGTCCCCCAAGTTATGATTTTGTTAAAAAAGATAATGTTCCTATGTTGTGGCAGTGTTAATTTAATATCTCTTTTCATATATATATATATATATATATATATATATATATATATATATATATATATATATATATATATATATATATATATATATATATATATATATATATATATATATATATATATATATATATATTTCAGCATATCAAGTGGTTTTGGAGCCGTGGTGGCCCCATGGTTAGCATGATTTATAGCCCTTCTTGTATTTTTAAAACTAGTACATCTGAGTATGTGTTGAGCTCGGTCTATTTCCGAAATGGCGCTCTGGACATAAAAAGCTTTTTAGCAAAATAGATTAATCCGTATGACCTTAAGTAAGTTTATTTACGTTTTTTATCAACAGGGAAGCAGACTGATCTCCCAGTCTGTTTACTATAGATAGCTCTAAATCAAGCTTATCCAGTATATGTTTCTTTAATATAATGTGCATCTTAGATGGCGCTATTCAATAAATTATAAATTTCGAACGTGAGATGGTGGTTTCACATTTTTATTATATAAAGTCAATATGGAGCATTATTTGATTCAAGAGAAAATTGTTAGTTTAGACTGAAACAGTGTTGATCTTTTAAAATTATAAATAGATACAAAACTGGGCTATTGCGTCTTGTTGTTACAAGAGCCCACGGCATCTTTTTCGTATAATCTGAGATCTCATACCACGGTTCTTTTTCCTCCAGATATACTAGTTCACACGAAGCAAAGAATTTTGTGTTCACAATTTTGTTATCAGCATACGCTATGTTTCGTGCTTGTAATATAGATAATTATGATTCCGGTAATCCCTGTACTCTTTTGTCATTATACTGCCATGTAGAAGTTCATATGATAATATTTACACACAAATGACCATAGCTATGGTCATGACGGCTTTATTAGCTTTACAAGTAAACATAATACAAACGTTGTGGAAAGTTGAGAAGGTTAAATGCTAAGAAACTGCTTTTTTAAGGCATTCATACCAGTAACTCAGTGTGGTACGATAGAAATTCTACTTATATGTGATACAAGATGGATATATTACAACGTAAACACCCTGACTGTACTTTGCCAATGGTATCATGATGCACAGTGAGCAATTTAAAATAAAATCCACCGCTATTTTGGTCATATTTGGAGTGTCCTGCTCAATTAAATGCAGCCACAGTTGGAATAGCGTAACCAAAGAATGACACGAAATGTTTCATCTGGCAAAATTCTATATACCTTAAATATCTCTGAGATACATATTTCTTTGTCAGTAAACGACATTCCAACATTCGAGCGACCAATTAATAATAGTCTTAGTACCTAACAGCTGTTACTAATATAATAGGAGAGCGAGAGGTTGACGTGCTCTCTGTTCATAACGACACGGACATGGCCACAACGTTTGCATTACAAATTTATCTGACGTGATATATGGCCAATACAATAAATAAAATGGTAAACCTATTAGTGCAAAAAGTTCCTACGCTGGTTGTCTAACGTGGAACGTCTTAAGAGAGATTGCACTAACGTTGTAAAAGCGATGCAGACAGAATATGTAATAACCTATCGAAATTTGAGAATGTATGAGATGAAGACAGAATATGTAATAACCTATCAAAATTTGAGAATGTATGAGATGAAGACAGAATATGTAATAACCTATCAAAATTTGAGAATGTATGAGATGAAGACAGAATATGTAATAACCTATCAAAATTTGAGAATGTATGAGATGAAGACAGAATATGTAATAACCTATCAAAATTTGAGAATGTATGAGATGAAGACAGAATATGTAATAACCTATCAAAATTTGAGAATGTATGAGATGAAGACAGAATATGTAATAACCTATCAAAATTTGAGAATGTATGAGATGAAGACAGAATATGTCATAACCTATCAAAATTTGAGAATGTATGAGATGAAGACAGAATATGTAATAACCTATCAAAATTTGAGAATGTATGAGATGAAGACAGAATATGTCATAACCTATCAAAATTTGAGAATGTATGCGATGAAGACAGAATATGTAATAACCTATCAAAATTTGAGAATGTATGAGATGAAGACAGAATATGTCATAACCTATCAAAATTTGAGAATGTATGAGATACTTATGCATCATGATTCTGAGTTGTTATTCCCATATCAATGGCAGATAATGCATCAGAGTTTTCTCCAAGAAAAGATCAGGCGCGTGTTCATTGAAGCCACCCTTACAAATAGTCTGCGTCAACAATAGCCTAAGCAGGCCTCTAAAGCTATATGGGGGTAACTGTGTAGAACTTTTCATACAGAACCTGGTCAAAGAAGTCAACTACATGAATCGCATTCCACCGGTAAAAAATTATAATGTGGATGAAAGAAAACCTTTAAGTCTTTTCTCGAATATCCTTTGAGCCACTGTGTGATGACAAAGCTAGATATAACTGTAATATTACTGATCAATATCGTGGGGCAGCGCATAATAAATGCAATTAAGAACTAAGGACGACAGAATTTATTCCAATCGTATTGTATAACTTTAGAAGTAAGGATTCGTATTTCGTACTTACAAATTGTCTTAAGGTGGAAAAGAAAGCAACGTTCTAAACAAATAACTTCAAAAGATATTTAACATTTTCTCTGGGTGTGGGTGAGATGCTTTTCGCAGAGAGCTTGCAGTTCATGAAAAAAAAACTTCATTTAAATATCTGGCTACGAAAGCACAATTGTTGAGACAGACTGCAAGTGAATTTGTTGCCGATAATCATAGCCTGCTAATTCGCAAAATAGTTCGATCGTATGACTATTGCACCTCCATATTCTATAGTTGGAGAGCAATAAACACTCTGTTGAAGAAGACGCAAAAACTTTCAGCATCTGGAATGAACTCAGTATACACTATTTAAGCAAGTATCCTAATCTTGAGGAAGTATTTGTAACGTTTCATAAAAGTGCCATATTTCACGCTGATGTTTTCTTGGCATTATTTGAGTCCCATTCTACAGTTTACAAAACTCAATGTTCAGATATGCATAAAGCTGTTTGAAAGGGAATTAGCAGCCGAATTTATGTCATCACGAACATTCATGCTTCATTCAACAAAATAGATACCTGCCCAGCTTTGGCAAGACGCAGGCAATAGAGCATATTTCCTATTTTGACTAGAGTAATTTGTTTATTTGGGCCATATTGCAGACGCTTCTTCTGGATGATTTTTCCTCAATGCCACCAAAATAACTTACATAATATAATATTAAGTGGCTCTGATTACACAAGTTACATAATATAATATTAAGAGGCTCTGATTACACAAGTTCGTGTTTGATCTCGAGTATCTTGCTGCAGATGACAATGTGTACAACGACTACACTCTGGCGCAGGAAAGAGTGATGATGGATGGATGACTCAATGTCAAATCCTTATTCTGTAAGGATTCTGTAGTGCTTATTCTGTAGTGCTTAAGAACTAAATTGGCTTTGCCAATTTTAGAATGCCTAAGTTGATTCTAAACTTGCTAGCTAAAATGCGCTATCATATCCGCTACAGAAAATGATGTTAGTGTCATGACTTAGGATAGTGACTTATGTCATCATGTCGAGAGATTTAGACAGGATGCATAGGTGAAGTCTTACAGTGATTGGAATCTGCAGATATGAATAGCATCAGGAAACTATTTCGAGCTTCAAGAATATGAAGAATTCAGTCGTTGGTCAAACAATGGAAAATATAAGAATATGAGTCCGTATAGACCCAGAAAACGACGTGGCGGCGTAACAAGTTAGTGGCCAATCCTGGTTTTGTTTCAGTGAAAAGTTTTTCAAAGAAATCAGATGCAGTCCACAGAAGAAAAATAATACTAATAATCGCTTAAGCAAATATCATGAAACAATTAATGAATCAATTGTTAAAAGATAAAAAGAGGAGCACATGGATACTATCAAAGAGGTCAGTGCACTGAGAAGCTAAATATCTTAGCATGATACTTTAGAGAAGCGTGCCATAACATTAATACGATACTCTTTATTAGATGCCAATACAAACACAACCACTTCTTGACAGTTCAAATATGGTAACCTTACGGCACAACCACAATTTGACAAGCAAATTGTACATATTGATGATTTTGTTTTCATCGGTAATTGATTGTTGTTCGAATGATAGCAATGTGCTTTTGCAACATAGACCAATAAAATGTGAACTTTAACGCAAAAATATCTTCACTTTATTATAGATATTTATAAAAAGATTAATGCATATTTGAAAATGATCTTATTCTGTTTAATGTACGATGTAGAGTAATTTTAGAGTAATTGGCTTGTATTTATACAGGGAAATTTAAATAATCCTATTTATTAATTAAATGACCTTATTGATACATTACTGCTGGAATAGGTTTTAGATCTAATAGTGTTAAAGTAGTTCTGAATATATTATTTCAAATATTTCATATATGTTGAACGCTTTACTGTATCAAATGCACAATCATATCTTACGTGTATATGAGTGATTTCACAGTCGAGTATATGCTTCTACCTACTTTGTATGCTACAATATATAGTTATGTAGATATTTACCTTTTGGCGGCCATTGGCAGTCCTCTTTGTAAATTTATATATTCGTTCATTTCTTTTTTCTACAGCTTCTACTTTCATTCATATTGATTAAATAAATTTAAGACGCACTTATAATTTAAACCTGAAATATGGTTAAAATGGAGACAGTAGAGCACAACAAACACAACACGTTTAGTTTCTTGAACTCTGAAAGCGGAGCCATTCACGTATCGCCAAGTATACTGAAATGAATGATAAATATAAGAAAGCAAAATGTCAAACTATCAAGAGCAATTAAGACTTTTAGATGTATTTACAGTTCATATATGCTTTAATTAATAAATAATTTTGTGGACACATTCGAATATTACAGAGTCTGTGAGTTTGTTTCGTTACCACACTGCATGTCTTCCTCTTCACACCATTACCTGAAGTACCGAAACAATGTCATCCTGAATCTTTTATAATTAGGAGGTTCAACGATGAAATCGAAATTATTTTTTTTCTAACAGAGCACCACAAGTATGTTCTGTCGATTTAAATATCGAATCACAAAAATGTAAAATATTTCAGCTGCATTGCGACTAATTACTTATTGTTTATTATAATTGCGACTTTGTGAAAGAATAATTCAGATAATGGTATATTTTAATTAAATACTTGATAATGGATAATTCAGACATATTTTATGCTATGACAGTCCAACAGTCCATTATATCTAATAATTCAATTAATTGTATATTCGATGTCTTTGATAAGAGATTTTTCAAATCAGTACATTATTGTAACTTCGTCCGAGGTGTTGGATAAATCAAACAGTTCTGTATTAACATTAAGTCATTGCAATAGGATAATCCAAAAACTTCTCTTTTATAACTAACTCCGTAGTATAAGGTTTCGACTGAATAGTCTAAAACGAAGCAATTGAAAAGCGGAACAAAGTTTGCTAATATTAATAAATAAATATATTTCTCCAGCTCCACGGAATTTAGTTTAGCTATTCCTACTATGGTCTTAGAAAGGAAGAGAGAGAGAGAGAGAGAGAGAGAGAGAGAGAGAGAGAGAGAGAGAGAGAGAGAGAGAGAGAGAGAGATGCATGTCGCATTTGTCCATCGCTATATTTTGTTGGTAGACAATTATAAACTTTATAAATAATTATGGACCCCCCTGAAAAACAAAATGGAAGCATGAAATAAAATACCGTCTGCGTATGTCTATTAACCGAGAAATGTAAGGTACAAACTCAACATGATTTTGCAGTGTGTTATCAATGAGTGTGTGTCTTTGTTTTGTTTTTCTGTTTTTAACTTAGTTTTAAAATTGTAGTTATATCACTACAATCTTTGCAGTGTTGCAGTTTATAATGATGTCTGACACGGGGGGAATGGAGTCATCATGCCGCATACCACATGTAGCACCTTAATTTGATATGGCGCCAACCAGTCCTAACCATAGCTTCTTAATGGTGAGCGCTGAGCGTGGCAGCTGCTAGTACCACTTTTATATGTTTTTGGTGTGACTCAACTGGGGTTCAGAGAGATTGAAAATCCCTACTGAAAATTGTGTATCATGTTAAATTCAATTGGAAAGCGGGGATTAATAAATGTCATTTTTTTCTTCCGTAGATATTGAATAATAGGTAAAATTTCATCACTGATTTAGAAAGCACAGAAGTGATAGCTTACTGTTAGATGTGTGATGTGATGTGATGTGATTATGATTTTTAACGTAGCTTTAACAATTTTTCAGTCATATCACTACGATATCTGCAGTGTGACTGTTTATAATGATGTCTAGCACTGCATCATCATGCCGCAGACATGTATAGCATGATTTCCCACTCTGTGACATTATCCTGAAACCAGGTCGACTAGTCCTGACACTAACCCCTTAATGATAAGCGTCAAGCGAGCCAGTTATTAGTACCATCTTTGTAAGTCTTTGGTATGACTCGACCGGGGAACGACCCCATGACCTCCCGTATCTGAGGCGGATGCTCTAACCACTAGGCCACCAGAGCGTTTCTTACTGTTAGAACAATCTAGTATGGAAACAATATCGATATAAGGGTATTAATGCGCCATGGGCGGGATATCAATTTCGTATATATTCACAATGGAGGATCAAAATTCTAAGTTTACTATGCCAAAACTACGGCTACGAAAAAGACATCAGTCAACATCCAGAACTCTGTGAATGCATGAAGTAGATTTCATTAGAGGATATAGATCTCCAGAGCAAAATATGGTTCAACTATTGAACCTCAAACCTCAGGCGAAAAAAAACAAACAAACAAACAGACCGAGTGGACTATCCGACGAGGTGATGTGAGATGTCTCTGAGAAGAAACCACATAAATAAGATCAAAATAACTATGGAAAACTATCAATAATAAAAGCCAAAAAAGCAATATTAGCTTAGAATTAAAAATGTGCTAACTTAACGGCAAAAAAAGACAAAAGAAAACAACAAGAAGAGCTTAATACTACCTTTCTTAAAGAAGAACCTTTAGAGTGTGAATTTCAGTGATATTAATGAGACCAGAGATGCAATTACAAGGAATACTAACGATTATGACATTATTCTAATGCAATAAACTCATACTATGTCTAACGAAACAGTCGAAAAGGTGGAAGAAAAACCTAAGTTTTGTGAACGAGCACCAAACAAATACTAAATATGGAGTAGACACAGCCAAAGGATTAAAAAGATAAAGACAAAAAATACATAAAGACAACTCGTATAATTATTTCATCCTTTATGAAGGCAATCCTTACAGATACAAAGAGGATAATGTATAATGCATGACAGCACCTCACTTCTATTTCTCCATGGCAAGGATCAATAAATCAAAGAAAGATCTGGAAAACTAGCCATAGATGTAAAAGTCCTATGAAACAAATTAGAGTTAGGGTAGCTGACCGAATCTTAATTCCAAACAAAATAAAATCTTTTCTAATTTTTTTAAAACCAAATTGTTGTTCTTTCAAACACGCAACAACAGACTATGGAGGGAAAACATTCAGACATACATAAAAGAATTTAAATGTTCGGAAAAAGGGGGTTTCCTCAAAACTAGACACCTCAGACATAAGCAGAGGACTAAGAGGGGTCCACAGCAATATATCAATTTACTCCGTGTAGATACTACTGTTATTAGACCACAACAATCACGTTTTCCCAGAGCGCCTTTGACAAGACAAACTTTACTATAGATGCAGATTTTGATTATAAGACTATCGTGTTTCATTTTTCGGCGATGCAGATAATACGTTATTAGTTTAAAAGCTCCCTTGGTGTTTTAAATGTAATGTTAAACAAAGGTGGCTTGTGCGATGTTCGATCGATAGTCCAACATACACTATGATATATGCTGACTTTAAATCACTAGATATGACATTTTTGAGACAAGCAAATGATTTAGTTCGCATCTTCTATCATGACACAACACATAAAAACATTTTCTAAACCAGGCTTCACTACGAGGTAGTAACAGTTCAAATCAGGTGCCAATATGGATTAATCAATATAATCTTTATATTTCTACTACTACTACTACTACTACTACTACTACTACAACTACTACATTTACTAACGCTGCTGCTACTACTACTACAGTTACTAACGCTGCTACTACTACTACTACTACTACTACTACTACTACTACTAATAATAATAATAATAATAATAATAATAATAATAATAATAATAATAATAATAATAATAATAATAATAGAAGACGAAACAAGTCTTTAGTCAATGTTTTTTTTTTACTAAGGGCATTGCAAATTGGATCTTTTCCCAAAATCGAACATCGTCTTGGTTTACATACGTATTTGCTTGTATATAATGTTTCAGTTCAGGGACCAGTTTAGATTTATCAATGTCACCCAGCAGAATCATAATGATCCTGTTTTTCTTTTCTGATAGTAGCCTTTGATAAGCAATCTGAAATTCGTAATGGCACCAGTCACTCTCGATAAAGTTCTTTGATAATACCACTATTACTCTCTTACTGGATTCAACACTAGACACAATGTTTTCTGCAATCGCAGCTCCGACAGAGAAATTCCTATAATGAACGCAGATTCTGTAATTAAAATACTTTTCCAGAACTGGAATTAATTCATGCACCACATAGTCGTTATCCTTACTGCTGTATGAAACAAAAGCATCGTACGGTTTGCACACATCTTGCTCTTTTTCTTGATTGCAGATTCTCCAGCCGCACTTTATGTAAATCCAGACTTTCAGAAAATCACGGTTCAGAAAGATGACAGAAGCAATAATTGCTATAATTACAAAGGCCCCGAGTAAAGTCGCAAGTGCTGACACCACGTTATGTGCTAATTCCTTACTCTGACTCACGGTAATAACTGGACACAAACCCGACAAGGACGTAATCGCCAGTACTATTGTCGTGTTCTGGAGTGAAGTAGTGTTTGCGGTGCAGGTCAACGCAGAAAAGTCTTTTACTGTTTTAACGTTGGAATATAAGAAATTGCCAAAATGTACTAGAAATTCACAATCACATGTCCATGGATTGCCAGAAAGACTAAGCGATGATGCAAAAGATAATTCGTAGAAAACATATTCATCTACCTTGCGAAGATAGTTTTTGCATAAATCCAGTTTGTACGTAATAGGAAGATGACTGAACGATCCAACTTCTATAAAAGTTATTCTGTTCTTGCTCAGTGATAAATACTGTAATTTGTTCAGTCCAAAGAAAGTCTTTGAGGATATTGTAGATATAGAGTTTTCATTAAGATGCAGTGTCTTCAATGATGATAATGTCGAAAATGTGTAATCTTGTATCGTGTGTATATTGGAATCATTCATGGAAAGATATTCGAGGTGTATCATCTCTGGGAAGGAATGTATCGAGAGTAGTGTTATGTTATTTCCATCCAGGTACACATGAGTTGCTGCCAGAGGCATTTCTTTTGGAACTTTGTCAATCCCTCTTCCTTCACATCTGACCGAGTTCACTGATCTGTCACTGTTGTGAAAACACGTGCATATATCGGGACAGATGTGCAAACATGCGCACGCATCTACGTTACAGCACGAACAATTCAAAATGCTACAATCACGTTTATACTGACAAACGAAATCATCGATAGCAAGTCGGTAGAGTATGGCTTTACCATCAAATAATGTGCATCTGATGTCATACAGATCTGAAATACGAACACAGTACTTATTTGGACCCAAGAACCATTTTTTAATCCATTGCATGTTACAATCACAAGTGAAGGGATTTCCTCCTAGTTTTAACAGAGTAAATCTCGATGACGTTTTTAGCGCATTTTCATTGAGATACCTGATCTCATTATATGAAAGATCGAGAAATTGAAGATTATGTAAGGATTCGAATGCACGACTAGATACTCCTTCAATTTTATTATTCGAAATCATTAAAGTTTCAATGTCTTCAAATGTGCTAAACAAATCATAGGATATACTCAGCCTAATATTATTGTAACTCAAATCAAGCTTACTAAGACGTGCAAAATTATTGTATCGGAAAACATTTATGTCGGATATATTATTGTTTCGTAAACTCATTTCGATAATTCGTGTGTCTCCGAATGCATCGTATTCTACAAGGTATATTTCATTATTTTCAATGAGAAGTTTCCGCAGGCGTTGTAAATTTCTGAACGCTCTCGCCCTGATAGTTCTAATTCTATTGTTGTTCAGGAAGATCACCGCAATTTCACTGGCACCTAAGAATGTCGAATTATCAAGGTACTTTATATTGTTATGACTCAGATCCAAAACTTGCAAATTAATGAGTCCTTGAAACGATGGCAGATATTCTATAGCATTATAAGAAATATAGAGCACACGTAGTGCGAGGAGTGGTTGAAGACATTCTCTTTCTACGATATGAATCTTATTATGATGCAAAGCCAGGATATACAATTTTGATAAACCAGTAAACGCTTTCTTACCTAATCTTTCAATAAAATTTCCAGAAATATTTAATTCTTCGAGATTTTCTTGATACGTAAATACACTGTCAGTTAGATTCCTGATATAATTGTGAGAAATATCAAAATATTTCAACTGTGAAAAGAGGCTGAGTGATGACATCTGTATGTTTTCAATAAAGTTGTTTTTCAGAACAAGCTCTTTCAAATTTTGATGATTTCTTATTTCATTAAATATGGATATATTTAGTGATAAATTAGATAATTGAAGATAAGTTAAGTTTCGGAGATGGCTAAGTGTTCCAGAATAAAAGTTTGACAGTCTGTTATCAGCTAAGCTCAATTTTTCTAAACCATTGAGGTCCTGGAATACATAACGGGATAATGATGTTATTAGATTATTTTCGATGTCCAGCGATATCAGCAAATACAGTCCTCTTAAGGAATAATCTGCGATCTGTTCTATTTTGTTATCACTGACAGAGAAACGTAGAAGATTATCGGAAATTTCAGAAATATTTATAATTATTTTCCGAAGACTATTTTTGCACAATTCAATTACATGTAAGTTTCTAAAGGAGTCATTGCATAAAAGACCAGATTCATCTAATGTTCCGATATTATTGTCAGTAAAATTGACCAATCGTAGATGGTGCAGATGACACAGAGATGGTGCAGACGACATTCCGCTCTGTATAATCGATAATTCCTCGAGAGATGATAGTTTCTCAAATACTGCGGTGTGGAAAGTTATATGTTTAGCATTGTATATTATAAGTTCCTTCAGAGCCATCATGCCATAGAACGTTTTCTCCGGCACATAATCAAACTGACAGTTTGAAAAAGTAAGGGAGATACAAGATTGAAGTCCTCTGAACATAAAGGGATAAAGCTTACTGTTCATCGATGTAAGAGGATCACAATAAAGGGTTAGGATACTTGGTAATGTAGTACTGTTGAAGACGTCGAAATAAGTTACATCATTAATGTACTGAACATTACAACGTATATACACTTGGCGACTGGGATTCTCGAGCAGATCACAATCACACTCTTTGGGGCAAACATAGTTCTCTAAGTCGTTCTCATTTAGAATTGTCATTGTTGATCTTTTTATGATTGAAGGGCTTGGTCTTATCGTACTCTGTACGGGAAATAATGATGGTGGTTCTGGTTTTGATCCTGCTTTTAACAAAGCCTCTTGCGCATAACTTGCTGTCCCTTCTGTTGTCTGCGTTTCTAATACTGAGAATATCGTAATGCTTGGAACCTGGAATGTTTGAGATGGTGTATTTTGGATGAATTTAGCTGCATTTTCTGTACCGGTTCTTTCTGAAAGCATTGTTCCTGTGACAGAGCTTGCTGCAGAAAAAGATGAAAAGCTTTCGTGAGTTCCAGTAGATATTGCAACCAGCTCAGACAAAATTCCACATAAGCAAATTAAATTTACTGACGTCATGGACGAATTCATCATGAATACAAAGCACCAATGGCCCTGTAACGAAGATAAATATATGTTTATATCGATCGCTATCACACACAGACAGATTGATAGACAGTAATAGAGAAAGAATTGATTACTTATTAAAATAAGCATAAAAATCTTGAACGGATTTCTTAATGAATCGATTATATATTTCTATACATTTATTTTTCTATAACAGTTTGCATCTAATATATTTGAAAATGAAAGTGATATTTTGAGATGATGTATTAAGTCATGCGTATTCATAACTGGTATGGGTGAGTGTAAGAAGAACCATCCACACACGGATGCTAATGAAAAGCTTACTCAACATACCCACGTTGTCCGCCACATCCTCATTTTGATTGTGATCTGGTGTTTGTTTAAAAATACATTTTTGTCATACACCTTTCCTTTTGCGTATATGATGGTTTACTCCATAGTACATATAAGCATAGGGATATCTCCTCTGTTTGTGTATTTGATGGTATGTTTAAATACTGCGGTGTGGAAATATATGAGCCAATCTACTCTTATCTATTATTCCTCTCCTGATATTCCTTTATTATTGTGTCATCGTCTTTAAACGAGCAGCGTTTATCTGTGATGACAAGGTGCGTGTTTCCAAATTTTGATATGTTACAACTAAGCCTGTAGCAATTAAAAGGTTTGAGTACTGGAGACAACCGGTGAGAACACTTTGTAGCAAGTTGAGGAGAATTGTTGGTGCAAAATAAAAGTGTGAATATTTTACTCCAACTCAAACTTTAGACATGAATTGAGACACTAAAACACAGCTGCCGCGGATTCAGTCAAATGATATGCATGTATAAAGGATCTTAAATTGGTAAACTAGAAACTATTCAATCTGTTTAATAAATTTAATATTAAATCATTGCACATTTCAGATTCTATTTCCCACAGTTTCATTTTAGCTCTGATAGTTTAGAGAGAAAGAAGAATTCTTTATAATTTCTTTCATTCGTCTCTTACCCTGCAACTTTCATTTATTGCACCAAAAATATAGTCTCGGATGCTAGTTGACATAATAAACAACAGTTATAAAACATGCATATCCTATCAAAATTTAATTCCAAAACCAATAGCAATTCAAAAGGAATAGTACATTTGAAACAGACAGCATCATGAAAATGCCTGTGTTGTCACATAGTTGACTTGGATTAAGTAAGTTAAGCTACACACCTCTACTAAGATGCATTTTTTTAAAAAATATTTCAACATAAAGGTATTACAGTTGATGAATATGTTTGAGAGGTGACAATTATTGGATACAGAAAAGTTCCAGTTGTGACCGAATATTTGCATAATTTGATTTTGAGGGCGTCACATTAAATAAAAAATACGAAACTTAAGTCCTCTGACGGAATAATATTCTCTCATGTATGAGACATAGTTTCCAAACAGAGGAGTGTTTAATTACTTCTATAAATTAACATTTAAACCAAGCTTTTCGTAGGGTGAGGTCAATATTACAGCACCACCCCACCCCAACTTAGCTTTAAAATTGGCCATATTCCGACAGAAGTAACCTTTTTCACCCAGAACAACGTGGGAAACCGGTTCGAGAAATGGTTGTTACTGTGAGAGTGAAAACTTAAACATTCCAGCTGGCTTCGTGAGAAAACTTCCCACGATCAGTAAAGAGCATACTGCGCGAGAATTACAATAGGTTATTTGAACCAATCAGAACCAAATAAAACGATAAATAACCAAGTTGTGTTATAGTGCCACCCCTGTTTGGTAGTTCTCATAGAGCATCCTTAATGTTAAATTTCATTTACGACACAGTGGGATTTTGATATTAGGCTCCCACTGTATCAATAATGTCCATAGCTCAGTCATTCACCCACCTATCCTACGTGCAATGTCATAATGTAAAATTCTACATATTCCTATATTATTTTTCCACACTGTGCCAACACTCCACGCTACTTGCATGAATCGGTCAGTTCTCTTTACCTCATATAACTGCATTTTTTTAAAAATGTTTTTAAGAACATTGTTTCAATATTTAAGAGCTACACACATAAATTTGTGATGTATGTAAAAATGTAAAAATAAAAATCTCTAGGGTAGTGCTGGAGGTTTATTTGGTGGTTATCAGTAGAAAGTGAACTCAAAGAATGACTATATTTTTGTCTTAGATTATCTGGCTATTTAAACCAAAGTACAAAGATTGGTTGTTTCGATCTCTCTCAAGCAGGTGACGATTTTTAAATGTTATATGCCAACCACGTAAGCTGATGAAAGTTATTACAAATTAGTCGAAGAATAAACTGATCTTCAAATAATTTAATTTTTGGCTTGATCCCTCACTTCTATCACGTATAAGGGAAACTACAACGATTGCTAAAGATACGGAAGAAATGTTAGCAATTGGCGGTTAATGAATTGCTAATAATAAATATTTTAGGATCAGTGCCTTCCCAACTTATGTTTGAATTTAAATGTAGCAAAGTATGATTTAGACATACCAGAGTATCCACCTAATTCACTTTATATTTGAAAGATTAGTTAATTGAAAATAACAATTCTGGACAAAAGTTTGGATCTTAATTAACGTTAGATTTGATATATCCGTCGTGTGGTACCCAGCAAACAACAAGTATATTTTGTTATTATCAGTGTAAACATAAAACAAATACCTTAAAGTGCTGCAGGTTTTTACTATCTCTTGCAAACAACAGAAGTCTGTGTTTCGGGTTCCTCGGTTAATTTTTCTCCCTAATCTTATTACGTTGTCCTGTAAATAGTCCAATATTTTCACATAGAAGTTTTACACAGGGAAAATATCCATGTTATCCTATACAGTTAGTAACACTATGCACTCCGAATGGCCTGCAAGTCAGTCACTATACGCTCTTACCGAAAGGTCAGATAAATGTTAATAAAGGTAAATATCTACCTTTAATCGGCTTAAAAGACGATAAACAGTACCCGTCTTACTGAGAGGTTGTTTTGTTCACACAGTCACTACATCTAATGATCTCTCCTTTTTAGATGGTTTACACGTCACCTCTGTCCGCATGACTTCGAGTCTCAGACTCTGTTAGTGTGAGTATGTGTGATACTATGGAGATGCTTCCTGAGGGGCGGTTGTTCTCATGTGCTGAAAAGGGGAGTAGAACCCAAAACGTGTCTCCAAAACAAAACGTGTCTCTCGCAAACCATGTTATCCCTTCTTTTTCATGTACTTTGCGATAATTTAAGTAGAGACCAGACATTGATCACGAAGACGATGGAACTTCCATTAAAAATGATATATCCTCAGGACATTGTGCTTCGTCATAAGTCAGGTGAGCGTTTGTATATATGATATAAATAAACAAAATGAATTCATTTCTAATAAAACTCAGGTCTAACATCAATATTAGTTGTTATGTGTGTTAAGATACAGTTGGAGAGGAATTATTTATTTAAAAAAATATTTAATTGGAAATACAATGTGATGTCTGTCACTTTGGATTAAATCACTATTCTAGGATTATTGTGTGTTCAGTCAAGGTCATATCTGATTACACTGTTGTAATACATCAAGATTGTTTGCAGTTAACACATTCACGACAACTGGCACAAAAACGCAACATGCAATACTAGAATTCATCCAAAACTCCATACTTTAGGATCTGTAATATATCTTTTATGAATATCTAGAATTTAGATAGCAATTCTGTAATTATCCTTTTAAATTTTACCATTGTGATTTGTGTAGATAAATTATTTATTGAATTCTACTACGTTTTGTTGATTAGCATTTGATATTGATTTGTTTTTAAGACCCAAGAGTTATAAAACTATCAAATGATCTGCATATTCTGGCTGGTATGAATTTTAGGCATGAAACAAGAATCTTAAAATTGCTTAACATTCCACAACACCATTTACATTCTGAATACAGTTCTCTTTTTTGTTTCTAATTATCAATGAACCACCTTACATTAATATCAAATCTCTAGACGCGAGGAAATGGTCTACCTATGCCATTTCACTTGGTTTTTGTTTATATGCATGTAATGACATGTTTCAGAACGTGAATACTTCAATTACAAGTGGTAGTAAACACGTGTTTTTGTCATGATAAAATAATTCAAGATCCGAATAGGGTTCTATTTTATTTGTGAGCTGCAATGGTTATAGTTTCTAGCAGGTCATCTTATCAGCAAGCAGCATAATATTTCTATTCACAAGAAAAATTGAAACTGCATCTGAGTTTGAAAGACGAAATCTGTCTGGAAATTTGTTAAAGAGTCGATATTGATGCCTAACATATGGAATCAATGTACCGTGAAACCTGACTTAGTGAACATATTAAGTATTTCTTTTTATACACCCCCCGCTAATAAAGCATATCATTTGTGCACATGTCAACAATTACGAGTTTCACCACTATAGATGTGACAAATGTCAAAACAAGGTCACATTTTAAAGGTTGCCCTGGAACAAGACCCCATCACGAAGCAAAACAGACAATACAATACAATGTGACTTTAAAATGTTCCCCTCACTGAAAGAAAATGCCCTCTCGGCTCACTACTTCACAAAAACAGTTTATTTTTGGCACGCAAACACATATAACCCAATTAAGTAAATATTCAAAAGAGACACAAACAAGGTATTATAAAACATTGACGTCAAGTTGATTACTTATTCCTTATTCCTGATTGAATTAGGAATAATTAACTGGTTGAAGAAGTAACCAGTTACTTATTCCCGATTCAACCAATGCTACATACATTTGGCTATTCATTCTTTATTCACAGTTCAATAAGTAATTGGTTATAGCTTACTTATTGAAGATTAAAAGCTCTACATGGCATGCATTAATGTTTTTTTTAACCCATTTAGAGACATACCAGTGTTCATTGATGCCAGTTATATAAAGCAAACTAGGGACAAATTCCAGACTGTGTAGGAAGGTGTTAGCATATTGGTGGGTATACATAATCAGTAATTTGAGATACGATTAATTAGTTGTGTTAGATGTTTAGGTCACGTCCTGCTGTGCATGGTGCGAATTAATAGTTTTCGGATTCGTTAAGCTTACTAATGTTTCTAGTAAACGTGAAACCACCGGCTATGAGAAACGCGCAAATGTGAATCAGAATAATCAATAGTCTCACATCATGAAACACTTACTTAGACAATTTTGATTTCAATGAATCTTGTATAGTATTGACACAAGACCACTTTCTAACAACAGAAAAAGTTTAAAGGAAATTCGTTGATCCCTTTCGCGAAACTCGTGACCAAATAAGGCAAGTCCAGAAGACAAAATGCCGTACGATTATATCGTACGTTTACATTTGGGCCATTAGGTCCACACTTTACATATGGACCCTTCATGAATGTTTTATTACTAGCAGATAGAGTCCATCTATGTAGAAAGTCCTGACAATTTCGTGGAAACGAAACAGACAAATAAGGGGCGCCTATGGGGCACCGGCTATGAAAAAGCGCAAATGTGAATCAGATTTTTCAAAAGCTTGACCTCAAGAAACCATTACTTAGACAACTTTGATTTCAATGCCTCATATAAGGTATCGGGATAATACCCTTTTCTAACAGAGAAAAACGTTTCAAGGAAATTCGTCGAGCCGATTTCGAGAAATTCGGTACTAGATAAGGCTATTCGAGAAGAAAACATGCCGTACGAATATATCGTACGTTTACATTTGTGCCATTAAATCCACTCTTTACACATGGACCCTTCATTAATATTTTATTACTAGGAGATATAGTCCATCTACGAAGGAAGTCCTGACTAATTTCGTGGAGACCAAACAGGCAAATAAGAGCCGCTTTGGGAGTACCAGCTATGAAAAACGCGCAAATGTGAATCAGATGTATTAATAGTTTGACCTCATGGAACCATTACTTAGACAATTTGATTTCAATACCTCTTCTACAGTATCGACATAAGACCCTGTTCTAACAGCAGAACAAGTTTAAAGGAAATTCGTCGATCCGATTTAGAGAAACTCGTGACCAAATAAGACAAGTCGACAAGAAAAAGAAAATATGCAGTACGATTATATCTTACGTTTACATTTGGGCCATTAAGTCTACACTTTTTCACATGGACCCTTCAAGGACATTTTATTACTAGGAGATAGATTCCACCTACGATGGAAGTCCTGACGAATTTCGTGAAGACGAAACAGGAAAATAAGGGGCTCCGTAGGGGTACCGACTATGAAAAACGCGCAAATTTTAATCAGATGTATCAATAGTTTGATATCATGGAACCATTACTTAGGCAGCTTTTATTTTATTGCCTCTTGTATAGTATTCACAAAAGACCCCGTTTTAACAGCAGAAAAAGTTTAAAGGAAATTCGTCGATTCCATTTCGCGAAACTCGTGACCAAGAATGGCAAGTCGAGAAAAAAAAAACATACTGTACGATTATATCGTACGTTTACATTTGGGCCATTGAGTTCACTCTTTATATACGGACCCTTCAAGGACATTTTATTGCTAGGAGATGGAGTCCACCTAAGAAGGATATCATGACGAATTTCGTGGAGACGAAACGGCCAAATAAGGGGCGCCTTAGGGGTACCGGCTATGAAAAACACGCAAATTTGAATCAGATGTATCAATAATTTGACCTCATGGAACCCTTGCTTAGACAAATTTGATTTCAATGCCTCTTGTATAATATCGACATAAGACCCCTTTGTAACAGCAGAAAAAGTTTAAAGGAAATTCGTCGAGTCCATTTCGAGAAACTCGTGAACAAATAAGTCACGTCGAGAAGACAACATGCCTTACGTTGTGTTCCCACTTTACGAGTTCTTCATTCGAAAATATTGATCTAATAGATTAATGTTAGGTGTACGTGGCTTGGTCAGGTAAACAGTGTTGCACTTGAGGTAAACGAATACTTTTTCAGTCGAGTTTTATCAACACGATATAATTGCTGAACTTCTCCGTAACCTGCAGCATGGGATGGGTCGTAGTAAATGCTGGCTAACACCTTCTCCATTTTGTAAAAAGTGATCCTCAGTTCGCTGATGGTACTCTGAAGTGGTTTAGAAACGGCTTTACGTGTCCAATGCGCTACAGGAAAAGAATTACAAGATAGTTTTGTTGGTTGTGGTGGTGGCGGTGGCGATACTGTAATGGCTTTGGTCTTCCTTTCTATCTTTACTTATGCTTTCTCTTTTTATCTCGAAAGTGGAGTAGACATCATCCTTTTAACCCAAAAGTTAAGTTTTTCTCTCTGTTTTGTAGTGGAAGGGATCAATACGAGACCTCCGTCATCTTGCTCAACGAAATTTCTCAGGAGGTCTTTCTTGACTACACTATTCTTTATAGATAACATGTCCAGAACGGTCCCTGTCAAATCTCTTTAAATGTGATATTTAACGAACAAACTGTATAACATTCTTTGGTCATATGCTTTACCTTCCCAGCACTCCCCTTTATGAAACCCCAATTTCTGGAAATTGGTTACAAATATGCTAAGTTCCGCAGTTCCATGCACTTCAAGACAATATTCAACGTTAACTGAAGGCTTTTTAAACTCATAAATACTCCACATGATTCTCCTCTAAGGACATGACGACTACACAAGAGAAATCTCCAAAGTCAAACTAGTATGTTTTTTTGTGGTTTCCCCCATTTACTTGAGTAATATATATATATATATATATATATATATATATATATATATATATATATATATATATATATATATATATATATATAATATATGGAAAAAGCTATAAGAAATATACATTCACTTACATTTGAAAGTCATCCATTTTACATTATGCAACATATTGCGTCCTAAACAGTTGGATTATTTCAAAATAGTTGCAATCCATGGCACTTTTGAGAAATTCCATTCGACCCTGCAATGTGACACTTGACAGTGATGTCAGGGACATCATGCTACATTTATTTAGCATCATGCCACACCCAGTCACATTACCATGACATCAGGTTGACCAGTCCCATCACTAACCTCTTATAATATGCTTATTTGTTTTCCTCCGTTAACTTTACATCGTCAGAATCGTTCAATATTTCCCGATATTGAACACCTTCATATTATCCTCCTCGTGCTTGATGCACGTGAATGAAGAACTACTTTCTATAGTAAACAAACAATGGACGAAGACACCAGTACTTTAGATTTATTATGTTTGTCTGTTGATGAAGTAAACCAGCTGTTTGAACCATTTGAAAGCAAAGATGCCAAAGTTGAGAATGTGGGTGAATTCATATAATCACATAAGAAACTTTCAACGAAACAGGCGACTGAACGTATAACAAACGTGAGACGCGTTGCATTGAAAATATCATTTCGGATCATTTAAACACGTATTTCACTAAGATGTTTATAACGATTCGCAAAGTCAATGGCCCTAACTATGAGCCATGTTCTTTATATTCTATAAGAAACATCATAGAACGGCATCTTAAGGCTAAAGGGTATCCCGTCTCTCTGAGAGGCCGTCCATTTCAGAAATCAATCGAAGCATTAAATTATAAAATATTGAAACTGAAGAAGTCTGGTTTTGGAAGAAAAGCAAGAGCGTCAGAACCGATTACTCACAATTACGAAGAAGCTTAATTTTCCAACGGGAGAAATGAGCTCTCACTCACCCACTGCATTGCAATTTTCCGTATTCTATTTCTTTTTGGGAAAATGTTTGGATTTAGAGGCCCAGACGAGCACAGAAAATTAAAGTTTGGAGATGTATCAGTTTTCACCGATTCCACCAGTAACCAATATCTTTAATATGCTGAGAGGGATAGCAAAACCTTTGATGGTACGGGGAAGAATGACTATAGATTAACAATACCTCGCTTATTTTCCACCTGAGCCAGACCCTGTTCATCTTTACCAGCAATATTTGAAACGACCTTTGGAAATGATTAATGCCGACAGTACCCTTTTATCCGACACCAATTCCAATGCAACAACTGACAGAAACTTCCGAAATATGGCAATTATATTTCAGTTAATGCCCGTATTTCAAGTAAAAATATAAATAATGACAAAAGTAATAACACTTTTTGACTATGTAAAGAATGAATGGAAATAAAATTACATAAAATCAAACAAAAAATATGGGATAAATCTAATGAATTGTATAATCTGCACATACCAAACCATTTTCACAATACAATGAAATGCATTAATCTACATAGCTAAATATAATAAAACCGGTTTTTATGGGCGTGTGCATTGGAATATTGAATAGAATATAAAATATATTCACTGCAGGTATTATCTAGACCAATGGGGGTTAATCAAGTTGGAACTCTGATGAAACGAGCACCCGAAAGGGCGCAAAAACCAGGGGAAAATTACCAACCATTCAGTAAGAAGACTACTGTGGAAAGATGGGGTCTCTCCAACAAAGATGATGCAAGTGACAGGGCATAAAATATGTCATCTATAACTGTACTCCACAAGAAATGAATCTATTGTTCACTAAGAAAAACAATGTTGAATCCAGCATCTTCTTGTGAATTTATGGTTAAAGGCTTTTTTTCCAGCTTACGATTCTAAACTATCCATTGCTGAACAGAAAAACTTATCCAGCTTGTTGTCATCGCCAGTCCCTACAGTCACACGTACATTGTGAGGAAAACACAGGAGATAATCAGAATTCAGCTGGATTGACAGAAAAATAAAATCTCTCCATTCGTAACCAGCTGAGAACTTTGTTTAATGGCACAGTCATTTATTATATGACTTTAAATTTCTATTTCAGATAGACCAAAATGGGATTTCGTTTTTAAAATGACTGAGCGGGCGGTACGCTATGAAGATAAAAGGTCGGTGGGCGGAGCTTTATGCACGTGAATTGTGTATTGAAGGAATCTACAATTGCTACTATTATCTAATAATAAAATAATAAATTTTATTATTAAATATATTTTGATGTGAATTTTGTTATTATGTCGTTGGTAATGAATAAAAATGAGCATATAATAGAAAGGTGAATGGAAAAATATTATAAGAAAACAGATTTGGATTTTCGGATTAACAACAAAAACACTATTGATGGTAAGGCAATACGTTATTTAATGTTATATGAAAATAAGAAATGTAGTACGATAGACACGTTCGTGTATGGGTCCAAATATTGAACTAATTAACATAATTAGCACGATCTTGATAATGCAACAAATACAAATGCAAACACATTGACATATACGGTATCAAGACAAAGAAATGATTCATGGTATATCGCAAAATGGAAATGTCTTCACAATAGCAAAACGATGTTTCGCTCAAAATAAAGAATTTTTAGTTTTACTGACAATAGCAAAACAAATGATGTTTCGCTCAAAATAGCGAATTGACAGTTTTACTCACAACAATAAAAGACTGTGTATTACAAAACCTCTGCAATAGCTCACGGACAAAATATTATATGTCTGGAGCAATGTATATACTCCCTTAATTTAACTATCTGCTACCAGTTCCACTGGCCCAAAGATTATACGTAGTCACCTGACCACCATTGATTCCTGGGTTAGACAAACAGCGCCCACCACTTTGGTCTGCAATGTCTGATTACCCTCAACCCGACTAGTAACGATAATCATAGATCTCTCCAAACATTGTTGGAATATTCGAAGCACTCGAAAACCGCACAGCACAGCTCAGCACTGCTCACGCAGAATACGCAGTTCTACATACACACAGCATACGCACAGCTGAAAATGCATACAATACCATGTACTACGCATGACACTGGTATACATGGTAATCAGTAACGAAGGTATATAGGGTAAGTTATATACATTATCAGTTGTTGTTGTTGTTGTTGTTGTAGGGTTTAACGCCCTTTTCAGCACGAGATAGGCTATATATGGCGGCCAGTATTAATGGTGGAGGAAGAACCCTGGAAAACCCCGGGAAAAACCACCGACCCACGAGAAGCTACTGGCAGGCTTTCTCACTTACCCACGTTAGCCTAGTCTGGACTGGAACTCACGCAGACAGAGGTGAGATGGCAGTGATCCGTAACGGTCAGCGCTTTAGACCACATTATCAGTCTTGCATTATAAAACAAACAGGTTCAGAAGTAAACTGGTGAATTATACGATTCATAATGCACTAAACTGTTATTCACTAAATGCAAGCTTGTAGAGTTCTTGCTAAATCACAGATAAGAATGGAAAAATATTAGAATTTTACTAAGCTAGTCGAAGCGACAGAACTACGAAATTAAACAATACAATAGCTATAACTTACCATAAAATAAACAAATAAATTACATACCTCTACAACTAGAGATATGTATGTCTAAAAATTATTGGTGTGGTACCTCTCAGTTTAACATGATACGAGGTACCCCCCAGTGTCAAAAGTTAAAAGGGTTTTATACATTTTTATATCTCCATTGTGTTTGTGTGTTTATTGTGTTAAGTTTTTACTGAATTTCTATTTTATTAATTTTGAATTGGGTTATACAAACCATTCAAATTTATTATAATTCTGAGTTGTTAATTTATATTTTTTAATAATGCAGTAGTTAGCAAAGAGGAAACATTTTGTTTCAGTATTTGTAGTCCGGTTTTAAAATTTATATCAGCTCAAAATCTTTATTTCTTGAAATCTAATATTTAATGAATAGATTACTAGGTTACTTTAGTATAAGATTTCAAAACAATTCACTTCATGAAGCATTTGCAACCTAAACACCCTAGTTAGTGAGCATTTTGTGCCCGTGCAGCATGTTTACGATATAGCTATTTAATTATACGTATTGTTTCATAACTTCAATTTGTAGCTATTAGTAAAGTAATTATTTCATATAAAACATTTAATTCACAAATATAGTCAAATAAATGCGTAAAGACTTTAGGTATAAATTTCAATGGAGTTAATTTATAATATATTTAAAAGCTGTAAAAGATATAGTACATCATTGTAAAAAGTCCAGAAGGTATAGAAGCTGTCTGTTAGTCCGTATAAATATGAATTTTTTAATTATGATATTCTAAATCCATCACAATTTCACAATTCTTTTTCTATTGTAATTGCAGTATGAATGAAAAGTTCTCGTCTGAATCAGGTTTCAAGCAATATTGTCAAGTTATTATAAATTTCAATGCAGTTAAAAGTCCCTGGACAGTCCATTTCATTTTCACATTCACACTCTTTACATTCTTTCCATAACCTCGGTTTAGCTGGGTCTAACGCAAGAAAAAATACTCAGATGACTTTACTTCACTCATGGGAATGTCTGAATCCAATTTATATTTTGTAATTATTTTTCTATTAATGTTTACAGTGTAATCTAAATCAAGAGTCCGTGGAAGTTCCATTTCGTTATCAGCATATGAATTTCACTCAAAATTCGTTGTCTTTTCTCGTAGTCCATATTTCATAGTCCATATTCGTTTCCATTGGTCTCAAGTTTATTGGTGTGGTACCTCTCAAATTAACATCATATGAAGTACTCACTAGTTCCAAAAGTTAAATGATTTCATGTATTTTGGTTGCTCTTATATATATATATATATATATATATATATATATATATATATATATATATATATATATATATATATATATATATATATATATATATGTGTGTGTGTGTGTGTGTGTGTGTGTGTGTGTGTGTGTGTGTGTGTAAAGTTTATTTAAATTTGTTTTATTAAATTTTGATTTAGGATTTCTACACCGCCCTATCCTATTGTTCAATATACTCCTCAACCCTGGCTGGTTTTGGAATTTTATTTAATATTAGTGATCTTTACCAGGGATCAGTATTGTCCAATGTGTGCTATATGTTTGTGCTATTTGTTTTGTATTCTATATTGCTTTTTAGTAGAACTCGCTATATATAGTTCAAAGTCTTTGAGTTGTTATTAGTTAAGTGGTTCGTATTTGATTCGAGAAATTCGTTTATATGTTTACTAATCTTCTCGGTCTGTAGAACCTGTATTAATTTAGTGTGCGTGTAGTACAGTTAGAAAATAGAAGTGGGAAAGTTGGAAAGTTGTCACTTTATTATTGTGTTTGTATATGTTGTTTCGCTGTTATGATAATCAATCACAAGGATCTCTTAAGTATTTAAAATTATTGAAATAAGCATCTTCTCTTTTGACTTTCATTACTGAGTTTATATATGTTGTTAATTCTATATAAATGTTCTTGTTATTAATATTATTTGTGTACAAGAAATGATTATTTTCTATTGTCCCGTATTTGTTTATAATTTTGTTTTTTATTTCCTGTCTTTCTATTAGTTTCCCTGGGCATCGGAGTATTAAATGTTCTTTTGAGTCTATATAGTTTTTACATAATCTAAATCTTGTTATAGTACTTGTTAAATATCTTCTAAAAGCTGTCTCGCCTGTTTACCACTTATCGTGTAAATATAGATATAACCTATTTTGTATTGAGGTCAATCTTATACCTGCCCAATTTTTCCAGATGTCTGACCAGTTAAAATTTAAGTGCTGTAGCTCTATATCGTTTTTATCTCTGTATATCATATTTTTTAATATGGTGTAAATATTATTTCCTTTATTCCATATTTTTATATTATCTCTGTATTTGTATACAAGTTCGCTTATTCTCCTACATTACCATGGAGGTTATAGTAATTTAGTCAATATATTGTTCTTGTAAATTGTATTATTAAATCTGCCTAAATATTCATATATGTAAATATATATTGCTTCCCATGGTACTTGGGGAGAATGATTTAATTGTTTAAATCTAGTTAGAATTATATCTTTTTGTTTTAGACTGAAGTTTGTTAAGTCTAATCTTCCTTTATCTTTTGGTCTGCATATGTGATTCTTTTTGACATAGTGCATTTTATCGTTCCAAATAAAGCTAAATATTTATTTTGCAATATTATGAATCATGGCTTCTGTGAGATGAATTGAGCTCATTATGTAATTCAGTTATATATATATATATATATATATATATATATATATATATATATATATATATATATATATATATATATATATATATATATATATATATATATATATATATATATATATATATATATATATATATGTGTGTGTGTGTGTGTGTGTGTGAGTTTTTGCTACCTGCACACGGTCCCTTAGGTTAATGTTTGTGTTCGACCAAGTTTCTTTTTGTGCATCTAATTTTTTAAAATTTTAAAAGCTCACAATGGTTTTTTAGTAGAGATTTTTCCATATATTGTTCCTAATGCTTTTACATTTTCTTTAATCTTGTCTGGGGGTAACCCAGGATTTTTACCTCTCCAGTTAACTATGAGTAAAATTTCTGTCTTATCGGGATTAATCGTAGAACCAGAGGCTTTTCCAAATTGTGTAAATTCATCTTGTAGGTGTTTATATGATGAATTATATCTGGTAAAGTTCGTGCAATCATCTGCATGTAGTATAGTTATAAAATCTCGTTTTATATTTGGTATGTTTATTCCCTGAATATTAGTGTTATTATTTATATTCATGTTCAGGGATTCTATTGCCATCAAATAAAGCAGCATAGATAAAAGTAATCCCTGTCTAACTGATCTTTTGTATATTTATTTCCCCCGTAAGGGCATCATTAACAATATTTTTTTGTATATTTATTTCCCCCGTAAGGGCATCATTAACAATAATTTTTTTGTATATTTATTTCCCCCGTAAGGGCATCATTAACAATAATTTTCGAAATAATGTTTTTGTACATAGCCTTAATCCAGTTAATAATGTTTTGGTCAAAACCTCATATTTCTAATATTTTAAAAATGAAATCATGTTCTATCCGATCAAAAGCTTTTTCTTAATCGAATAAAAACATGATTCCTTTCTCTCCTCTAATATTTAGTAGTTCAATTACTGAAGAAATTGATAAAGTATTATTTATTATGTTTCTACCCATTCTCCCACAACTTTGATTAATGTCGATTATTGTATTTAAACAGCTTCTTAATCTATTCGTTTTTATTTTACTTAATATTTTATAATCGTTATTTAATAAGGTTATAGGTCTCCAGCTTTTTAAATCTTTTTTGTCCCCCTTCCCTTTATATATTAAGGTTATAATTCCTTCTTTTAAACGTCTCGGCATTTCCCCATTTAAAAGTATGTTATTATACATCAATTCTAAAGTATCTACAAGTTCGTGTTGAAATGTAATATAAAACTCAGATAAAATGCCATCCGATCCTGGGGATTTCCCGTTTTGTAAACTATTTATTGTCTTTAATATTCCCCTCTTAGTAATAAAACTGTCACATTTTTCTTTATCACTCAATGATATTTGTTTATATCTGGTCCCTCTTAAATAATTATTTATTATATTTCCATCAATATTCTGAGTTTTGTATATGTTTTCATAATACTTTTTTATACATTCTGAAATATCTTTTTATTCTTATAAATTATATCATTCGATTGTATTTCTGCTATTTTTTTGCAATTCCCTTTTAATTTCGAATCTTCTATAAATTCCCCTACCCTTTTTATATAGATTCCCAAATTTAAGTGCCCTAATTTTTATATCCCGAGTAATTTCTTTCTCTATTTCTTGCCATTGTCTACTTATCTTTTTTTCTGATTCTGTTAATGGCAAGTTTTTAGTTAAAATTTCAAAATATGCATTTTTTTAATTCATTCTTTTTGTATTCTCTTAGTTTTACTAAAATATTTTGTTATAAGTTCATTTTATTTTTTAGGTATTTCCCAGTCATTTATAATAATGCCCTACATGCTTTTCTTTTAAAATGCTTAGGTGAGATCTAATAGTGCTTACGTACTCACTATCTAGCACGAGCGCGCTGTTTAATTTCCATACCTCTTGTCTTGTCCCCATTTAATTGTGTTTATGGTAAACAAATCGAGTGCAACCGGATTATGATCTGATAGTTTTTTGTTTTTTTTTAATATTGTACAGTTTTTTTATTGCCTCAAGGTAGACCTCCGATTGACAAAACGATCCGTAAAGTAAAAATTTTATTTTAGCGTGATGCATTTATACACAGGAAATGTAGCTCAATGTCGTCTGTGCAATTCATTTATTGGAGTTTTCCCATCTAAAGCACTCCGCACGTGCGGCACTGAAAAATATGGAACTCACAGTTTCGAAATAATATAGAATATACATCGATTAACCTCGGGTATCATTGTACACGAAAAACGAAACCCGAATACATTTACTTAACAAAGAAAGAAATTTACACAATTCCATGACAAATATGAACTCGTTCTTTTTCGGATAGATATACTGCACTCCCAAGTTCTGGCAGTATAGCCATCCGAAAAACTCGTTCATATTTTCCCATACAAATACATTAATCTATAAATACTGAGAGCCATGCAAGGCAGAATGTAAGTGTGTGTGATTTAGATTTTTAACGTAGCTTTTAACAAGTTTTCAGACATAGAGCTACTATGGCTGCAGTGTGGCAGTTTATAGTGATGTAATGTAAAGCAGCCGTTAGTACCATTTTTGTAAGTCTTTGATATTTCTCGGTCGAGGTTCAAACCCGCGACCTCCCGCATCCTTGGCTGAATATTTAATTACTTTTGCCACCGGAGTTGTCTTCTTCCTAGTCGGCTCTGATTATTCCACTGTCTACTTATTGTGAAATATGTATGTATGTATGTATGTATGTATGTATGTATGTATGTATGTATGTATGTATGTATGTATGTATGTATGTATGTATGTATGTATGTATGTATGTATGTATGTATGTATGTATGTATGTATGTATGTATGTAAAAATGTTGAAGAGTGAGGTTACAGTATACATCCTTGTCTGACTCCAACTGTTCTTCGAAGCCAATCTCCTTTGCTGTATTTGATGAGAGTCCTGTTGGCTTTGCATAGAGGTGCTCAACCACCTGAAACCAGATTTGAGCTGATGTTTTGCTTCCTCATAGTTTCCCATAAGGCTGCATGCCTTAGCCTATCAAAGGTCTTTTTGAAATCTATAAAGACGTGGTATATAGTCTGCAGATGCAGAAGGTATTTATCACAAAGGAGTCTGAGATTGAAGATTTGTTCTCTTGTGTTCCTTCCTGCTTGGAAGTCACCCTGCTTTTCAGCAATAATTGTCTTTGTTTGAGGCTTTAGTCTGTTGAAAAGTATCTTCAGCATTTTGCTCGGATGACTGATCACACTGATGGTTCTGTAGTTTTTGGCTTAGCTGTAGGTTTTCATTTTTGGGGAACACGATGACCAAGGATTGAGTCCGTGTGGTGGACCATTCTCCTATCTGCCATATCTTGTTGCAGTGTATTGTTAGAACTGTGACTATCTCTTCTCTTGTACTTCAATGAGCTCTGCTGGCACGTTGTCAATGCTGGCTAACTTTCTTTAGTGATTTAACTACAATTTATACTTCTTTAGGAAGAATGGGGCTCTCATAAATTTCTTTTGCAAGAGGGCTATTTTGTACGGCTGGAGTTCCTTATGTCTTATTATTGTACAGTTCTGAGTCGTATTCTGTCCATTCCAAGAGGATATCTTGATATTCTGTGAGGCATTTTCTAGATCTGTCTTGGATCGGAGTAGTTTTCTTTTGTTCATTGGTTGTGAGAACTTTCACCAGTTGATATGACTTTTTGCTGTCATTTCCACTTAGACTGTCTTCGATTTTGCAGTATTGTCTTTCTATCCATGATTCCTTTGCTTTTTACATGCTTTTCCTGATCATAATGTTTATCTCTTTGTTTTCTAGCTCCATAGTTATCTTTTTTCCTTTTTCAGTTCTCTTCTTTTGTTGGATATCTCAAGAACATCTGTCGTTACCCAAGGTTTCTTTACTTGACGTTATTTACCAATGATCTCGGTAGCGGTGCTAGTCACAGCTGTCTTTAATGTATTTGTTAAGGACTATAGGTCGGATTCTTGGCTAGCCAGGGTTATCAAGGTGAAAATTTACTACCTATCAAAAGTTGGAAGGCTTCGTTGATTTTTTGGATCTTTCATGTTTTCAATTTCAAATCTGATTTTTGGTTGCTTTGGCGTTTTGATCATTGTCAGGCGTAGGCCAGAATTTTTCATTAATAAATCATGGTAACTTCCAATATCTGCTCCTGGAAAACTTCGTGTCATGGCGATATTCAGTCCTGTGCAGAATCGTTTTTTTTTTCACCAAGATGTATTCAGTCAGGTTGTTATGTTGTCCATCTGGACTGTGCCAGGTCTTCTAGATGCTTTGTGAAAGCCAAATTTGTTGGCTAGCACAAGATTTTTGTAGGCGGCAAACTCCAAGAACCTGAGCCCTCTTTTATTTGTTTCTGCATTGCAGAAGGGTCCATTAGTACCTTGCCAATTTGTCTGTGAATAAACTTCCACCTTTGCATTCCAGTCTCCTTGTACAAACATGATGTCCTTCTTGGGTGAGTTGTCAATGATATTTTGCGGTTGGTTATAAAAATTCTCCAGTCCGTTCTCATCATAGTCAGATGTGTGTGCATAGACCTGTACGATTGTGATATCAAAGAGAGTCTGCTTGAGAGTGGGCAGCACCCGATAATGCTGTTCACAATGACTTTTCGGACAAGAAATACAACACCATGAATGTGTTTAACTCTCTTCCGCTGACGTAGAAATTATGCCCTTCATCTGTTGTTATTTCGCCACGTTTTTCCAGCGCACTCCACAGAGACCAATAATGTTCCAGTTATACCTCTCCAACTGATGTGTAAGCTAGTCCAACTTTCCCACAGCTCTCAGTGTTCTAACGTTCCGTATACCGATGATGATGTCTCTCCCACGGATCTTGGTAGTGGGGGCACCAGTAGCATACATGTCATATCTGTCCTGGTGTACATCGGAGGGCACGGTCATTGTTGACTTAGCATGCAATTCATCCAGTATGGAAGAATTGTTAGTCATCTTCATGTGTTGTGTCAAGGACGAGATACAGCCTAGAAGAGCCCATCCCAATCCAGACTGGATCACCACAGCCGAAATCCACTGATATTATGTGGCAGGCACTGGACTGAACACGTGGTCGTTGAGCTCAAGGAAGATGGGGATGTAGTCAGGCATTTCTGGAATATAAGAGTTTGCAAGGATAATGTGATTGTTGTCCGACAGGCATTCCTAGAATAATATAGTTGGCTAGCATACAGGTAAGAAGGATGTAACGGTCTCTTCCAGACTTATATCAACATCTACACATTAAGTTAGGTTTGTGTTTGCTTCTCTCTGTCTCTGTTTGTGTCCCTCAATCTATCTATGTGTGTGTCTGTAAGTGGTTAGGTAGATAGAAAGTATATTATGCATCTCCGAAAATACTTGCCCCTTACATAAGCTAGGATTTAAGCTTACTACCACCAGTAGTTTGACGCTCGGCATTAGGAGGTTAGTGTTAGGACAGGTGTCAGGATAATGTGACTGGGTGAGACATCATGCTACATGTCTGCGGCAGTATGCCTCAGTGTTAAACATCACTATAAACTGTCACACTGCAGACATAGTAGCTATATGATTAAAACATTGTTAAAGCTACGTTAAAAATCTAAATTACACACACACGCACACACGCTTACTACCGCCTGAGTCGTTCTTTTCGAAACAAAAAAAAAAACCGTATTTTCTCTTTATATCATAGAGGTAAGGGAAACAACCCTTGCCAATTAATTATCCTTGCTGCCACCAGGAGTTATTGGTTTTAATCTTAGCAATGTTTCATCGAGTAGGTAAGAATGGCGATCAGGTCGGAGGTTGTTAAAGTAATATACTTATGTATATATTTTACAGAAACATGATTTACTTTGCAATTTTGCTTTTTCTGGGTTGGTGAATCAGTGGTGGGAGTGATTGAGGTGGGAGAAACGTTGTTTCATGACCCCCTCCACCTTCCGATAAACCCGTCATATAAGCTGAGTTAAAACTGGATTGATATCGTAATGTTTTGTACAGATAATGACCTCCTGTCCTGCTGATAAAGATCGTCTCTCCTCCTATGTAATGACTGATTGTACGTTGTTAGGTTGTGGGTCGATTGTCTCACCGGGTGCATGAAAAGCAGTTATGTGGTCGGTGTCAGTGACCATAAGAACAGCCAAGCGGTCGTGCCAAAGATGTATAAGTCTAGTTCCAGCAGTGTCAATTAAAAATAGTCGGATCAGTCACTGAGGAACCCCTTATAGCTCTAATATATGAACTGTACGTCAGGCAACAGTCGACGGTATAACCCATTAATGTTGACCCAATGTTGACAGCTACACTTGTTTCTATCTGGAATGCCTTCTATGATGCAGTAGGCAGATATTTACATCTCTAATGTGAAGGCAGGTGGCATGGTGTGTGTGTGTGTGTGTGTGTGTGTGTGTGTGTGTGTGTGTGTGTGTGTTGCATATGACATGGGTTCCGATGATATAGGAACTGATAGCCATCCAATGCATCCTAGCTCGTAGACGGACGCGCCTATGGAGAGAGATAACCGACATAATTCTGCGCATGTATTGGTATAGTCTATGACTAATATTCTTTTCGGCATTATTCTTTTTTTATTTTCCATGTGTGTAATATGTACATTATAGATTACATTTTTGTATTTGCAAATAGTTCTTTATAAATTTGATATGGGTGATATTGGAATACTGTAATTTCATATCTTCAGAGTTTAATAACATTTTTTCAATAATACATACCTCAACAGTATAAGTAGCATTATTTTATTTTTAAGTCACCATCTGACATTTCAATAGCACTCTTTAAAAAATATACCAGATAAAGATACTCCCTCAAAATGTCTATCCTGGCATCAAGACGCCTTAAAAGTAAATAGTGTTTAGGTTATTTCCCCTTTTTTTGGTCTGACATTTTGATGTTGATGCTTTACATGTAATTAATAACACAGTGCTGGTTTGGATAACTGCTTTTTGGGACAGGAATGTTTGCTTATCTGAACCATAGCAAATGCCGTTTCCCCCATCCCTACACAGAAGATATACACCTCCACAGAAATCCTATTCTAGTAGTAAGACTCCTTAAAAGCAATTATATAGTTTGGTTTATTTCCTTTCATTTTGGTTTGACTTTTTGATGTTTGATGCATTTCATGTAAATTAGCAATTATTACACAGAAATGCTATTTTGGTTAGCTGTATTTTTATGACAAGAATTTATGCCTATTTACAACATTGGAAATGCCTTTTTACCCCATCCGCATCTTCGTGGAGAAAAGAATAATGGAACCTATAGATTGGGATTTCCATATCTAGGTGTAAACCAAAACACAGATTATCTTAATCCACGTATTGTATCACCTCTAGCTATGTCTTAATCTACGTACTGTATCACCTCTAATTATCTCTTAATCTACGTACTGTATCGCCTCTAGTTATCTCTTAATCCACGTATTGTATCGCCTCTAGTTATCTCTTAATCCACGTATTGTATCGCCTCTAGTTATCTCTTAAAAGAGTATGACTATGTTGAAACCACATATAGTAGTAGAATAATTTTATTTGCTAAAGATTATTTTGCATTAATAATAAACATAATAATCTAACAACACAAAGAAATTAATTTGTTGATGCGCATTTTCATAAACTATATTCCGCAAGAACCGTTACCTAAAATAAGAATAATTACATACAAAAGTTGTGCAAATTACACCCTATTATCCTCTGTCTCAGAAACAATTACATGGCGTTTATTTAACAATAAGATAAATTTTCTGCGGTAGATGTAACGCATCAGGAAAAAATACTTTGTATCTAATTTAAAATCTCATTCCTCGACAAGTTTGGGACCTGATCTACAACCTAAATAATCAAGAAAACAATAAATTGTTCAGACATCGAAATTAAACAATGAAAACTTCAACTCCATACATAACACCGCATATGTATTTGCTGATAGGTTCCTTAATCTTTCATCATCATCTAACTATTCAGCAGATTTTCTAAGGCAGACATGTGAAAGAAAAAAATGCATTAAAAATCACATCAGCTAATTCAGAAAGTTATGATCAATGATGTTCACTTTAGGAATTTACGAATACTTTTAAACATGGTCACTGGTACTTCCGCCAGGAATAACCAATATCAAACCAATTTTTGAAACACCTACAAGAACCATCATTTATCGCTTTTGTAATTTGTAATGATAAATGGACCACTGGCAAAATAGCGGTCTTGGAAATAGGCCAAGGCTTTTTCTGTTCCCAACTAGATAAGGTTTCTACAGATCCTGTGAACTACCATTCCAATTTTTTGTCTGCGAGACAATCGAAAGAATGATCAATGCAAGTCATTGCTGGCATGTAATCTCTAATAATTTTATATCTCCTTTCCAACCGATATACCCGTACTACCAACAATCATCTGATTGGACTTTAAAAGTTTATATTGCGATGCAGTTATCAGGAAAGTAGACTTAATAGATGTTTTCTTAGTCTTGGAAAAGGCTTATGAGACAACATGGAAGTACTGAATAATGAATGACCTGCACGATCTTTGGCTAATAAGCCATTTACTCACTTTTTTGTGTAAATTTTGAGATACGGAATTCAAGGCACAAGTGGACTCCATCCTATCTAATATCTACGAGCACAGGATGGGTGTTAGAAGTGGATGAACCTCATCTATATCTCCAGCAGCGTGATTACAAAGTAATAACTGAGATTCTCTGTGGGCAAGGAATTCACTGCTACGATAGTCACTGATCCTAAAATTAGTTTTTTTTCACAAATTGATAAATAGGAGAAGAGTTTTGACTCACTGAATAAGAGTAACTTCACTAAAAGATGACTCCTCATATAAAGGCAGAGTTCCAGATAACAAAAGCTCTGAGAGTCTCTTGTGTATCTTAATACTTGAATAAGCTTAGGATTGGCAGAACCACCAGTAGGAGATATTGCACGTTTAGACACGATTTTTCACCATTCCCCTTAATTCATTCAGATTGTTTTTCACAAAGCAAATGTATTGTTAGCCACAAATTACAGTGACCCCAACCTCGACCTTTGAGAAACAAAAGCAATTGGAACAGGTCTGCCTTTATTTTCTCATAAATGTTTTAATTTATAGAAATGTGAAATAACATGTATTTTCTTGCAATAACTGCACGTAAGAAGCGATTAGGATGTTAATAATTATATCATAAGTTTTATTGCTATCTATTGAGATTAGTATGAGACTGAGATGGATTTCTGCTAAAGACTGGTGAAGAAAATTATTGACATTAACTTTTGTGATTCAATGAATGATCGGCATTTGTGCTAGCAGCATCTTCCAAAGTTCCTGCGTTTCCCTCATCAAGATAGGTCTTGACATAACTATTTTGCACTTACAATTACATTTTATTTTGCATTTTTTCTTCTTATTTTATAAACTGAAATTCTGTTAGCTCTATTTCCATCTGGCTTTATAATTTTATTTCTATTACTTTCATTTTAGAGCCAGATACGGATTTACAATTAAAACTCAAAGCAGTTGTATAAAACTAAAATATTTTAATTGCCTGCTCAAGCAATTAATTAACTTTTTCCTTAAACACTCCAGTCTTCCTTGGTCTTATTAGAAACAAAATGTTCCACTTTAGATATTATTTTTAAACCTTGTTAGTTTTCACAATGTGAAATAAAAACAATCATAGGGACAAAGAAATAGGGGTCGTCCGATGTACGAATTACAATATGAAATTGAACTAAATGCTTGAAAGCCCATGTAGTCGCGCACATACAAAGCTGTTATTAACCTATAATAACAACTTACCGGTAATTAGATCCAAACCTGAATATGGATTATTTTGTTTTAAGGTTCAGTTAGCATGTCATATTTGAATATGCTTGACACAAATCACTATCAAGCAATACCGCTCGCTTGGAAAACATGTAGGACATCTCCATGTGAAATTCTTTTGACTCAAGCAATTGATTTTCTTCTATCACATAACATAAAAACATCATCTTTACAATATGGCCTAACATTCAGACCCAAACCATGTGAACATGCTTTTGCGTGTGTTTTCCAAGCCAAATACAAAATATGTTAACAAAATACACCCTATGTCATTCTTCCATTTGGCGTTAGAATATATTCCAGCCATAACGATACAAAAAAACCTTTCAAATTTCCAAATGTCTGTTTTTCTGTAAAAGCTGCATAGCTTCTAAAACCCAAAATAGTTTTTACGTTTCATAAAGGAAAAAAAGATCTGATACAAATCTCTCCATTCTTCATGCCTCTTATAAGGAACTTATCTTCAAATTTAAGAACTACACATGAATGTGTAATGATGACTCAATGGCTTCCTGCTCCCTTTATTAATTGAAATCGCACAACAGAACTTCGCTTGCCTGATGGTTGCAATGAACCCTTCACTGTGGAGTATTTTATAATATATTATCTAGATCGTTAGGTTATACGCTATTACTACTTCAATATTTAGCATATACATGAACTTTCTGATACCGTAAATGTTTGCTTTATTTTAAATTTCTTGAAGGCAGTTAATATTATTCGTATTTATGATGTGTACAACCCAATTTCCTCTAAGTAATTTTAGCGAACATATGTACCGTTAATCACCATAATGTATATTGTATCTTATTACCCCTATTCACACCATTTTCAGGCCTCCGTTGATCTGGGAACTGCGTATTTTCACCATCTCTTGGGAGGTTTCTTTGCACTTTGCTTGTTGGTAATAAATCTTTTTAATACATACATTATTATCACATAACCTTTTAGGGGCCACTATATAGCTTTCGTGCGTGTTCGGCGTAGTTTATCCACCTCTGGTCGCCACATGCACCCAGCTCTCACACATTGCTTCAAGAAAGATGTAACACGGGCAGCGGTCACTTCCACACAACAAGCCTCAGAATACTCCTCAAAATCAAGTGACAAGACAGGATCCCGAGGTAAGTCACGTATTATTTATCGTGAATTTTGATATTAAGTAGTGAGGTTGTTTTACCTGACGTTATATTGAGACATATAGTCGTAATAGACTCTTGGGGATGTATATAAGGATAGAACTGAGAAATGAATTCGTTCCAGATTCGGATTCATTCCTAATTTTTATTTCGTGTATTCTAATGTTAACATCAATTTGCAGATGTCTTTAAAGTTGAGCTTAGATATAATTTAAGAGTACGCACTTGTTCAGATTATTCATTGTTAGTACAAGGTGCTTATTGGATAAAAATATTATTCTCTGATGATTGTTAATTTTAAAAGTTGTTTTTAAAACGATCATTGTGATACATGGAGACTTTTATCTCAACAGCAGATTTGAGGACGGGATTCAATCGGGGCACCCTTGGACATGTGTTTAACATTTATAATTAACTTGGATTTACGATTACAAAATGTTTTCATTTGCTTCTTTTTGAAGCGTAGTTGATGACCATAAAGTCGTAACACTTCTTGATATAGGATATGTCATATCTTAAAAGATATGTGCTTGTTGAAATAGTTCTTTCCATTAGTGTTGCTTTGTTTAATTCTTTTTTTAATTCGTGTATATGTGTCTAAAACTTCAGCGATACAAATTTGGCTCCTCATTGTATAATTAAAGCCGAACCTCTACCTTAGGATTTTAATTCCTTTTTGTGACATTGTAAAGTTAAACATATCTTTCAGGTGCTTTTGAAGATTTCTTGTGGTTTGGAAGAGCCATGGTAATTCAGTGATTGGTATGATTCATAGCCTTTCATGTATTTCAAAACCTAGAGCAACTGGACATGTATTGAACTCGTTTGCTCTCGCTATTTGCACTCTGGAGATGAAATGGCTTATTAGCAAAGGAGACGATTAGTTGATGACTCTCAAGTAAGTTAATTTTACGTTTTGTAAGAACTGGGGAAAGGCTGATCTCCCCGTCTGCTCTTTATTGATTTGAAAGAACTCTAAATCAAACGCATTCAGTATATGCTTGATTTATACAAATTGCATTTCAGAACGCACTAAACTTACACGTTTTGAAAGTCAGATAGTAATTTCACATTTCTGTTGGATAAGGTCAATATGCAACATTATTTGATCCGAGGGAAGTTCGTTATTTTAGATTGAATCAATGATAATATTCTTACATTGCAGATAGATACATAACGGAGACAGTGTGCTAACACTTGTTGTTATTATAAAAGAAAGGCACAACATTTGCGTATAATCGAAGTAGACAGACCATGGTTCGTTCTCCTGGAGAGTTTCTGTTTCCGCCATAAGCTAACATGTCTCGCTAGCCTAGGTTCACATAGCCATACACCTTGGCGGATCGAACAGCTTTTGTCCTAGCGACATCAACTGGATTTCATGTGTTGCCTCCCTTAGTATGTAATTGCAACTAACTAATAGCCATCAGCCGAAAACGGTGTTGGTAATTGACCTAAAAAGGATGTTTTGTAAGTTTAAAATTGAAAAGTATGACCATTCATCAGCGGGAAGTCATTAAAGGTCTGTTTTTGTCAAAGGTATTTGTGCAAGAACGGACCGGCACTGGAAAAGCATTTATTTATCAGTCCATTCAAGTTGTGCGCTTCTCTTGTCTTGATCACGTAGGAACAGTGTTCAAATTTGTACAACTTAATTTTTATTGAATACGGAGGCTTGCTGCAGTATCCAATACTTTTCACAGACCCGAAGCTCAGAAATATCTCCTCGATATGCCAAGGTGTAGATAGAGTTATTGGAAAAAACCCTTGATATGATGTTAATACAGACACATGTAAGCTCAGTACTCTCCTTTCATTATTATACCGTTCAAAATTGACTTTGTTATTGTTTACACACAAATGATGTCAGACTATGACTCCTGTAATTTTGTTTAGGCACAAATGAAAGCGGACGATTGACAAATGATGATCACTTACATAATGATCATTAAACAAACGTATGAAAAGTGTGCAAGAGTTACCTGCATTACCTGCATGAATGTTACAGGAGTTGCATCCTTGCCTGCGAAAGATAAATATCTTCGATGTCTCTATTCTATGTAGCAATGCAAATATTTATTTGCTTGACCCCAAATTTGACAATATAATATTGTGCTTATTTATACAAAACTGACATCTCTAGAATAGTAGTAATTGCATGGTCTAAAATATCATAAGTGACGTCACTCTTGACGTTTGGGCATAGTTAAAGCTATGAGCAATGACTTAATGTTTTTAAGTGAACATAAAAAGACATGACATAAGTTGAAAAGGTAAATGTGCTAAGAACCAGTTTAGAAAAGAATCCACTCTAGCTACCAAGTTCAGTAAGATAGGAATTCCGATGTTACTTAGCTGCTTCGAAACTAAAAGATTCCGATGTCATGTAGCTGCTTCGAAACTAAACGATTCCGATGTTGTTTAGCTGCTTCGAAAATAAAAGATTCAGTAAAGCCAGCTGTACTAGACAAAACATTTGCTAAACATATTCACTCTCATACATGCCACATTCTCATATACAGGCAGAACTTGTAATGCTGAATTGAAGAAATGATATAGCATGTACAATGGCTCTGATCGCTGTCTAAGGAAAAATTGTGCGATCACATCAGATAAAACAAAATTAAGCAGTTATATCTTATTATGCTCACCACAGTTAGTGGCTCTGATCTTAACACGGGCCTTCACTTCACATCAGTTGAAAAGTATAATATGCAGCAAGCATATGTTGCCTTGTCTTACCTTCGACGAGAATTCTTTCAGCCGGTCAATTGAAAGTATATTGCTATCACCTCGGGTGAAAAGTCTATCGGCAACGATTTACATCTGAAATATTGACGGCTACAGATACAGTCCAGATGAATAAATAGTATACACCTATACAATATTGTTTCTGACATTCAAGTCTCCATTTGCATGAGACCTCGGGAAACTACCTGATTATTTTTTTCCGCAAGCATTTTCAGGCTTTGAAGTCTCTGTCAAAACATCATAGATCTGCATTTAGACACTATTTGTCGTCAGTCATTGCTCTATTAACTGGTATTTTATCTGGAGTAAGACAACAAAATTTCACAAATGAGACTTGGCGGTCGCTATCGGTATCATATGATTCTCTGGTGATCACGAGGACTTTGTTAAATAAGGGATTCCACTAAAGCGATGTTATCAATTAAACAGCAACAAATCGTGATATGAATTTGTCAAGACCAGTAACAACGGCATAAACTTAAATTCAGGCATCATTTGTTTCTCTTACCATATATTAGCACCCATCATCAGGATCAGTGCCAGCGCATTTTTTAAAAAGTTAATGTTGGTAATATTTATTGCATAAATTGTTTCATACTTGCGAACACATATTGGGCTTAGATCCGCCATGATGCCATATGGTATTCGGAATTGTTTTAAACACATCTGTGATACCTATTGCAGAGTCACGGAAGCAAGACCTAATTTGATTTAAAATTTTGTATACGTTATGCAAGCATACTTGCACATAGCATTTTGTTTTAAAGAGCTAAATAAACTGAAAAGTAATATATCGTTCACAAAACAGATCAAGGCTCTTGCGTGGCAAACTCTGAGTACATACATTTTGGCGATGGTTATATTTCTCCAAAGACCTCTTTGGAGAAGATGCTGTTAATATCTCTTATATCTTTGTTTTAATATCAGCCTCTGGCGAATTCGTGACGTAATATTATGTGTTAGCAAGATGAAATGGTTGTTTCTAGAATTAGCTTCTGCACACTTGATAGCTTTAACGAGCAAATTGAGATAGTTATTTTTATTTGCTCAGGAAGGTTTGAATCAGATTTAAGCTGCAGCTTTTCTTCTTCATTCTGCAACATTTCTGCTCTAGATTTGTAGTGCGGTATATTCCTTATATATTGTTGCATTTTAATTACTACATCTGGAAATGAAACCTAATAGCAGCAGCAAAGTTTCCTATCGTTTTTTTTCCATTGTTGCTGACGTTCATTCTAGAAACGTGATCTCGCAACAAAATCTGGGTCAAACAAAATCAATAGCAGTCCAAAGGTCATTGGCAGAATATGCCTTTTGGTACTGATAATAAGTAATAAACCTGGATTGTTTTGTTTTCTTGCGCAGTACATAGCCGCTCAGCATCTAATTTGTCCCTAATACTATTGAAAGAGATTTTGCATTTCTCTCAAGTTAGGTCTTCTGTGGCTTAGTGTCTAACGTGCGAGAATCAATGAGATTTGCTACCTCATAAACAGCATTATTTAATGCAATAATGAAAAATCCATTTCATCAAATGATAATATGACTTCTGGAGTTGATTGCCAAATCTGTTCAAGTTCCGGAACAAAAATATGTTTTCTTGTAAATGCCATAATCTTTATACCTCATGATCAAGTAACAAACTTCTGCGATCTTTTTCTCAATTTCTGAAATTTCCTCTAGTTGCGGTTTGCAGAATTTACTAATCCGGTTAAGGGATATCTGATCCAGACTCAGGTTGTGTAACTTATGCTTCGGGGTTGGGCTTTCCTCACCATCTTCCTTCAATTCAACAGATTTAGTTTTTATTTCTATATTATCATAATCCACCCCATGTTCTCTGTCGAATGTTCTACCAACTCTTTCCAATAAATTTCTTCCTCCTTGCTATGATCCTTTACTTGTTTTGTGTTCTGTTTTCTGGGCCCGATTGTTCGTCCTATTATGGATTCTAGTGTTTTTGTACTGGTCACGCTTTTTTTGCTTCTTACCTTCGCCACTGTGTTCTTAATAAAGTCAAATGATTATGTTACATTACAAAAAGAAAGTCTTGCATCTGGTTGCATATCAGCAACAGAAACGAGATTCTTCATATCAGCGTCCACTGTGATCCCATCATAGTTCATTCGAAATAGTGTGTACACATTTTTGGATATTCTATTTTCTGTTATAAAATGCTTTGGCAAATACTCTGTCAGAGTCTGTTTATATATATATATATATATATATATATATATATATATATATATATATATATATATATATATATATATATATATATGTATATATATATATGTATTTCTGTGTTTGTATATATATTTATGTATGTATGTATATATATATATATGTATGTATTTATATATCTATTTATATATTTATGTATATATATATATATATATATATATATATATATATATATATATATATATATATATATATATATACTTGCGACCGCCAATGTGAAAATGGTTCACCTTCTTTGCATCGTTTCTGTATTCCATTCAGGTTTTACTGGCAAGTCGGCAACACAATGTCTTTGTGCACCATCAGTTTTATTTATAGACTGTTGCATCTCTGTGTGTCTCCATACATCCATACATAGTATATGTTTGTTTTAGTAATTCTAACATTGGTTTTATCATCGATGACAGAGCGCTACCCAGACAGGGGAACTTATCCACTGCATCAATGGTATGGCCTTCTATTGTGATAGAAGGCTGTACATGAGGCTATCCTGGGTCACGGCAAATTAAGTTCCAGTATACAACCGTTATGATAGTCATCTGGTCGTTTAAAAAATATTTTGTCTTCCGTCTAATTAGTTGATCATTTACTCATCTAATATTTTTGATAGGCATAGATTGAGACATCCACTACAAAATGTCCTCAAGAGTAAAGATTTGGAAATGACATAGACCTTTGTTCGAGTTGCAGAAATATCTTGTATTTCGCCGCACTTGCATTCATGATGTCAAGGTCACATATCTTAAGACATATAAGGTATGTGTATGAAAGAAAAGTGACATGGGTCAGCATATTTTGACGCACCTAGTCGCCAGTTATATATAAATTTCACTGCCAGCCATCTTTCCCTAATAGCAAAATACCAAATGCACACCGCTGGTGGAAAATCGTTTTCTGGTATAAAATATGGAATGTGGCAGACAGATCTTGAAATATTCGGACGAAGCATGTGGACGAAAAAACACTTTTGTCCATACCATTATTTGACAGCAGATGAATGTGTCTAGTAGTTTTACGTACTTGTAATCAACATACTGTAGGTACGCTTACATATTATTTTAATGAAGAAATCAATTTGTTCTGACTGCAGCAAGACAAAACCAGTTTGTCAAAGTGATGGTCCACGGTCCTAAGCTGCTTTAAGTTTTACAAGACGCTTAAAGTCAGTGCCCTTGAACTTCATGCGCTTTTGGAAAACTTCATAAGAAAACAACATTTGGATTCTGCCTGGCCAAATGTGCACTGGCACATGGTGTCCTTGTTTGGAAAAGTAATTTGATGCAAATGATTGGCCGCTTTCTGGCCAAGAACCATTTTTCGAGTAGATGTCACTGCAATGCAACATTATCTTTGCTATATGGATCATCAAAACGAAAGAAAACGCGATAAAATTATGTTTTAAAAAAGGATAAAATCAAACCAACAGGAATGAAATACACAAGGTTTTTTTTTTAGACATACTATCAGATTTAAATGAAACCTTGGGATAGGAACAATAAAACCCAGAAATCCAAAGGCAGGCAGACCAAAAATCAGAAAAATCAAAAGCCAGATCATTAAAAAGTCGGCAAAGGAAAGTAGAAGCCGTACTTGTGGAAGAACCATATAAGCCAGCAAGAAGATGTATTCATATGCACTATTGGTAATGAGACATGGTCTGCAAATGTAATACACATGACTGAATATTCTTAGATAAAACAACGGCGTCACATACATCCTAAATGTCATTAACGTCTTTAGTATGCATGGAGTTTAACACTAAAATATAAAACAGGAGCTACTGATAGAGATTCATTCGCATGTTTGTCACGCAGACTATCAAAAGTCTGAGAATATCAAGGCGCGAATTTCATAATATGAGTCAGACTTAGTTTGATGAAAACATAATCAATAAGTATTCTGCGTTTAATGCGGTAATTAATGAGACCATGAGAATATTTAATAAAACGCTGAATAATACTATGTAGAAGAATATCACAAAAATAAAATAACAAATAGCTGACTGAGCTGACATCACTTGCTTATATAATAATATGAAAATGAGAATTTGAATGAAGCCAGCAGAAGTTATCCATAAAGAAAACTTAGGTGACGAGACAAATTAATTTTTGTACAAAAATATAATGTAGGTGAGCGAGTTTGACTTAACAGAATTCGAATTGACATTCAAGAAAGGTCATTCGGTGAACTGAATCAAAAAGACTTTTGTCGTGTGAGAAAGTTAATGATTATTCATGTGACGTACATTATAGCAGAAGTTAGGTAAGGTTCTTTCGTGGAATCATATTATGAGTAAGCATTATCCGCATCCTCTCTGCAACAAACAGTATTTCTGTACTTCTATACAAATGATATTTATTTACCGTCGTCAGGTAGGTGCTGATGAATATTCTATAATATTCTTCCAAAACGTTTTGCTGGCTACTAATTTGCTCATAGCAGCCTTGTCTTGCATACCTATCAGAAGAAGTAATTTTGGGAAGACGCAATGGAACTTAATAAATTTATGTCGTCCTGGTATGGTTAACGATGATAGGGTAACTATTATGTCTTTTACATTTTGTTGAATTTACACGGAGCTACTGGGTGATGACAAAGTCAGAGGTGACTATCACATTACTGCTCGATATCCTGGGGCGGCGAATCATAAATGCAGTTTGGAACGATGGACGCCAGAATATATTCCAGTCGTATTTGATAGCCTTAGAGGCAACGATTAGCATTGTATACTCACAAATTGTGTTAAGTTCGATATGAAACTAACGTATTAACCAAATTTTCGAAAAATATTTATCAATCTCTCTGAGTAAGATGCTTTTCACATGCAGCTAGCAGCTCATAAGCACTTCACCTAAATAGCTGGTCAGGAACAAAATATCGTTGAAATACACCGAAAACAGACTGGCTGATGCTTGCTAAGTCGAGAAAGAGTTTAATGGTACGACTACATGACATCTTGGACAAATTTTCTATGACACCTCGCTGCCTGTTAATGCGAAATCTACAGCAAGCTGGATAACATTAAATTCTCTGGTGAAGAATATGCAAACGCAAGAATATGCAAACGCTTGTAGCATGACTTCAGTATGAAACATTTAGGAGAATGTCGTGATCTGGTGTGCTTGTAACCTTCATGATCTCTGCTTGTCGTGTTGCACGCTGAATCTTTCTTGGCATTATTTGAGTCCTTTACCGTTGTGAAATTATAACAATAACATTGTTGAAAAAGGAATCAGCGGTCGAATTCCTTTCATCACAAAGAAAAATGTTACAGCCAAAAATAATTACCTGCCTATCTATGACAAGACGTGGAAACATAATATATTGCCTATTTGGACACATGTAATTTGTTTGGCTGGGACATATCGCAGAACCATCTTTTTGGCGATTTTGCTTGGATGCCTCCAGAAAATGTACGGAATACAATATTAAGTGGCTATGATTAAATAAGATACGATCTCGAGGTTGATCTCTATTATCCTGCTAAAACTGACTATGCGCACAACGACTACACTGACGCTAGAAAGCGTGATGTTGAATAACGCAATGATAATTTCTTATTCGGTAGGTAAAGTTTTTAAGTGATTTCAATGCTCAGAAATGAGGAGCAGCAAGAAACCATTTCAAGCTATATTTTTTTCAAGCTTGTGAAGAATTCAGTCTTTGGAAAAGGGATGGAAAATAAAAAAAATGAAGTCCATATAGACCCAGCAAATGACGTGGTGCGGCGCGTCAAGTTAATGGCCAATCCTGATTTCGGCTGAGTGAAAAGTTTTGAAATGAACTTAGTCCCAAACTACATGAGAAAAATAATTTTTGTACTTAAATAAACATCTCTACATCGGGTTCGTCATGAGCGCACTTTCAAAGTTTCTTATGTATGAATTTTATAATAATACGATCAAGAAGAAATATTACGTCAGGGTCCAGATGTTGTTTATTGATGACGACTATTTGTTTATGAAATCAGCACGGAAAATATGACATTTTAGAGAAGAAATTAAGAAAAATGCCGTAAAGATATGAAGACTACAGAACGGTACTTACTGTCGAGAAGCAAAATGTCAGGATGAATGCATTCCGGTAAGACCGCAATGTGCTAAATACGATCACGTTAAAAACAACAACCGGAATATCTTTCTACATCGGCAAGATTTATACTTCTTGCCGGTGTCAGCAAGCTAGCTCATGGTTTGCCTAAACCTGCAGACACTGTAATAGCTTCCGGCGTTTGTAATGGGTAGAGCTTGACATAAGCAGAAAACGGAGACTACACTAAAATAGTATGTACAATGACTATTTAACATAAAAAGTATTCCAATGAAACCTAGGTGAAATTGTAGGTGTGCGTCATGTTTTTGACTTTGAAGTACGATTTTCTTGCTGAGTTACTATCACCAGATTTACGAAACGAGTGTCCGCTCTGTTCCTATCTAGAATGTCCAGGACAACATTATTTGATACCCTACCACTGTGACTTTCAATCATGAACCTATGCGCATGCGTTGTCTTTTGCACTATTATAATTTCTGGCACTCTGATTTTAAAATATCCCATTTTGTGAGGTTGGTTACAATGATGTGCTTGATTTTAACATAACTTAGCTCACTCTGCTAACCGACTTCATACTCATTTCATATTGGGTGAATTCTCCAGGCAGCCATTATATAATAGAATTATAACTCATTGGACGTTCAGAATAGATAAAAAGCAAAACAAATGAAACCAAACCAAACCAGATAACATCCCATACAAGTCAATAACAACGAAACTTTACGCGGCTTCAAGAAAAGCAAATGATAACCAGCTGCCACGAATTGGCGTACATGATTTATATTTGAATTCCATAACATCTAAACACGATAAAGCGGTTGCTCGTGCAACGTGTGTTCTCTCTTCACCACGCAAGTTATTAGTCTGCTTTGGTACGGCCTCAAAGTTACCGATTCCTGTTGCCGAACTTCTTGCCGTTGACATGATTGATATGTCATTTGTTATGAGACCACACCAACACTCGGAAATAAGCATGAGCTAATTTAGAACATTTTGACAGCTACCTGTTCTGCTAAATGTGACAAGGATATATCTGTTGTTGTTAGATTTATCGATAACAATTGTATTTCGTTATGTTATTAAATATACAATAATTGCAGTAGACCTCCAAGGGAGGTAACTCTTGTCGCACAAAGACAGTTTGACTACTAAGGTGGCAGGGTACAGTTTCATAAATTGGCCAATGGCAAATTTCTTAACTTAAGTCTATAGTGTGACCTTTTTAGATATTATTGTTTACTAATTAAAGATATGGATATATTTGTGAACTAGGTATTTCTGGATTATATTGTTCTTGAAATTGATGTCAAACATGTACACCTCTCTGCAGTATGTTAATATTGAAATACCAATAGTATGCTAGGAAGAAGAGAGCTAACCTCCCATAGCAGTAAACACGTGGGTTTGGGGCAAGTAGAAAATCTATTTAAAAAAAAAACAGCTTGGATGACAACTATTTTTAGTTGCATCAGCCTGTTTAGTACTCACTGTTTTGCAGAACTGTCATCTAGGAAAAGGACTTGTGTTTGACCATTGGACATAAAAATTGCAGGTACAAATATGGCGTTGGGTGCATATTCTTCTGCAATGCACTACTATTGACGTATCTGGTCAAGTGGATAATTTTCTTATGCTTTAATTTAATGTAGGTATTAAAAATATGGACATTTCTGACCTCCCTTTTGTATTTTATATTTTTATGATTTTTTTTAATTATAGGTTGCTGATTTCGGCATTAAATTTGTACATAAAAACTGGCTCCTGTCCCCTAAACAACATGGTATGCATACAGTTTCATTCAGGAGCTTGTTATACTGTCACTGAGTGCAATATTAACTTCAGATTTGTTGACTGACCCAATTCACGTATGATCATACCATATATACTCGCATGTAACTTAGACCAAACTCCTAACTGCATAATCATATATCTACCCTCGTATAATGCGCCAGCGTATCTGGGTCCATGAAATTTGCTAAGATTAACCAGTAGAACATAGGTACTGAATTGACGGATCATGATCTGTGTTGTTTGTATTCGAAACCAACTTAATAAATGGGCATAAATGCTAGGGATCAAAATGGGTTGAAGTTATCTACAGCGACTTATTGATATTGCATGAAACAAAATATGCAAAGATATAAAACAAAATAAAAACAAGAAAATTGGTTATTGGCTCGGATATTATTAAATTTACAAATTAAAGAGAACTCTGGCATATTTGTATGAACTGAAAAGTTAACAAGATACGGGCATTGTTGTATTTAATGTGTCAAAAATAAAATAAACAACTCATTCGTAACTAGAATTATTGTTTGTGTGTGTGTGTGTTCCTACCTGCCAGCGTGCATCCACGTGTATGTATGTATGTATGTATGTATGTATGTATGTATGTATGTATGTATGTATGTATGTATGTATGTATGTATGTATGTATGTATGTATGTATGTATGTATGTATGTATGTATGTATGTATGTATGTATGTATGTATGTATGCATGCATGCATGCATGCATGCATGCATGCATGCATGCATGCATGTATGTATGTATGCATGTATGTACTAAACTCGTAGACACTACAGAGTTGCCAGACATCTACTTTTTGCTGGATATGTCCTCCTTTTCAATCCTTTAATCTCCTGTCGACTCGGTTTTGTTTAAATATTTAAAGATATCCGGGATTCTGCACTGCTAGTTGTTTATCAGACAAATTTAGACATATTTATATAGAACACTGGAGCCGTTGTAATATACAGGTCGTAGTATTTTATATACTCGTTTTTGTGTTCTCGTGTGCATTTGTAGAAACTGATACAGATACACCCAGACTTCGGTGAGTCCTCTTTTATATAAATTCAAACATGGTATTCCTGTGACCCAACCTCAATTCAACAAGCAATGCCTACGTGTAGAGATATGCGTAATCGGTGTATGAGTGTTGTTTAAATGATAGCGACATGTATTTGTCACATAAATCATGGCATGTATGCAGTTTCATGCAAAAATAACTTGACTGTTTTACAAGGATATATGCGCATTTGAAAATTATGGAATTCTGTCTGGTGTAAATTGTGGAAGAAACTTATAGTAATTAACTTGAGCTTGTACAGGAAAGTTTTATAATTGTAATTTTTCGTAATTAGCATGACTTTATTGAGTTATTAATAACACAATAGTTTTTGGATATAATAGTGTTACTGTAGTTCTGCTTAAATTCTTTTAAATGTGTTCGTTATATTGAAATGCTTCATTCTATCAATCTATCATAAACAATAATTTGTTTATAGTTTTTGAGTGATTTCTAGGTATATATATATATATATATATATATATATATATATATATATATATATATATATATATATATATATGTGTGTGTGTGTGTGTGTGTGTGTGTGTGTGAGAGAGAGAGAGAGAGAGAGAGAGAGAGAGAGAGAGAGAGAGAGAGAGAGAGAGAGAGAGAGAGAGAGAGAGAGAGAGAGAGAGAGAGAGAGAGAGAGAGAGAGAGAGAGAGAGAGAGAGAGAGAGACGGGTTGTAACATCAAAGATACTAAACATATATTTTTTTTAAATTACATACAAATAGACATACTTGCATTTCAGAAGCAGTTAAGATTGACTACATACATCGCTTACCACGGTTCTGATATGATAACATTGTCTACACCTTGATGTATCGAGCAGATATGTCTTTGTGCTTCGAGTTTGTGAATTTCATTAAGCTACCGCAGCCAATCAAAATTAAGTTGTTCAAATTTCAACACTGTTCCTATATGATCAAGACTAGGGGAACACCCAACTAAAATGGACTCGTAAATAAGCAATTTTCCACTTCAGATCCGTGTTTGTGCAAATAACTTTCACTCAAACACACCAATAATAGTTTACTTCTTGGTGCTTAGTTATATTTTCGATGCTAAACTTACAATGCACTGGAGCGGTCCCGTGGTATAGAATAATATAATTAATTATATATTATAACTATGCCCTTGATATAGGATAATTCAAGAAATTATATATTATATCTAATTCCGTGCTTAAGGATAGTTCAAGAATTGTGTTTTATAAATCAAATAATTGTATATTATAACCAAGTCCTTGGTATTGTATAATCAAAGTAATTTTATCCGAAATCTAAGTCACAGGTATATGATGTTTATAAGTAATTCTTTATTATAACCAAGTCCGTGGTATAGTGTTAAGAATTAACGTCTTAAACCATCTAATAGAAAGAAAAGGAAACAACATAGGATATCAAGAAACAAATTTATTTCTCCAAATTCAACATCGAAAAAAATATTCATGCTGTTTTCCTTGTTCAAAAGTATAATAGCTTTGATCCCAGTGAAGCGTAGGAAATGCCTTCGTCAAACTGAAAGAATGAATCGCAATATGAAAATACAAGTGAATGACAAAATGTGTGTGTGTGTGTGTGTGTGTTTCACTTAGTTTTAACAATTTTAGTATATTTCCATTTTTTTTTCTGCAGTGTTACAGTATATAGTGATGTCTAGCACTGGGTCATTCTGAACCATATTATTGTGTGTGATTTAGATTTTTAACGTAGCTTTAACAAGTGTCTAGTCATATTGCTCCGATCTCAGCAGTGTGATAGGTTATAATGTTGTCTAGCACTGGACTATCATGCTACAAACATGTAGCATCATCTCCCACCTGGTCACTTTATCCTGACACCAGACCGACCAGTCCTAACACTAGCCTATTAATGCTGAGCGCCAAGCAAGGCAGCTGTTAGTACCATTTGTATAAATCTTAGGTAATACTCAGTCGGAGTTCTGGCCAGTTACCTCCAGCATCGACGAATTCTGAATACGCCCTGCTAAAACATCCTTTCGAAACAACGAAATTTTCAAAAGAAAGAAAACTAAGTATATTCATATACATGGTCGAATTCGGTTTTTACAGTTTTTTAACTTAAAAAATGTTACTTCTTGTACTTTTATTTAGACAATCTAGAGACAGGTGCGGTTTAAAGGTGTGGGTGGGTTGAAACACGTAAGATATATATATATATATATATATATATATATATATATATATATATATATATATATATATATATATATATATATATATATATATAACCTAAAAGTTTTTCTAACTCCCGTTTTATGTGTATGATTATTTTAGCTGCAATAGGCTGAGGATTATACAGTTTATACCTACGTATGGTATAATTAAACACATGTAATTTGATCTAAGGGAACAATTGGGATACAATTAGGTGTGGGGCACGCCCCATGCTCTCCCACGCCCTATGCGCACCAAAACTGCTAGATGTCAGTGGTGTAAAGAATTTGGAAAATTAAACTCACCGGCAACCACTGGTTCTTCTTATCTGGACATAGGGCCACTAAAGGTATGGCCAATAGGCTTCTGGGAGGGGACTGCAACTTTTGCTGGTTTCAAGAATTTCTAAAATAGAAATCCTGGACTCCTAGTTTTAAAATCCTATTGAGACCTCTGTTTAGTATTTAAATAAATAAATAAATATGCCGTGATTGTCCCTCATGTACTCCTATCAAAATGTAAATAATCCAGCGACGAGACCAGATATTATGTGTCCGACATGTACGTCCACAGTGGCACGCGCAGTTATATATACAACCAACCAATTATTAGCTAGAGGACTGGAAAGCAAAGGGTAGAAAGTTCATATTCTTACTGTCTAAATGTCGCTGTACAATAATTTTTGACCGAGCTGACAAATACGCCGCTTATAAAAGTGCAGCAGATCAGTAAAATATCATAATAATCACTTGAGCATACTTGATATGAACAACATATGGAATATGTACCTTCTTATCACAAGTTCTCATGTCACTCCATGTAGTCAATACGTTTATTAGATAACAACGATCGCATTTTCCCAAAGTACGTTTGGCAAGACAATCTTTGCGATAGTGGTAGATATTGGTTCCATCATTTTATGTTTTTCGTGGCTGCAAAGAAAACCCATGTGATGCTAGTTTTAAAACTAGCTCTTGGGAAGAAATGCAGTTTTAACAAGTTACGATTATTTGTCATTTAGACCCGCGCACTATCAGAAATATCGTATACTCATGTGCGAGATGAAGCTCTCCTGGTGTTTTAAATTTATTGTTTAGTAAAGGTGGCTGGTTCTGTGCAATCGATGACATTTTTGAGACAAACATACGATTCAGTTATAATCTTCAGTCATGACACCGCCTATCAAATGTTACCCATAAACCAAGCACCATTACGAGACAATTACAGTTGAAGTCAGGGCAAGCGTGGATTTATCAATATTGTATTCCTGTTGTTAATAATAATAATAATAATAATAATAATAATAATAATAATAATAATAATAATAATAATAATAATGATGATGATGATGATGATGATGATGATGATGATGATGATGATGGTGATGATGATGATAATAAAAATAATAATAATAATAATAATAATAATAATAAAAATAATAATAATAATAATAATAATAATAATAATAATAATATTATTATTATTATTATTATTATTATTATTATTATTATTATTATTATTATTATTAATAAAAGCAGATGAAACGGTAAGAATAACAAATAATACAAGTGTTTAGTCCTGTTGTTTTACTTAAGGCATAGCATATTGGATCTTTTCCCAAAACCAAGTATCGTCTTGGTTTACATACGTATTCGTCTGTATATAATCTTTCAGTTCAGGGACCAATTTAGATTTATCAATGTCACCCAAAAGAATCATAATGATCCTGTTTTTCTTTTCTGCTAGTAGCCTTTGATGAGCAATCTGAAACTCGTAATGGCACCAGTCACTCTCGATAAAGTTCTTTGATAATACCACTATTACACGCTTACTGGACTCAACGCTAGATAGAATGTTGTCTGCAATCGATGTTCCGACCGGAAAATCCCTATAATGAACGCAGAGTCTGTAATTCAAGTCCTTTTCCAGAACTTGAACTAACTCATGCACCACATAGTCGTCATCCTTACTGCTGTATGAAACAAAAGCATCATAAGGCTTGTAGACATCTGCTTGGTCTTCCTCCTGATTGCATATTCGCCAGCCAAACTTTACATAAATCCAAACCTTCAGAAAAGCACGGTTCCAAAAGATGACAAAGACAATAATTACAACAATCACGAGGGTCCCAAGTAAAGTCGTTAGCGTAGACACCAATGTGATGTTATCTATTAATTTCACAGTGTTACTTAAACACAAATCCGATAACAAGATATTCGCTAGTAATATGGTGGTGTTCGAGGGTGAAGTGGTGTTTTTGGTGCAGGTCAATACAGAAAAGTCTTTTATTTTTTCAACGTTTGATGATGTGAAATTGTAAAATTTTACTAGAAATTCACAATCACATGTCCATGGATTACCGGAAAGATTGAGCGATGATGCAAACGACATTTCGTACAACACATATGCCTCTACTTTGCTGAGCACATTTCTCGACAAGTCCAACTTGTATTTCGCAGGAAAATGACTGAACGATCCAGCTTCCATTAAGGTTAGTATGTTGTTGCTAAGTGATAATTGCTGCAAATTCTTCAGTCCAAAGAAAGTCTTTGGGGTTATTATAGATATAAAGTTTCCATTTAGATGTAGTGTTTTCAGTGATGATAATGTCGCAAATGCATAATCATCTATTGTGTGTACATTGGAATCATTCATGGAAAGATACTCCAGATCTGTCATGTTTGTGAAGGAATGTATTGTCACTACACTGATGTTATTTCTGTCCAGGTACACATGAGATGCAGCTGGAGGTATTACCTCTGGAACTTGATGAAACCCTTTTCCTTCACATTGGACCGAGTTCACTGATCTGTCACTGCTGTAAAAACACATGCACTTATCCGGACAAGGGTACGAACATGAACACGCATCTACGTCACAGCACGAACATTTCAAAATGTTACAATCGCGTTTATACTGACAAAGGAAATCTTCGGTAGCAAGTTTGTACAGCATGGAAACATTTTTACCAGTTAATACTGTACACGTGAGTGTAAGCAGATCTGTGATAATCATGTCATTAGCATGTGGAAAAGACTGCCATCTTTTCATCCATTGCATATTACAATCACAGTGGAATGGATTTCCTTGTAGTTTTACAAATGGCTTTACTGAAGTAAATATTGATGATGTTGTCAGCGCAGTTCTCTGAAGAACCTTTATCTTGTTATATGAAAGATCGAGAAACCGAAGATTAAGAAGGGATTCGAATGCACGACTAGATACTTCTTCAATTCTATTATTCGAAATCATTAGATTTTCAATCCCTTGAAATGTGCTAAATAAATCAGAGGATATACGCAGTTCAACATTATTGTCACTCAGATCAAGCTTACGAAGATGTGGGAAATTACTGTATCGGAAAAAAGTTATGTCGGATATACTATTGTTTCGTAAAGATAGTTCTATAATTGGTAAGTCTCCGAATGCATTGTTCTCTACAAAGTCTACTTCATTATTTCCTATGAAAAGTAGGGCCAAATTTTGTAAGTTTCTGAATGTTTTTGCTCCTATCGTTCGAATTCTATTGTTGTTCAGGTTGATTCCTCCAATGCCACTGGCACCTGCGAAAGTTGAACTATCGAGTTGTTTTATATTGTTATGTCTCAGATCCAAAACAAACAGATTCTGGAGTCCTTGAAACGAAGGCAAGTTTTCTATGACATTATAAGAAAGATTGAGCACACTTAGTGCTAGAAGTGGTTGAAGACAATCTCTGTGTAAAGTACGGATCTTATTATATTGCAAATCCAGGGTATCCACTTTTGATAGTCCACTAAACGCTTCTTTACCTAATGTTTCAATTAAATTTCCAGAAATATTAAGTTTTTCAAGATTTTGTAGAGACATAAATATATTCTCAGTTAAAGTCCTGATGGAATTGTTAGAAATATCAAAATATTCCAACAGTGAAAAGAGGTTGAGGGACGACATCTCTATGTTTTCAATATAGTTATTTTTCAGAACCAGCTCTTGTAAGTTTCGAAAATTTCTTATCTCATCAAAAATGGACATATTTAGTGACAAATCAAATAAGTGGAGAACTGTTAAGTTTCGGAGATGGCTCAGTAATCCAGAAGGAAAGTTTGACGGTCTGTTCCTCGAAAAGCTCAACACCTTTAAATCATTCACGTCCTGGAATACGTATGTAGAAAATGATGTAATGAGATTATTTTCTATGTCCAACCATGATAACGAATATAATCCCCAGAATGAATACTCTGAAATGTGTTCTATTTTGTTATCGCTGGCAGAGAAATGTAGAAGATTAGCTGAAATATCAGAAATATTTATAGCTATTTTCCGAAGATTATTTTTGCACAAAACAATTACTTGCAAGTTTTTAAAAGAGGTATTGCATAAAAGACCAGTTTCATCTAATGTGCTGATATTGTTGTCAGTGAAATTGACCAACCGCAGACCTTGTAGATGGCACAAAGATGGTACATACGACATTTCACTATGTACAACCGATACGTCCTCGAGGAATGGTAAGTTATCAAATGCAGCCGTGTGGAAGGTTACATTTACAGCATTGCTTATGTAAAGTTCTCTCAGAGCTGTCATGCCATAGAACGCTTTCTCCGGCACATAATTAAAATGACAGTTTAAAATAGTGAGGGCAATGAATGAATGAAGTCCTTTGAACATAAAGGGATAAAGCTTACTGTTCATCAATGTAAGAGGATCGCAATGAAGGGTTAGGACACTGGGAAATGTAGTTCTGTTGAAGACGTTGAAGTCAGTCCCATTATCGATGTGCTGAATAGCACAGAGGACACTTATGTGTCGACTGGGGTTTTCGAGTAGCCAACAATCACACTCTTTGGGGCAAACGTAGTCATGTGGTTCATTTTCATTTTGAATCGCCCTAGTTGAGTCTTGCATGAATGGTGGATATGGTATTGTTGTACTTTGTAAGGGAAATAGTGATGCTAGTTCTGTTTTGAATCTTGAATTTGACAAAATCTCATTTATGGCTTCCACTGCCTTGTCTGTTGTATTCGTTTCTAATACAGGGAATATCACATTGGTTGTAACCTGGGCAGTTTGAGAAAATTTGGTGGATTCTGTTGCAGCACCTGTATTAGAAAGTCTGTCTGTAACCGTTGTTCCTGTTACGCTGTTCGCTGTAGACGAAGCTGGAAGACTTTCATGATTTCCAGTAGATAATGCAACTATTGCACACATGCAAATTAATTTTACTGACGCCATGGACGAATTCATCATGAAGGTATCTGCGCCTATGTGCCTGTAAGAACATAAATTTATTTATAGATTCTTCGTTATTCCATTATATCATATATCAACACACAAAAACCAAGGCATTATGACATGCACCCATGTTGGTATAAATCACACAATGGAACTCAGAATACTGAAGTCATTAGAGTAAGTGTATGTCATAGAGTTTATAAGAATCATTTCTATTTATATAACCCTTTACAATTATAATAGTTGAACATCATATTTTACAAGCTGTATGAAGTCATGCAGGCTCAAAATCGATAACTGTTTGGATGTATGAAAAATAACAATATCTCCACCTCCTTTGATAGGTGATGACATCCTGGATCGTATGAATAAATAATATAAACTCCCTTCGTTTTTGTGTTTTGGCGTATTTGTAGTAAAATATAGACCATACGATCCTTCCTTCATATAAGTTGAAGGTCTGTTTTTAGTTTGTTTTTCTGTGAGGTCTTTTTTCAACACCTGGCGGCTATGACATTTTGGCGCAGGAAGAACCTGGTTTAAACCCCGGGAAGAATCACCGACCCACCCAAAGTTAATGAAAAACCTTTCTCACATACACATGTTGGCCGAGCCTTACACTCGTAACCGCGCGGAGAAAGGTGAAACTTGTAAATGATCTGTAAAGTTAAGCGCCTTCGACCACTTTTTACCAGGGACCAATGACTGTATGTTTGACTGTATGTTTGATGATCATCAGTACACTTATCCTCATTTTACTTGTGATTTTGGCGTGTTTGTATGAAAATTTAGTTTTGCCCTACCTTTCCTTTTGTATGCTTTGTTGTATATTGGATAATATATATATATATATATATATATATATATATATATATATATATATATATATATATATATATATATATATATATATATATATATATATAACACAAGCTCACTCTGTATATGAAATGGTAATTTAGATAGCAACAGTAATTATATGATCTAGTCTCTCCATACTTATCCTTCCTACCGATGTTATTCTTTTAAGACTGAGTCATTTTCTGTAGTTGAATATTGCTTATCTGTTATGATAAAAGTGGGTCTTTCATATTGTTGATCTGTTACAAATAGGGCTGTAAAAAAATTAAAAGCAAGTAAAAGAATGTAAATAAAATATCTTACGTCTAGCTCTTTATTTAAATCAAGCCTAAGACATGAATTTAAACAGTATAATACTTATGTTGCCCGGGTTGCAACCAAATGTAATAAATGTAACGTCATATGCTATTCAGGGACTGTTTCCTTCCTTTAACAGTTGCTGAGTCATAGAAGGCAGGAGACAAGTGTTACATTTTGCATTTGGGTTATCTTGACAATTGGCCTGATTGGTACTGATTTCTGCATGAAACGGCGGAAAACATTACAAAATAATTAAAGGCAGAACGCGTACCTAGAGCTCGTACGATATCAAGCGAGAAAAATCTTTGCGTCAACAACAGTAACATGCGGGTGTGATTTGGATATGTATCGTAGCTTTAACAAGATTGTAGTCATTTAGCTACAGTGTCTCTAGTCTGACAGTTTCTAGTGATGTCCAGCACTGGGACATCATGTCGCAGATACGTAGCATGGTGTCCCATCTAGGCAGAAAAATCAGCCCCTCTCCCGTGATAATAATAGTTTTCGGTTTAAAGGATATCGCCTATTCATCCAAACATGCAAAAATCTGCAGCCAGTGTTGGCTTCACACATCCGTGTACGTTGGTTTACACTTATCGGTATTTCTCGTGGTTGTGGAGCTACCGTCGTCTGAAGGGTTCTTCTTGTGACGGATACGTTATATCTCTATAGAAAATCTCCTATTTAGTGACTTGAAAATCCACTTAGATATCACAACCATCTATCAAATCGCCATTTTGAATTTCGCGCTAGATAAGGCTGTTACCAATTACCGATATGTATCAAAAGTCAACGCTGACTTGTTCTGGAAAAATCTGCATGAAGCCAAATTACACATTTTAATGAACAGGTGACATTAGACCCACTTATCATCCATCAGTATCAACACATATTTGGGGTTCTTGATATTTCTGACTTTATCTCACCCAGTTACATTATCCTGACACCAGGCAAACCAGTCCTAACACTAACCTCTTAGCGAGGCATCTGTTAGTACTATTTTTATAAATCTTTGGTATGACTGGGCAGGAGTTCGAACCTACGACCTCCCGCATCCAAGGCGGACTCTCGAACCACTAGGCCACATGTAAGTAATATGTAAGCTTCACTCGATTTTAAAAACTGAAGACTTAGATTGTGTTATCCTTCTTTTCAGGTCAAACTCGGTACAAGAAGTGATTCTACTATGATTGCCCCGTTGCTGCTCGGTTAATGCAATCAAGTAGCCTGCTAAGGAATTTATTAAACGTTCCAGATCTAGCTTCAGTGTATGAGTTATTCCCATCTAAGGGCGATTATTTACTTTAGAACATCTGGCGCCCTCCACCCGTCGTGTCTGTCATGATCAAATTCATATTTTCCTATATGGTGCCAACCTAATTTATTGAATTCTTTTTCTCCTTGTATTGCCTGTCTTGTGTTTGACATAGTCCTTACAATACTATTTGTCATGAAAATTCAATTTGCCGAACAATGACATCCTAATAGGACCGCCTCCCCAGAGAGCGACTGTTGTTTCCATACAGAGCAGTATTAATATTCATAAACCTACACCAGGTAATATAAAATTCCCAGTCCTACGATAATATTTTCCCACGTAATTCACCCGTATGCGCTGCTTGCACCAAGAGGTTGATAGCGTGCACTTAAATTTTTCTTTTACCCAAATAACTACATTTATGTTTAAATGTTTTTCAAAAGCTCCATTGGAATATTTAAGAGTTACTAACATTACCTTGTATAATGTATAAATACAAAGAGCCTAAGAAGCGATGATGGCATCTTCGGTTGGTTTCCAGTGCAAAAATGAAATGGAAGTCTCTCTCTCTCTCTCTCTCTCTCTCTCTCTCTCTCTCTCTCTATATATATATATATATATATATATATATATATATATATATATATATATATATATATATATATATATATAGATATATATATATATAGATAGATAGATAGATAGATAGATAGATAGATAAAAATTACATATTTTTATATATTTGTTGAAGCATTGACTGATCGTTTTAAATTTGTAAAGCCTAGTGGTGATGCTATTTTGGTCAATTTCAACATGTCTAAAGATTATTAAAAATGTTGTCATAGAGTGGCAACAGGAAAAAGGCATCAGTTTACAAAATAATAAATTGTCTATAATAAATTTTTGAGGACATTTGTTTAGCTTTGAAACTAGTAATGTGTGCTTTAGACATGTAAGAGTTTCCACGAAATCTACTTCAGCGTCAAAGTAGATTAAATATAGTAAAATAATAAATTTGGACACAATTTCGAATCTCAGGTGATGTAACCTTTGATACAGCTGTTGTTTGAGAACCTTTAAACACGCTCTATATAATGACTCTCTCAAAATAAAATTAAGATTAAAAAATTAAGTTGCATTTTTCGAGCATATATGGGAAACAACATAAATCACTCAATATTTACTTGTGGCGTTCTCAACCCAATAGTCTTATAGTTTCACCTACAAGCACTAACATATTCTGGTTATTATGCAGTGTTTACTCCACATGACCTACACATACTTCTCGTTATTTAGTCAATCTTAAAGTCAGTTGACTCGCTTGCCGAAGAGTCACTTTGATTAAAATCCGATCTCCACAGATTGGTTTTAGTGTTTTGACTTAATAAGATGGGCTGTCCACCTTTTGTTGGGATCGGCTTATAAATACAATGTGCACGATGCGTCTCGCTGAGGTGTTGTCTTGTCAGTTTAGTCACAATCTCTATTTAGCATAGACTTTTATCAAAGCCTGCTCTGTGTAAATAGAGATCATTAATTCTCTGAAAATATCTTTAAATGTTGACCTATTGGCTTTCTTTATTACGTTTGAAAAATCAAAAAAAATAAATAAATTTCCTGGTAACATTTGCAGACATATCAGTAGCACTACAGGTAGTTATTGTAAACCGAAGCGTTAGTTAAAATTGGGAGCTTACAGCATCCACCACCCTTAAATGAGGCCAATGATAAGTGTGAGTTGCATCTGTGAAGTCATATAATCCCATTTAGCAGAGATATTATAAAAAATTTTCCCTCTATTAAGATTTCACATTTTTATTTTCTTCAATTATTGATCCATAACTAAACAAAACAGATGACATTAAGCAGTTTGGAGTAAAATGTTTTAGATCAGTTTCAGAAGTGTTCGTTTTAAAACGGTGATGTTTGCTTTATTCATTCTAATATTTGCAATTGAAAAATGACTCTAAATTCTCCATTCTATGTCTGTCACATATAGGTAAAACCCGTTAACGCGATTCTAATTATAACGCGTAGGCAGCATGGCTGCCATTTTTTAATTAAAGGTGACCTCTCTTTTTAACCTCCTAAATACATGATCTCAGAAAAGCTGATTATTCGTGACTATATCAGATTTTTAATCTCAGCACTGCATTTAATGTTGCCTTAAATTCGCCGTGCCACGTCTCAAAACTGAAGTATATTTGACGTCTGGTGAAACCCGGCGAACACAAAAAACGATATATGATCAGGTTAAATAAAACTGATAATATTGAAATTTCAGTGCACATTTTCTAAGTGGGTAATTTTTGCTATTTTTTTTAAACGGTCCCGCTTCTATCGCGATGTTATTCTTTGGATCCGATCATCGCGTTAAAATGGGTTTTACCTTTATTAGTTAAATGAATAGTACTTCTACCGCGTCAGATTGTTTGATAACTCCTAATTATATAGTGTATTTCTTCATAAATAATTAACATTTCAATCTTCCCAAGGTTATCTGACTTTTCAATACTTTCTTTAAACAAGTATAATACCATTTTTAAAATTATAATGGAGAATTTGAGTAGCACACGAAATTTTCTCTTATGCTATTTCTTCTCATGATTTTATCAACTGCATAAAATCACCTGCCTGAAAAATAACTTTGTTTTGTCTGTTTATACCTGATTTTTTGTGCCGCCATTGAGGTTATTGATGTGCTGGCTTCAAACGCTAGCTATGACTGATCTCTGCATAAGCCCTCCACGAGATCCCTTTGTGAAAGGCTCTAAAACTCACACTTCTGCTTTTGCTTCTGGACATGCTTTGTAGTTTTGATTTTTCTCGCCATTTTCCAGCACACGATAGGATATATATATATATATATATATATATATATATATATATATATATATATATATATATATATATATATATATATATATATATATATATATATATATATATAGAATAACATATGGAGGATGAACCCGTAAAAAATAAGGGAATAACAATCGCCCCACTTGGAGATACTGGAAACATTATTTCTCAAATATCTGTATATTCCATTCCCAAGGACAGAGTTGAGATGGCAGTGACAATCAAAGGCATGTGCCTCAGACCAGTCGGCCAACTGGGGCCCCGGTCCTCTGTAAATAATCTCTCACGAAATACCAAACATTATACTTTATCAAGTAGATTCACTCATTCAGTTTATGTTTTTGATCTCTTTCATACAGATATTATCACCACAGTGAGTATTGTGCATCGCCTACCAGTGGAAGCAAGGTGTAAATTTGTTTCCCAACCTGTCCGGTGACTTAGTGGTTAGAGCGTCCGCCTAGGATGCGGGAAGTCGTGGGTTCAATCCCCGGTCGAGTCATACCAAAGACTTACAAAAATAGTACTAACAGCTGCCTAGCTTAACGCTGAGCATTAAGAGGTTAGTGTTAGTACTGGTCGGCCTGGTGTCAGGATACTGTGGCTGTGTGGGAGGTCTGCAGCATGATGCCCCAGTGCTAGACATCACTATAAACTACCACACTGCAGACATCGTAGCGATATAACTGAAAAATTGTTAAAGCTACGTTAAAAATCATAATCACATCGTTAATCACATATTCTTCCCTGTACCTTGTTTCCTCTCAACACCTCAGACATAAACCCATTACCACTGTCTAACTGTTCAAAGATGTTCAAAGATGTACGGAAATCACTGGTGTTCAGAGTCACATTTGAGCTCTCCTCCACACTCAACCCTTCTAACAAACAATAATAAGAGCACACCAAAGAATAAACAATGCGTGAAGCGTAGTTCTTGATTCAAACCTACCCAGCAGTGAATGGTTAAATTAAGAAGTGAGAAAATACAATAAAGAAGTGAGGGAACGGATGTTAATCAGATGCGGAAGAAGGGGGTGAGAGCGACACACACGTAAATGAGTAGGGAAACGCGTACAAAAAGAAAAGGAACACCGTTTTCACAACACTACATCCCTGGTACGTCAACCATAAATGGTAATACAGAAGTTTCTAAAGTTATGATTAGGAGTTCAGGATCTGAAACAGGCTTATATTTTGCCTCCCAAATTAAAGATATAGGTTGCTTATCCTGGGACGGGGTGACATTTTAGTAGAGAATCTTTTCAGTATGCAGAAAATATTTATCTTTACCAGTTAAATTAAAATTCCACGTCTGTTCAAAAGGTAAACTCCGTTTGGAAACTGTAGTTACATAACTGAAATAGATGCATAAATAATGGAATAAAATGTGCAGTGAAACCTTACTTAGCGGACACATTTGATATATAAAACCTGCTAATAATCGACAGCATTTGTTCGTGCATCATATCAATAACTAGTCGTTTCACCAATGCATAATTGCCGTTTGTTGAAACATGACAGAATTGTATCAACCTTTGCCTTCGCTAATGTGGCTTAGTGGATAGAACGTCTGCGTAGGATGCGGGAGGTTCGCGGGTTTGAACCCCGGACAAGTCATACCAAATACTAAAAAATGGTACCAATAGCTGCCACGCTTGGCGCTCAGCATTAAGAGGTTAATGTTAAAACTGGTCGTCCTGATTTCCCAATGCAAGACATCATTATAAACTGTCATACTGCATACCCCAAACTGAAAAACTGTTAAATCACACACACACACACACGCGCGCGCGCGCGCACCTTTGGAAGTCGGATTCAGGGGGCGGGAGTTAATGGAGCAATTTAAATTGCACCCTCTCACAACAAAAATGAACAAATCAAACAATGCAATACAACTCGACGGTAATGTCATCTCCGCCCCCTTTGCGGGGAAAAGGGAGCAACTGCACCATTTCCTCCACTTTTGTGTATCATTTAAATATAGATTTTGCTGTATAGTATTTTGAGAAATTACTTACCTTCGGTTATTCCTTTGACTCAACCAAACCGAACTCTTTGCTCTCTTGTTAATAAATGACTTGATTTTCGGCCCACTCAGACGTATAAGGCCAATGCGCAAACATCCTTGGTCGACATAAACAAGGTAATTTAATACTGCAATGCACTATATGGGTTTGCCATGCATATTTTTCGGGGGTTTGATAAGGGGGACTTGATAAATAAATGCTAAAAGTAAGGAACAGATGTTTGTTTACAATGCGAGCGCGCACGTGTGCTTGTGTAAATAAGCTTCAGTAATAGAACTGTCTGATGCTAAATAAATAGTATACACTGACTCAACAAGTTATATTTCCAAAAGAGACAAATGCGGGATAGACATTCTTTAACTATTCCCAACAAAAGAATAATATTAAATAAAATTGTTACTCTTGGTAGCACTCCATGTTACCCCATAGCAATTAAAGTATCAAGATGGGCGGTAAGATTGTCAATAACGTATTCAAGTGCCACTTTTCTGATGTCGGCCAGGCGATGACGTTTTGTAACGAAAGCATATTCTGATTCATTCGTAATTTATGTATTAAAATTGTTGAAATCACTTTGCCTTGCAATAAGAAAAAAGACGTTAAATGTGTGAAGTGTGTTTCCACGAGCGATGATAAAAAGGATACAAAGGGTCTACTAGTACCGTTTCTTTCTTAAAACACAAAATAAAATAACAAACAAAATGCAGTACCTAGTCTATAATTTTGGACACACTGTTGACATTTTATGAATGGAGCTGTAATGGTGTCCATATGCAGAGGAAGTGTGTATGTATGTATATATATATATATATATATATATATATATATATATATATATATATATATATATATATATATATATATATGCAATAAACTGACGACGAACAGTATGAAACTAGTAACTAACTAGCCCAAGCGCTTTCGACTCTTAATGAGTCTTTTTCAAAGGCAAATACAAAACATATATACGACAAACAAATAAACACAAAAACGTTGTGTTTTTAAACCTCTACATGGCTGTCTCCACATGTGTTAAAACTATAAATACAACCAGCTTGTATAGACCAGTTGCGGAGACTGAAAACGGTGTATAATTCCCTAAAAGTCTACAAGCCAAAGCGACATCTATTTTTACTTTTTGTACATTTATGTAACGCAGATTATATCCCGGATATTTGATTCTATACCGGTTATTCTTATAGTAAAAATTGAAGAATAATAAGAAGCTTTAGAAAATGTTAAATTCTACTAATGCATAGTTTTCATTTTCTAGTCTTCCTGGTTTAAACCGCTTGGTTTTAATGTTCTAAGGCGGCGTATCCAGTATGATTCCTTTTCCTTCCTGGTTTCGGAACTCCATCTGTGGTTGTTAGCAATAGCGATAAGTATTATATCACTGAAAGTGTGGCCAGGGGAGGAGAAGTGTTCTGCGACCGGGCTTCTGTACAGCTTTTTTGTCATCCAATCAGATCTACACAAAAGGATAAACCTTCATTGCGAACAATCAATTCTTTGGACCTGTGTATAATTTTTAGGATTATTTTGGACCACCACCCATGAAACTTTTAGTATTGGAGATATTGGTCGCACCTATTACACCGTAGCAGGAGATAAATCGTATCTGGAAGTAGTTTGATGATTTATGTAAGAATAGAAGTAGTTAATGAACGGTTATCGGATCTAAAAGTGGAAAACGGTCAAATATTAATGTTTTTTTTTTCTATGGGCAAATCATTTTCACTGGGGGGTTTATACTAGAGACCTAAAGTCATCAATCGAATATTGACTATATCTTCCTGAGAGGCTCAAAGCTGCTGTCGATTCTAAAACAGATATTTTAATGATTGGTGATCTTCATCATTTAGTGTTTGATACAAGTACGTCGCACACAATTATTTTCTCTGTGTGTTTAATTTTAAAAGCATTGTCTCTAACCCTACAAGATTCGCTCCAAGACAGTAGAGTACTAGCGAAAGGGGGAAGAGCGGACGCGGCAGTTGCCACCACCCCCTTCAGAGGTCTTGGGGCACCAAAAATACGGGCACCATAGGTCTTGGGATGCCAAAACCGCTTTGGGCCATCATAGTTGCTCCGTGCGTCACTTACCTTTAGTACGACTCTGTTCCAACTACATGGCATAATTTCATAACTACTTGTAAATTCGATGTAATAACAAATTAGAAAGTCTGTCCCCCTCTCATTTTTCTGTGATCACTGGTTTATATGCGCTGAACGCTCATTTAACGTTTGTAAGCAATTACGGGATTGTTGGTGTAAATACATGTACACTGGAACAAGAATTTATTTTTTATAAAGGATATAGATTCCTAACGATAATATCTAATATAAATTTACTTAAAAGATCTTAAATATTTCTGAAACCACATTGCAAATAAAACTATAACGAGAGAACCTCAGAAACTTTGCGTAAATGATATTCATCGATTTATATGAAGAATAAACAGTGTATAATGCTGTGGGAAAATTGGCGGCGTTTACAACACACCAACCTCTTCCACTACGGTTCGCTGCTAGGGAATGATTTCCCGCGGTGTAATTTACCCAGTTTGAATAGATAGAAAGAAGAATGCAGTTCTCTGAACAAGTATATTGAAGAAATAAACACAACGTTTTAACGAGCCCTTTCGATGAAAAAATATAAACTTTAATCTGTTTAAAAACAGAATTTAAAATGAAAAGAAATCAATTACTTGGTTACAAAAGAAGGAAAAATGTACTAACATGTACTCAAATACAAAAATACAATACAAATTTTCTTTCTATTACTTGTCGTGACTGAACTATTTTAAATCTTCATTGCCTACGAGATGTGACCTTTGAGTGCAACAATGAGCGACATCATCACCTATTTTATCCGGACATCGAGTCTTCCGTTCGTCCCTGCTCTGCCAACCCTTTGTCTAGTTGTTTGGACCTGGACTCTTGTCAGTCAAACTCTGATTTAACAATCGTCTCTGGACCTAGACTTCGGCTCAGAATTTGCTCTGGTCCTTGGAATTGGTACAGGAACTTTTAGGGAATACCAGGAGAGTTCCAAAATCGCGGGAGAGTTTAGGAAAGCTGTTTTCCTTTAATAAATAAAATGTCTCGCAATAGACAATCGGTCACATTTCCGCGTATATCTATATTTTTACATTAATTCGGCTCAGAAAACAAAATGCATAAATTATGTTGTACTCACGGTCACTAATTCATATGTTTACATAGACGGACAGTGCTTGTCCTCACCTTAATTCGGGTCACGCTAGTGTCAAATACAATTAAATTCAACTTCGCGGCTAACACGTATGTGCCCGTATTTAGCTCCCCTTGACTTTTTACATTAAACTATATAGTAGTGTTTAATTACATATGGCTTAGTCCCTCAAATCTAACTATTCTAAAATAGTTTACGTGATCATTTAAATATTACAAACTAGTATATGGATATACACTCAATACATGTCATACTAGACATAGAGTTAATTCATAACCTAAAAACATTACCCATCATTGATTAAGCTTAATTCTTGAAAATTCATAAGCACTCCTATGTTTAAAGATTCAATTACATGCAATCTTGTCAATTCTCTCAACGAACATTCAATTACATGCAACTTTGTCAATTCTTCAAATTAATTGATAATTAGAAAATCAAAGAATAAAATGTCATGACTAACATTTCACTAAAACACTGAAAAATTAAATCATACATACATATATCATAACATCGATACATTTGCAAATAAATCAACAAATGAAATAGCATATTAAAAATCGGGAAACTAAGATTGTGTACCTTTGCCGTTTCTTATTCGTCTTCTACGAACCTCAAACGTATAGTTTGTCTACTTTCTGAGACAACCCTCACGCTTTATTGCAATCACGAGATACGCCTTTCACGTTTCCCGGAGTCGACCTCCAACTAATCACAAGAAAGATTGAAGACTGAAGAATTTCTCCAAAGCAAAACATTTAATTCCTTACAAAGTTACGCCCTTAAATTACTATTAACCAATCAGACTCGACTGTTTCCTTAATCTTTTATGCTTTTATGTAGAATTTTTGATTGTCAAAACAGCTAATCATGCCGTAATTAACGTTTTTTTTTTTAACAATCACTTATTTCCCCCTTTAACCGGTTGATTTTGGGAAAGGGTCTTATGTCATAGCCTTGTACCGTAGCATATGACTCGGTCAAGTTTTGTCGCGTGGAACGAATTTTCTTTTGACGTTCAGAGATGAAATGAAAATAATCATTTAACTATATCTAGCCCTTTCTACTTTAATTAAGTTGATTTTGATACAATTCCTTTAACCAATGCTTCTAAGAGTTTTCAAAATTCGACACATCACAAATGCAGATATTGCTATACCTACAAATATCAATTTTGACTTGGGAAGCACTGAACAGTAAAACAAAATATCTAATAACAGATTTAATGTTAACTATTGAATATTGACTACAGTCTTTGCTTCGTAATAAATTAACTATCACCTGGTAATGGCTACGAACTCCCTTAATTAATACAGCAACTATTTAATGATGAAAGAAAGTGGCCTCTCTTCCCTTAAATATCATATTGTTCAAGATACCGTTGTAAAATTGGGCTTCCTTTGTTTAGGTTTTATTCTCCGTGTTTTGTGTACAATTCAAATATAATGGGCTCCTTATTGGCATTGAGAATTCTGCCGAATATTTTTTTTAAAAAAAGAGCATTGCCGTTACTTGTCTGTTTTCAAAAACTTGAGTGAGCGCACACATAATTGTACTCTAGACGCGCGGGGAGTGGAAATCTATTTATCTTGATTTGTTTAATGTATGATACAGGTCCAAATGACAAATTAAAAGTATACATGATTAATAAAGATAGTTAGAGAATATGATGCTAACAATAAAATTGCGATAAATTCAAACATTAAAACTGGGACAAGTTTCATAAACCGTTGTTCATATGAGAGAGAGAGAGAGAGAGAGAGAGAGAGAGAGAGAGAGAGAGAGAGAGAGAGAGAGAGAGAGAGAGAGAGAGAGAGAGAGAGAGAGAGAGAGAGAGAGAGAGAGAGAGCTCTGTTTGCGCATGCATATAGAATGCAGATAACAACTTTCAAGTGGTTGCTTGAATTTTCGATATAATATTTTACGAGACAAGAATCACGTTCTTGTTACCTGACTCACGCTTTCGTAAACACTTCATCATAAGGAAGAAAACCTTGACTCTTAGAGGATAAATAATACATTAACAAGGGCAATGTGTTCATTTCGTGAATCAAGTCAGTTAAACCCAAATCATTTTCTTAAAATGTTTCCAGGTCAAGTTTTGTCATTGGGGGTGAAGAGTAACTAGAAGTATTCCCTATAGCTTGTATGACAACATTCCTTGAGTAATAACATTACCAAATTATTACCATCCATTTTCATCAGCCGTTGTGCATGAAGGCAGTGACTGGCAGTCATCGTCCAATTGGCCACAGTTGATGCTCCTTCGATTGTTATATATGTAGTCCAATGTATAAATAGAAACTGTTAAATGTGACAGCAGAACAAAAAAAAAACAAAAGCAAAAACAAAACAAAACAAACAAAAAAAAAATCAGAAGGGATGGGAAATCATTCAACAAGGTATAATTTATAAATCTAAGAGTGGTCGTGTATATTCCTCAGTTTATATTTATATATTTGAATGTACTTATGATAAAAGAGTTAAATGTAAGTTTAAGTGTGGTAGGACACAAACACACACACAAGGTATTAATATGTAGTTGAATAACTTTTACAAATAGCATACAATTATTAACATGTTCATTGTTCGATATGCATTTGGTATGATTTATATGCTACCATATATCGATGCAACACAAGCTACATTCTGTTTAATCAAGTTATTGTTTAAATATTAACACTGAAGCAAACAATTTAAATAGTTATATCACATTGTAATGAATCAGACTTTCATGAATGAATAAAATTAAATTACCCATTTCATAAACTTCGAAATGGAAAGCTTTCATTATTTAAGGTCGACATTTAACCGTATACTTAAGCTAATGGTTGAAGGCAGAGGCTTTAGAGTGGACCCCTGGGGATGGCATGGTCTAAAACACCGATTAATTCGATCTCACCTCTGATCGCCTGGGTTCAAGTCTCGGCCTTGGCGAATGTGGATATATGAAAAAACTTACTGGGTTTTTTTTCCCCCCGAGTTCATCCTGCACCAGTTACACTGACCGCTATGTGTACCCAATCATGCGCTGAAAAATAGTATTAAACCGACAATATTAACAGACTTAAGATATCTACGACTTACATGCTAGGGTTCAACTGCCGTCATAGGCGACCAAACTTTATTTAGTGGACACACCAGTTTGCTGTCGTTCATTCCTTGTCAGTATGGGATGATATTGACGAGAAGGGACTTGAAAGAAAATTGACTAAAACAACAAGCGATGCGATATATCAGCTACACCTTAATACTTCTGAGTAGCGTTCGTTCACATCACTGAAGTTTGACTTGTTCCCGGGACTTCTAGCCTGAAACCTGTAGGCTTCAATGTCCATTGAGTGACTTGAAACAATGTGCCAGCAAATTTGACGAAAGAAAGCTATGGATTCTGTTTCCATGAGGAACAACGTTCAGACAATCATTTAAACCTGCTGCCTCCTGGGATCGACAGATAAGAGAGACCAACAAGACATTTGCAAATTAAAAATGATTGTCAAAGATCATGAAGCGGATGGGATTAAAATTAGATTGAATCAAGAAGGACGAAGATATTAAATGAATATTTAGAAATGGGTGTTCCTTCATACCTGGAACTTACATATGTTATACTGTAATTAAAGCGCACCGTATAAACAATTATTAGGATTGTGTAATTACTTGTTTGATTAATGGAATTCGGTGTAATGAGTAAGTCACAGAATAAGGCTAAAAATAACTTGGTTTTGCCTTTAATCTATTTTATACTTTATTTGTTGTACAGGCGTACAATGTTACCTGGGGTGAATCACCGACTACCGGGTAGAGTGATTCGAAATTACATGCAGGCGGAGAGCCATTGAAATGCATGGATTACGTGGATATTTGACTATGACTATTAAACACTCCTATGGTCTTAAGCTTGATGCACTGTAAACTAAGAGACAAGTCATTTGGATTTCGTCAGTGGTAGGCGAACTTTCTACCATCGTCTCAGGCCATAGGGAGTAAGTGTCGAAATTTCATCTTATTTGATTTGTGAAACTTATTTCTCGGTCTTGTGTCCTGTCGGGTGACGTTTCGTTTTTAGCGTTTGTTGTTATTGCCATTTTATTAACAAATAGTTTTGTTTTATTGTAGGTTTTTATTTTCTTTGGTGATCTCATTGGATGTTATAGTAGCCGTTGGGTACTATAGTAGCCTGTTCGATACTATTGAAGGTGCATGGATACCATTGTAGACAGTTCGATATTAATATATACCCCGGGAGTCTATTGTGATTGCGGGAGTCTGTCTTGAATTATGGGAGCCATTGGAGTCTGTTGGATCCAATTGTTGTAGCTCATAGGATAGCAGACATTAAGAAAGCTTAATGAACATTATCAGATATCATGGTACATTAGTGGACTAACGAAGTCTCAGTGGAACTGTCGAAGCCTAGCAGGAGATTCGGTGTTGAATGAGAGTCGACCAGATTTGGGTTTATATGTCGCATAAACTGTAGTCAGTTTAGGAAGTGGATTCCAGTTGAGGAGCGTATGTTTGTGTTCATTTACGTTGATGGCAGGAAGTGGTCGAATTGCCGGAAATAACATTTGAGTATTGCTCATTTTCATTCAAGAGATTTTGTGAATCTCGGTTAAATACTTTACGAGATTAAGTGTATATCATATTTCATTTCTTTTCATTTCGTCTCATAGCATGTTATAACATTTGTTATTTGTCATATTTTCGTTTTCATTTCATGAGTGTATGTAGAATATTGTATTAGTTAAATGATAATAGTGTACGTGTCAGAGTCTTTGAATTTGTTTTATAACCATATCTATATATATATCTAGTAGCCCATTTTATAAATTCAATCATTCATCACTTTGTGTTGTTGTTAGCCCTTAGCCCGAAATAATTAGTCAATTACTAGGAGGAAACGTCACGGAAAAAAAAGTGTTAGTGAGTTTCCATGATGCCATGGTCAGTGATTAGCGAATTCTGATCCAATCCTCATGACTTATTAAATTCTCATGATGTTCATTGGTTATTGTGACTGCAGTGGCACATAAACGGTTCTATTTTGTTTGTTCTTACAGATGCTCGTGACAACAAATATATTATGCCATGAAAATCGCGTAGTCATTAACTACAAAAGATCGTCATTATCCTTAGAAATGGTTACGTCTTTAACAAGTTAACCAACGAAGTTGTGTACCACTACATTATGTGCCTGCCCTTTAACCTTCACATTAACTGGTATTATAAAAAGAACACACACACACACACCCTATATATATATATATATATATATATATATATATATATATATATATATATATATATATATATATATATATATATATATGTGTGTGTGTGTGTGTGTGTGTATATATATATATATATATATATATATATATATATATATATATGAGAGAGAGAGAGAGAGAGAGAGAGAGAGAGAGAGAGAGAGAGAGAGAGAGAGAGAGAGAGAGAGAGAGAGAGAGAGAGAGAGAGAGAGAGAGCTTTTTAAATCTACCGTACCGTAATCCTGAAAGACGATTAAGAATGGTATGGTATATATCAACATGTTATATTATCGAATATAATCTTCTGGATAACCGAAGCTTGAGGCACATTGTTTATCCAGTTATTAGTTTATCACTAAATTAATTTAATCCGTTTTCAATTTTCTCAGCTGTAATACTTATTGTGATACCCATTTTCGTGTTTAATTCTGCTTTCAGTGTCGCCATATTTCTGGTGTAACTCAGTCTATTTTCTTCCATGTGATGCTAGCATATTTTTTTTATACTTAATCTATGAATGCATCTTCATAAACTGTACATTTGTATCCAGATCAATTAAACCTTTTCTGATTTTTTTTAATTATTCGTTTGTCTAATTTGACATTACTACAGTTTCACACCTATATATGATTAACTAGTTCGTAATCAACATTTTCAATTGTTTAAGATTGTTCTATTCTACCAGTAAGCTAACTTGATTATAAAGCATTTTGTTTTTGTCATTTAAATCGAGAATAGGACTTTAGCACGATGGCTTTTTTTAGTTAAGCATGACGTCGTCTTTATTTTCTTTCTGTTTTTCTGTAATTTTATATTTCGGTTCAATCATTTTTTTTGCGGTTGGCGTATAGTTTTAGTGAGAGTAGTTATCTTCACTTCCAATTATTTTAGAACTGTAAATATAAATAACGTTTCCATATCATGATCATTTTGTTGGATTTCTTTAATTAATGCTCTATTTAACTGTTATTTGATGCAAATTAAGGTATTCTTTCAGTGTTTTTTCATTTTTATCGTGTCTCTGTTTTTGCTTCATTCATTGGCTTTTATATACAAGCCTATGAATTCTTGTTTTTTCATTTGCTCTAGTTCTTGATGTTCCTAATGCTTTATATAAAATATGCCGCTGTTAATACAAGCTATAGGGAATCTAAAATCCATTTCTTGTTGCCATCAATCTCTTTTGCAACTCAGTTTGATTGCTTATTCATTATTGCTCTGTTCAACATAATATATGATGAATACTTGTTCTTAAACGTGTTCTAATATATTTTAAATTATTATCATCCAAAATCTTGTACATGTTCGAATCAAGTTTTTTGTCTACATAATAACTGTCCATGTCCGTTATATCTACTGGACCACCTCAACTTGTACTCGGCTTTTTTTTTCTCAGGGAGTCTGTCGATTGCAATATTGCTTTCCATCTGTACAGAGAAATGTATTCAACCGGAAGTTACAGCTTCTATGTATCTTGTATAATGCTTTACCTGCGTTCTTGCAACAATATGAGTTTTATGTGTGACTGTTTAACTGACACACGTACTTATGACAAGTTACAATCTCCTCCAATATGTTTTGTTGTGTATTTATTCCTTCTAGAAAGATGTAGCCAGAATCTTGATTACAGTGGTATCAAAAACCCGCCGTAAGCCAGAGTTGCTATTCATATATCTCCAAAAGCAACAGCTGCAACACCGATCCCACTTGAAACAGTCGCATTGCTAACTTTGACCCAATTAAAAAAGCAAACTTATTGGCTAGTTTCTATTTTTTTTTAAACACCTATGTCAAGTTCAATCTCTTAAACTAACTTAATCTTAATTTTGTTTCCTTTCCTGCATATACAAAAAGGTTCTGAAGTTGGCATTTAACATGTTTGATTTAGGATTCGAAATATATTTTTCATGCTCATTTGATTGTTTGGGTATGTTTTTAAAGTTCTGACTGTAATGACTTTGTCACTGTATATTTGAACAAAGAAATGCAATTTGACTTTGTACATGGCTCACTAGTATCGTTATGTTGACTAGTATTCATTGTTGGCGCTATTTAATTTTCAATTATTTTGCCTGGTGGGATCCTGTTTGGTATCAAGAAGTAAACTGTAAGCTGGCTTAATGGAATCGGAATAATTAACTTATGACTTCAAAAAATTCCATGAACGTTGTTCAATTTGTCAATATCTTAAATATTTTTTAAAAGCCTGCTGTAACTGACTGCAAGAGGTGAAGTAAGTGTTACCTGGTAAACAGTGTTAGGTATGTTGTTTGTCTTTCGTGCTATTTATTAATATGAAAGTTTACTAACGACACCTTCCATTTGGACCATAATGTTCCTTGAGCTGGACTGGTATGTTCTTTTCGTAAGTAACTAATTTACCTGGTTGTTATTTTAACTGATTACCGGGCATAACTGCTTTGTAACCGACTGAAGTTGCTACATGCAACAATAACAAGCACAAAACAGTGGGACACTTATCCAGTAATGCATTTTTTATTTTGTTGCTGAACTTGCTTGTGTCGTCTTCCGATGGAGCAGTATTACCTTAATCTGTTTTAATTTCTACGCTTTTGCTCTTTTAAATTCCTTTTAATTTTACCCAATTCGTCTTCCAAGTTCACCTCTGTTTTTTTTTCTTCTATTTTTTGTGATGTTGCTTTTTGTGGCGATTATTCAACTTTCGGAGATTCTTGTTTTTCTTTCTCTACCTTGATTTACAGCGAAAGAATCATAAAAATGCAAACCTGATTTTGTTAAGGATACATGATAAATAATCAACACCATATGAAATGACCTTTACATCAGCAGCTTGAACTGGTCTACCAATTAGGTTAGCTCTCGCAAAATATGAAAGCAAAAAATTCATTGAAATAAGGTGAAAAATATAAATCATAGATTTTTAATATGTGTGCAATTTAGATTTTTAACGTAGCTTAAACAAGTTTTCAGTCATATCGCTACGATGTCTGCAGTGTGATAGTTTATAGTGATGTCTAGCACTGGGGCATCATGCCGCAGACATGTGCCATGATGTCCCACCCAGTCACATTATCCCGACACCAAGCTACTAGTCCTAACAATCTCTTCTTAAGGCTGACCTCCAAGCGAGACAGCTGTTAGCATGGTTTTTAAAAGTATTTGGTATGACTCGGCCGGGGTTCAAACCCGCGACCTCCGCATGAGGCGGACGTTCCAACCACTAAGCCACCGGAACAGTTTCAATTACATTTTCAAGATGCAAAGTAGAAAGTGATATAGCTAGGGTTGACCAAACTAGTTTCTACCTTAAACCCCTATCCTTACTTGTACAACAAAATATGGGGAGAAAAAAAAAGATTACACTAAAACAGAATGAAGACAATAGAAAATACAAAGAATACATGAAACAGCAAATAAATCAACAATAAACTTTTAGGCTGACTCTCAGGGCAAAAGTTATAATCCTCAAATTTACTAGTATAACATGAAATAAATTTGATTAAGTGGAAAATATCTCATAAAGCCTGACAGTGAATTAAGGACATATCAACATCGATCTTGGCATTGTTTGAACTGGTCAAATACTAAGCACATAAAGTATTGTTATGTCTTAAATTTACAAATTGCTTCCTAAAGATACGTTACCACAAGAAAAAAAATCAAGGCTTCCAATCGCCAAATAAATTTCTTAGATTCTGGATAAAATATCTTAATCTGTGATATTGCTTCTTTTCTTTTCTTGAAGATTTAGCAGTAAAAAGAAGCGACACTCCATTAATATCAACTATTTTCAATTAAAAAATACATAAATTCCAAAGTAACTACATTAATTCTCGGATGACCATTTAAAATCGAGGTGCTTAACTGCTATGCTTTTAACAGGCAAATGAGAAACATGTAATTCAAACTTAGATGATAGCAACCCAGTAAAGTATCTAATACCACAAAATGCCATTTAATACTTTTTTATTTTTCAGCAACTTATTCAAATCATCATTGAGTAGAGATATTACCGTAAGGATATGATAACAACTTGGAAACTTTACCTCATCTCACATTGAGAAATATCTCATAGAAGCTTTTTTAGTTTCTTTTTCATCACTCCTCCTCGGTCAAGTTTCATCCTTAAATGTCCCATTCACTTTACTAATTTCAGTTTATGTTTGAATTCTTCCTTTTCAGTTGTAACAATGATACTATTTTATTTCTGTTAAACCCAAAGTTGTATTTTTTAAAATTCATATACATGTTGCAAAACGACTGAGTTTGATCAGTGTTTTATATTCCTGTTACCATGGAAGATAATTATAACACATTCATTATGGAAGAGTCCAAATAAAGATCTGAAATCCTCAACAACTTGTTTTTTGTTTTTTTTTTGTGGGGCCTAATGTCAGTTTTCAATAAACTATAAGCTATACATGGAAGCCATTATTAATGATGGAGGACGAAACCAGGAAATCTCCAGAAAGAACCACTGAGCTACAAGAAGCTAATGGCATAATGGCAAGCTTTCTCACAAATCCACATTTGCTACCTCAACAACTATAGTTTTAGTAAACAAATGCAAGCAATATATTGAGTACAACTGTAACTTACCTGATATATATATATATATATATATATATATATATATATATATATATATATATATATATATATAGATATAGATATATATAGATATACTCTCACGGACCTGGGTTCGAAACTCCCTAGAGTAGGAATTAAATTTCTCTAACCTGTATGATAGCATTGTTAAGCTATTAACAATTAAGCTATTATTTCTGCCCACTACTACAGAATCCAGGGAAAGCACAGTCTGTTCTGTCTATATATATATATATATATATATATATATATATATATATATATATATATATATATATATATATATATATATATATATATATATATATATATATATATATATAAAGAATACAAATCATATGGCGAATAACAACCCTCTCAAGCGTACTGGATCCACCAAGGGATCACGTTTGTCAGGGATTAATTAAAATAGATGCAATAAACTGACGACGAACAGTACGAAACTAGTAACTAACTAGCCTAAGCGCTTTCGACTCTTAATGAGTCTTTTTCAAAGGCAAATACAAAACATAGTTACGACAAACAAATAAACACAAAAACGTTGCGCCTGCAAACCCCCACACTTCTATCTTCACATGTGCTAAAACTATAAACACAACCAGCCTGCATAGACCAGCTGCGGAAACCGAAAACGTTGTACAATTCCCTAAAACTCTACAAGCCAAAGCGACATCTATTTTTACTCCGCGCACACATGTAACGCAGACTACATCCCGGACACTTGGCTCCACACCGGCCACCCCCAGAGCAAAAATTGAAGGATAAGAAGATTTAGAAAATGTCAAATTCCACTAGTGCATAGTTTTCATTTTCCAGCCCCCCTGGCCTAGACCGCTTGGTTTCAATGCTCCAAGGCGGCGTACCCAGCATGACCCCCCCTCCCCCCCGGCCCCGGAACCCCAGCTGCGGCTGCCGGCAACAGCGATAAGTATCATATCACTGAAAGTGTGGCCAGGGGAGGAGAAGCGCTCCGCGACCGGGCCCCCGTACAGCCCCCCTGCCACCCAACCAGACCCATGAAGGTTTATCCCCATGTGCAGCTTTTCAGTTTCTCCCACGTACTGAAGGCCACAGATCCCACATGTGATGAGATAAATCACATTCTCTGTCTTGCACGTTTTGTTTGGACCATGTATGTTTAGTTTTTCTTTAGTCACTGTGCTAGTGAATGTCTTGGTCTCTATCATATGTTGACAGGTTTTGCATCTTTTATCGCCACAGGGTCCAGATTGACTAGGTTGGTTTTGACTAGCGATTGTTGTTAGCTTGGCCCTGACTAGGATGTCCTTTAGGTTTTTTGGTCTCCGGTAAGCTACTACAGGTTTGTTCGGAAGTATTAGGTTTAGTATGTCTGACGATTGCACGGTTGGCCAGTGGTTTGCGATGATTTTACCTACTTTGGGATTGTCTGGGTGATAGGTCAGAATAAATGGTATCCTATCAACCTTTTCTTTCTGTCCATATCTGAGTAGGTCATCACGGTTTGTTTGTTTGGCCCTTTGGATTGCCTCCGCAATCAGGTCTTTGTCGTAGCCTCGGTAAATTAAATGTTTAGCCAGCTCTTCAGACCTTTCTAGGAATCTTTCATCGTCGGAGCAAATTCTGCGTATCCTCAGTGCCTGGCTATATGGAATGTTCTTAATGCAGTGTTTTGGATGACAGCTGGTTGGGAGAAGATACTGGTGTTTGTCGGTTGGTTTCGAGTAGATGTCTGTGTGTAATTTGTTTTCCACCAGTCTGGTTGTTGTGTCCAGGAAAACATGGTTTGAGTTGGAAATTTCTGCCGTGAATTTTATTGAAGGATGGAAGTTGTTTGCCTTTGAAATGAAGTCATCCAGACTTTCTCTTCCATACTGCCACTTCATTTCTATATCATCGATAAAGCGTACCCACTGGTATGGTGTACGCTCAACCGATGCTAAGAGCTTTCCCTCAAGTTTTCCCATGAAAATGTTAGCATACGAAGGGGCCATTTTAGTACCCATTGCAGTTCCATTGATTTGTAGGTAGTTTTCTTCATTAAATTCAACATCAGCTCAATTCCGTCTCAACAGAAGAACAATTGAAAACTTTTTACTCCAAATTAAATAAAGATGAAAAAAGACTCTCTTCGAAACTATACAAAGTCAGAGAGAGAAAATTTAGAAGTCATGATCTACAACCAATGGACTGTTGTGAAGAAACTTCAATTGACGAAATTTCTTCCAAAAACAACCGTAAGAAGAAAAATCGCCGCAAAAGGAAGAATCGCAAGCACTCTGTAACAAACACTAATGCAACTGTTACTAACACAGTAGTCAACATCTCCAATTTAGAACTTACTGATGCAGAAATAAAACTTTTATCGAAAGGTTTGAGTTTCTGTCCCCGTCCTAAAACATACGACAGAGGGAAGCTTAAGAATGACACCGAAGAATTCATCCGCCGACTAAGACTCAAAGCCCATTTTGCCTTGCAACCACCAAGCAAATCAAAGGAAAATATAAGCTGCGACCAACCCACATTTAGAAAGAAAAGTAACTGGACCCCACCAAAAAGTTCAATTCCGAATCTGGAAGCCTTTATCAACTCGGTTGAAAACGATATTTCCAGACATATCAACCATACTAACAAATATTCTAATTTGACAAAAGAAGAAACAGATGCCCTGCACTCACTGAAAAGCAGAACAGACATAATAATTAAGCCTGCAGATAAGGGTTCCGCTGTTGTCGTTATGAATAGGGAAGACTACATTAGTGAAGCAAGTAGACAACTAAGTGACGCTAGGTTCTACCAAAAACTGGACCATGATCCAACGCTGGAATATGCAAAAATCATCACTAATGTTATTGACGAGGCGTACCAAAGCGGACACATAGACCAGCAAACCAAAAACTACTTAAGCCCAGAAAACCCAAGAGCAGGTAGATTTTATCTTCTACCCAAAATCCACAAACAAGGAAACCCTGGCAGACCTATAATCTCAGGTAACGGGCACCCCACAGAAAGGATATCAGAATATTTAGATCATTTTATGAGACCACATGTCCACAAATTACCATCATATCTTCAAGACACGACAGATTATCTCATAAAAAGCAAAGCTAGTGAACCATTACTGCCAGATACATTACTTGCTTCCTTAGACGTCACATCTTTGTACACCAACATACCGCACAACGAAGGGTTACAGGCATGCAGCGAAGCATGGGAAACAAGAACTGTAAACAATCCACCCACACACTTCTTAATCCAACTCCTGGAGCTTGTCCTAAAACTCAACAACTTTGAATTTAATGAAGAAAACTACCTACAAATCAATGGAACTGCAATGGGTACTAAAATGGCCCCTTCGTATGCTAACATTTTCATGGGAAAACTTGAGGGAAAGCTCTTAGCATCGGTTGAGCGTACACCATACCAGTGGGTACGCTTTATCGATGATATAGAAATGAAGTGGCAGTATGGAAGAGAAAGTCTGGATGACTTCATTTCAAAGGCAAACAACTTCCATCCTTCAATAAAATTCACGGCAGAAATTTCCAACTCAAACCATGTTTTCCTGGACACAACAACCAGACTGGTGGAAAACAAATTACACACAGACATCTACTCGAAACCAACCGACAAACACCAGTATCTTCTCCCAACCAGCTGTCATCCAAAACACTGCATTAAGAACATTCCATATAGCCAGGCACTGAGGATACGCAGAATTTGCTCCGACGATGAAAGATTCCTAGAAAGGTCTGAAGAGCTGGCTAAACATTTAATTTACCGAGGCTACGACAAAGACCTGATTGCGGAGGCAATCCAAAGGGCCAAACAAACAAACCGTGATGACCTACTCAGATATGGACAGAAAGAAAAGGTTGATAGGATACCATTTATTCTGACCTATCACCCAGACAATCCCAAAGTAGGTAAAATCATCGCAAACCACTGGCCAACCGTGCAATCGTCAGACATACTAAACCTAATACTTCCGAACAAACCTGTAGTAGCTTACCGGAGACCAAAAAACCTAAAGGACATCCTAGTCAGGGCCAAGCTAACAACAATCGCTAGTCAAAACCAACCTAGTCAATCTGGACCCTGTGGCGATAAAAGATGCAAAACCTGTCAACATATGATAGAGACCAAGACATTCACTAGCACAGTGACTAAAGAAAAACTAAACATACATGGTCCAAACAAAACGTGCAAGACAGAGAATGTGATTTATCTCATCACATGTGGGATCTGTGGCCTTCAGTACGTGGGAGAAACTGAAAAGCTGCACATGGGGATAAACCTTCATGGGTCTGGTTGGGTGGCAGGGGGGCTGTACGGGGGCCCGGTCGCGGAGCGCTTCTCCTCCCCTGGCCACACTTTCAGTGATATGATACTTATCGCTGTTGCCGGCAGCCGCAGCTGGGGTTCCGGGGCCGGGGGGGAGGGGGGGTCATGCTGGGTACGCCGCCTTGGAGCATTGAAACCAAGCGGTCTAGGCCAGGGGGGCTGGAAAATGAAAACTATGCACTAGTGGAATTTGACATTTTCTAAATCTTCTTATCCTTCAATTTTTGCTCTGGGGGTGGCCGGTGTGGAGCCAAGTGTCCGGGATGTAGTCTGCGTTACATGTGTGCGCGGAGTAAAAATAGATGTCGCTTTGGCTTGTAGAGTTTTAGGGAATTGTACAACGTTTTCGGTTTCCGCAGCTGGTCTATGCAGGCTGGTTGTGTTTATAGTTTTAGCACATGTGAAGATAGAAGTGTGGGGGTTTGCAGGCGCAACGTTTTTGTGTTTATTTGTTTGTCGTAACTATGTTTTGTATTTGCCTTTGAAAAAGACTCATTAAGAGTCGAAAGCGCTTAGGCTAGTTAGTTACTAGTTTCGTACTGTTCGTCGTCAGTTTATTGCATCTATATATATATATATATATATATATATATATATATATATATATATATATATATATAATAACATGTTGCACAGAGGAATCAGAACCAACTCCAACTGTCAACTGGTCTCTTCCATGGGTAGATCTGGTATAATACTTGGAAGCTAGAAAGGAAAACTCAGACATCACTGCAACAAAAGTCCCTTGAAGGCTGAAGAATTCAAAATAAGACCATTTCTCCTTTTACAAGCACTGCTATATTAGTCAGCAATAGCAAAATTTTTCAAGTTGGATGCCATGGCAGCTAAATCCACTATCTGGTTGTCACTATTTATATTTAGAACAAACCAGGCACCATAGGAAGTCTTTTGGTGCAAGCAGAACATCTGTTGATATGACCAGCTGTATAGGACAAAATGTGATATAAGATGTTCAAGAAGGCGACAGTCAAAATTAGAATTCAGAACAGCACCATTTCATGTATGACCTACTAAATATATTATGAAGCTTTCAGTTAAATAATTTATGCTGGTATGACCATTCATCCAGAAGAAACAGATATTTTTAAGATGGCCATTGTGGCAGACATGCTGCATGTCTGAATGGCACCATTATGACCAAATAAAAGTTTCAGCAAAAATCCTATGCTGAAAAGATCATCCATCCAGGAGTAGTAGTGATCACAATATTTTCAACAACTGTGACCATATGACCAAACTCAATGTCAATATGACTTATCATTTTTAAGGATCAAGAAGATATTCACGATTATCACTGTGGTAATGATTTTGGACATCACATTAGCCTCATTTTTACTGAGTGCCACATTATTTTCCATTTGGCTATAGTGGTGGCCATATTGGTTTAGGAGGAATAGTGATAACAAACTTGTGATAATGAAAGGATGTACAATGGATGATGAACAAATTATAGATGATTAACATCCAATCACTGCATAAGCGCTTGTGGTTTATGACCATTAGATATGAACATACTGTTCAAAACTAGAAATGTTTGTATTAAACATTAATGCCTCACCGAAGTGCATGAGAAACTGGCAAAACACAAGACTTGACTGGAATGACAGACAGACAAGGAAGCAATATATGCCTCAACATTTAAGGTCAGACACATAAAACCCCAAATACCTGTATAGCAAAAGTTGTAAACTAATACATTTACTTCCATATGTACATCAATGATCAAATGTCCCCAAAAATTTGCAATATGCAAGGATCCAGAAACATTTACTGAGATTAGCATAATTTCAAATTATCACACCTACCTATTGTGATAGCTACCAATAACTCCTAAGTCAGAAGAGTGTGAACAAGGGCAGATAATTTTTGTCACCAAGGGCCTTTTCTTCTGTTGAGCAACATTTTTCAACTGGTAATAATATAGGTAAAAGCATATTATTATATATTTCATAATGAGATAGCTTATTTTCTAAGTAAATTATGTGTCTCCAAATTGATCTACCCAATCACAATAACAATATAAGCTCAGTAGCTCCTGAATTCAGCCCTCTATCTCAAAGGGCAAAGAACCCTTGCCATTATTGTTGTTATTGTTGGGCTTAACGCCATTTTTCAGCACACGATAGGCTATTCATGGCGGCCAGTATTATTGGTGGAGGAAGAAACCGGGAAATCACCGAAAAGAACCACCGACCCACCAGAAGCTACTGGCAAGCTTTCTCACATATCCACATTCGCCAAATCATAGACTCGAACCCACGCAGACAGAGGTGAGATGCCATTACACCTCCTGTCTGCTGTCATGTCACTACCTTGACACTTAGTAATAGATCAATGAGTATGCACACATGCTGGAGAGGATGGAGAGTGTTATGTAATTTGATTGAGTAAGTATTTTTGGATAAACAGCTATCTCAGAAAATCTGCTTTCTGCAGGGTTGTAAATCTACAGAATTAGGGATTTGTATCCCCCACCCATCCCTCCGATAAGCCTACCTCTTAAACTAAGTGGGCTGTTGTTGACCAATATTGGATTGCATTTGTAACTGATTGTTTGTCCAAAGAACAACCTTTTGTCCCAATGACCATGATTGTCTCTCCTCTGCAATAGAGACTGATTAGATCTGATGGATTGTGGGAATAATGATATGGATGGTTCATTTTTTTCAACTGGCTGTGCTGTGTAAGTAATGACATGGACTGACATTTCATTCAGATCCCCATACAGGTCATGTACCTGCCATATCACATACATGGAGAAATGGACAGATTTCATTAAGATCTCCACATGGTTCCACCAATCAGATGGCCTAGCGGTTAGAGCATCCACCTCAGATGGTCATAGGTTTGATCCCAGGTCGAGTCATACCAAAGACTTACAAAAATGATACTAACAGCTGCCTCGCTTGGTGCTCAGCATTAAGAGATTAGTGTTAGGACTGTAGGACTGGTCAGCCTGGTGTTAGAATAATGTGACTGGGTGGGACATCATGCTACATGTCTGCAGCATGATGCCCCAGTGCTAGACATCACTATAAGCTGTCACACTGCAGACATTACAATCATAATCACATCACATAACACCACATGGTTCCAGTACCAATACTGAGCATCAGGCTACACAGGCTGTCACACTGCAGACATTACAATCATAATCACATCACATAACACCACATGGTTCCAGTACCAATACTGAGCATCAGGCTACACAGGCTGTCACACTGCAGACATTACAATCATAATCACATCACATAACACCACATGGTTCCAGTACCAATACTGAGCATCAGGCTACACAGGCTGTCGTCATAAAGCAGACAGAAGTACCTATGCTACATCTCACTCCCTCTCTAAAGACTGTTATGATGGACCAGGAGGCCAAGCAGATCTTGTGAACTTTGTGGATAGAAAGAATTCAGACAGGTCTGGACAAGAGAGTGAGGACAACACTGTGCAACTTTCTCTCACTTAAATATCCAACTCACAAGCAAGTCATGACATTTCCCTACCCAATCAGATACTTTCAAGTCATGTGGTGATTGGCAGACAGCAAAGCAGCAGATGGCAATACACTGGGAGCTGTAGCTGCAGATAAGCATATAGGACACTTGAGGCATATAGTCACTTTTCACTGGATGAAAGCAGCACTGAAACCGGCATTTATCTAAGAAAGTTGACTGAAATAAAAACATCTGCAAATTTTGAAGAAAAAACTGGACATCCTTTGCAGACTGTGGTCTCAGCTGCATCCAAAACCCTCACTATCTCTACACATGTAAGATAAGGATGCTGCTAATTAAAGACTACAGAATGAGAAGCAAGAAAAGACATTATGGCTGAGCAAAAGTCATTGATTTGACCACATACACAAACTGAACATGTACAATCTTATTTGCAAAAAGTTGCTATGCTACATTTATTGTAAAATTTTGGAAGTTCTTTTTATTGATGAAATACTGCAGCTATTAGGCAAAATGACAGAATGGAAAACAAATTTATGCAAACTGAAGGTGTTTGCCTTAATCAGTAACACAAAGTTACCAACCACACTTTTATTCCATTTTGTAACCAAATCATCTGACAATACAAGGAATAATCCGTACTTCAAACAATGATGCAAAATATTTCATATTTACAATACTTTGAAATAAATAATTTAGTAATGATCAATGTTAAGCTTAGACAACAAATGTTATTGCAAAACAGTATAAAGTTGAGTGGTACATGTACCATTAATGTGGAAATGGGACACAACATATTTATTGCATAGCAAGCACTTTTTAACATCACACATCACCAGTTCATCACTTCAGCCTAAGCACACATCACCAGTTCATCACTTCAGCCTAAGCACACATCTCCAGTTCATCACTTCAGCCTAAGCACACATCACCAGTTCATCACTTCAGCCTAAGCACACATCACCAGTTCATCACTTCAGCCTAAGCACACATCACCAGTTCATCACTTCAGCCTAAGCACACATCACCAGTTCATCACTTCAGCCTAAGCACACATCACCAGTTCATCACTTCAGCCTAAGCACACATCACCAGTTCATCACTTCAGCCTAAGCACACATCACCAGTTCATCACTTCAGCCTAAGCACACATCACCAGTTCATCACTTCAGCCTAAGCACACATCACCAGTTCATCAATTCAGCCTAAGCACACATCACCAGTTCATCACTTCAGCCTAAGCACACATCACCAGTTCATCACTTCAGCCTAAGCACACATCACCAGTTCATCACTTCAGCCTAAGCACACATCACCAGTTCATCACTTCAGCCTAAGCACACATTACCAGTTCATCACTTCAGCCTAAGTCATGAGCAGGAAGTGTTTGCCACTGATGGTAAAATGTTTTGACTTGAAAAGAAAATGAAATTCAAGTCAAATTTCAAACCTTGTTGATCTTTTTATTCTTCTATGATTTTATGTGGCAAGAGATGTTATTTCAACCATGACTCCTAATTTCACACAGCCTGCAGAGACATTAACTACTGCCCTTTCTGCTAGTAGCAATTATGTCTGGTTTTGCTGTATGATGTGATAAACTGATATACTTATTTCTTTGTCTTTGGCTTAAGCAAATTCTTCTTCAGCCACTTTCTTCGTATAAATGTATTTCAAATTCATTATTCAAACCTGGCTCAGTCATGTTGTTTATACTGCAGATGGAAGACAAAAAAATCCTACATTTGCACAGTGCAGTAGATTTTGCAGTGATCCTTCTATTTAATACACAACTAACTAAAGGAGGCTGCTTTTGCATTATTTTCCTACTAGCTTTCTAATAGAAACTTTTGTGTTTTTAACTCACACAAAATCAGATTTGGCACTTGAAAGTCATATTTCTACATTTTCTATTACATGTATTTTTTTGTACAAAATATAGAACATGAAGAATGCACAGGTTAGTATTAAACCAAATCTACATTTTTAAGCAGATGTACGAAAATGTTTCACTTTGCAGTGGAAACATTCTGTATTGTTACTAGTGACTTTGCCACTTGCGACAGTACAATGTTTGAAATTGTGAATTATTTTCTTATATTTCCTCAAAAGTGATATAGATATTTTCTATATACTGACGTTAGAAAAAGAAAAGCAACTGAATAGCTATGATTGTCAAAACAATATCTAACATATATTCAGGTTTTAAAAATTTAAATTTTTTTTAACTGTTGAGTGTACCAAGGAGCTCAGTTACTGTACTTAATGAGGGAACATTGCCAATGAAAAGAAAAAAGACTACACATTAATATATTTTTTAATTTATTGCACATAAACTTACCTCTGATTCATTCCAACAATACAAATCAAACAAAGTACTTAAAACACATTTGTCAACAGAAAAAAATCTGCATGTCACATTACTTGTTTCTTTAATGACGTCACAACTTCAAGGAATAGAAAATGATGAAATATACTGTGTGGCAGAAAAGGTAACACATAATCAGTAACTAAAGTTCGTGATACGCAAACAGTTCAATTAAAAGTTTATTAAACAGACCATGAAATTCTGCCATATTGCATTCAAAAGTATTTAGCAAATTTGGTGAACATATTTTTCACTTATCTTCTTTTGTCCATTTTATATTATTTAATTTTATGACAAATGTGATAAATGCAGAAATGATGAAAATGGGCAAAAATAAAAAGGAAAGTACAATAACTAGGTTTAATTTTAACAACTTCTTTGAAACTGATTAACTTTATTATTTGCAAGCTTAACATTCATCACTTAGTCAATGTAAAAATATTAAGGGCTGTTCCATTTAAACATACATGGTAGCCAGGGAAGGCAGTTTAAAAAAATATATATACCATAGTGCTTTGATTTCACAGAATTCATATAAAATGATAAAAAAATTCTATATTGCATCTATGGGTGAGTACTCAACTTTAAAGGTGCCTTTCCTGGGTCCCATGTATGTTTTAATGGAACAGCCCCAAGAATATTTTGGCAAATATGTCATGCAAAAGAAATAAAAAACATGCAAAAATAAACATTTAGAAAGATGTCTGTACTGTAGGTGGTGAATAAACATGTGACTAAATTAAACTAAAACTTGTGAAACACATTCTCTTTTTCATAATATCTACTTCCAGTTTATAATCAAGCACTGCTATATTCAGTTAAATGATCTCATATTTTCTATTAGAAACCTAAACTGTGCAATATTTAACTGATGGCAACAATATTTTAAGGTAATTGATTACAATAGATGCATCTGGAATGTTAATATTATCAAATACTCTATAATTATTGATTCATTTACGTGTAAGAACCCAGCCATTTTTTCTCAGACAAGTTTGTGATATACAGAAGGTACACTAACACATTTCACATATAAGTGGGATCTGTACATGTTTCACATACATTTTATTACACACATGTGATCAATAGTTTTCACATTTATTAAAGCACATTTTGCATACATTATACATATATCATGTTTCACATATACATGTGATCAACAAATATGATTTAGACATATAGAATTCCTTATGACTTGACTTCCTTTCATCTAATCACTATCAATAATCTGAGCAAACCTTGTTACAACTCTCATTTGTAATGGTCAGGATATACCACACAAAACACTTGGAAAGAATGACTCAAGCAAAATTGGGACATATAATTTTTCTCTCACCAATCACTTAGTTGGATTCACAGAAATTTCTATAATTTGATGCCTAACAAAGTGAAATCGATGTAATTATAACAGAAATTTTACCTAACCTGATATCACTCACCCAACTGACATAACTTCACAGTTTACAATTTCTCTAAGTGTGTTCCGTTAGCAGTGTAAAATGGTAAATACATGTAAACCATAAATATATGTAAACCCTTTCTAAACTTTAAAATCTGCACTGATTTTACAGAATTTGATAAAAAAATCTTTCTAAACATAAATGCAGGATTATTATGTATACTTGTAATTCACAATCAATCTCAGAAATCTTCATGATATAAACCTATGTACCAAGCTTCAAGAAAAGCCTGCCTAGAAGTAACAAGCCCAGCCAATCAGATGAAAGATCACCTCATTAACATGGGTAGATCACCCTGTTATACAGCTTGTCTAAGATCATGACAAATATACACTTATTTACCACACTTGACCAAAATCCAATCAAAATTTGGTTTCCTGAGTTGCAACAAACTCAGCAAATTAGATACAAGATCATTTCAATAATATGCATGAATATGCATGAATATGCATTAATACGCACATATATATATATTCATTAATATGCATGAACTCATATCAAACTTGTTCATGATGATGTAAAACTATATTCTAAGTTTGCTAAAAACAGGATCATACATATGGCCTCCAAGATGGAAAAAAACTCAACCAATCAAATGCAGGATCACCTAATTAATATGCATGAACCATGTACATTATCAAAGTCATATGAGGACTTGATGGATAGTTCACAGTGTCTCACCTAGGATCCTGAGGGCAGGGCACAGTGTGATCCCCATCCTTCAAATCTGGAGGACACATTTTAAAGGGACAAAAGGAAAATAGAAGAAATCATGTAATGTACAAGCACTAATTAATTAAAAATGAGATACTCGTATTCACCTTGTGATCTTGATGATAAAAACCCATATTTCAAGTCGGTTTAAAATCAGATAAGAAATATGGCTTCTAGTGTGATAACAAGCAATTGTCAATAGATGGACAATGGACACAAGTCCATACCAAAAGTTCACTTTGCTTTTGCTAGATGAGCTAAAATTATGCAGGCAGTATCCATTTTCTTTTTCTATTTTAAATAAACTTTTACTGGCATATAACCCAGACACTTAATTTTATCCCAAATGAGGCACATTTGTCTTGCAAATATCAAAATTAACTAACTGAAAAAGTAGTTATTTCTCTAGCAGTGCATATAATTATTGTTATACTGTACAGCTGTGAGGATTAAAATATGACATAGCTAATCCTCCCCAGCAGGTACTGCATCATCTAGGCGCTTGATAAATTTCAGTCTGATCTCTGTAATATTGTCACCCTTGAGCTGGTCCTGAACAAACCACACATCAACATCCATCTGGACCTGTGCCAAAGTATAAAAAAGCATGAGCTAAATTTGATGTAATCTCTACAAATAATAAGCACACCCTAAACTTTATTGTAAAAGCCTACATAAAAAATATTTCCATGTCAATACTGACATGTAAGTGAGAAAGTGTGTGTGAGGGGAGATGAAAGGCTGCTAAAATCATCCAACAAGATTTTAATTTTCTTAGAACATTCAGATGTATTGCATGTCTTTACAAATTTTACCCATTGGGTTAAATAAGTCACAAAAATATATTATACATATCTGTTATATTCAGACTGACCATATTGGGAGACAGTATGAACTTCCCCTATGGAGAATTCTCCCACATGGACAAAGGGAGCTAACTCTTCTTGCTTGAACCTTCAGCAGGATGCTGGAAAATGTTAATGACATTATTATATTGTTAGGCTCAAGATTGTGGGTGTTATCTGGGCTTGAAAATTTCACATACATTGCCATATCTGCATAAGCCAAGCATTCGTCCAGCAATTAAGTTTGAGGTGGGCATAGAACATAAAGAAAATATAGGAAAAATTAACAAAATTAATGCAAACTATACATTCAGACATCTATATACTTTTACTGCTTAATGAATAATATATTATTTACTCAGCATTTTCTTATGTATTATTTTAGTCAGTTACCAAAAATGAAACATTTACAATTACTGTGATTCATAGTTTTGGAAATCTGCTTAGGATAAAAAAAATTTTTTTTAATATCATCATTATTTTATCGCAGCTAAGTGTTAAACTTATCTAGATCATGCAATAAGCCCATAGAGTAGGTGCTTGTTTTCAGCTGATGTTTAGGAAAATCAAACACTTGACTGACATATCAAGCTTAGACTAGTACTCTTCATATTGTTTGCCAAATTGGCAGAGTTTCGGTGATGTACCAACACCAGTCTCTAACAAATTAATGACTACCACTTGCATCAATACACTTGTAAGATTTTTTTTCTGGTATTTGAAGGATTAAAAAGCACATTTACAGGAACAATTAAGACATATTAAAGGTCTGACTTTGGCATTATATGACACATCTGCAACCAAAAATGATTCATCTTGGACATATAAATAAGTGCAATTTTTTGTCCCACTATTATGTAGAATGAGGAACTGTGCATTCTTCATCATTCCTATTTGTCTGGATATGCAGACAACATAACTGACATAATCTGAAGGTGTAGCTGTATTTATGAAGAGTACTGTATATAATTTTGCTGGTGGAAAACAAAAAACACCCATTGATATTTCTAATGCTTTACCATTTACAGTGACATGAATATGTTTGATTGGAGTTCCCACTAACAGTTCCATAAAAGGATTCAAATTCAGAAGTCACATTCAAAATATTTAGGAGTCAATGTTGACTAATTCCACTAGGGCTAAATTGAAACTCAGATCTTCATTTTACTATAACTACCATATTTTTGTATGTCTGTATGTTTGCAACCACAAAAGGTATGGAAAAGAAACCTGGGGAGTCCAGATTTAAAAAAATTGGGATGACAAAAGTGAAAGAGGCTGGACACAGGAGATCTGGAGGACTTCTGAAAGAACTCGGATGGTCCAATAACCTGTCAGAAATAGGTTTATCCAAATCTGGTGGAACAAGAGCAGTCTGGCTCCAATAGCAGACCTGCCAACCCTAACAAGATTGTTTTGGTAAGGCAACTGATTTTCTCTCTCATACGTTTGACTAGTTTTCTGTCTGGTATAACAAAATATTATGTATTACTATTGTCAAGTTGGAAAATGTGTATTAAAAAAGTTTGCCAAATCAATAGGGTTGACAGGAGAAACCTTATTTTCTTTCCTTCCAACTTGGAAGTTCAGATCACATGGCTGCTTATAACACACCAGGCCAAAAAAATGGTCGCAAGCTGAGAATTATCCCCATGATTTATTTCCCAATCATCCTTTTCCACATCATGATGGGGCTGTGCTCAGTTATGGGTTTGCATGGAAAGCTGAAAGGGCAACTCCTGTGCAGACTACTTTCTCACCTCTTCAATTCAACCCCTAAACATAAATAAGAACTGTGGTTGGTTGGTTTAGACATAGGGTTGCGGTATGATCGGATATAAGGAAAGAAGATTGTATGAGTGCATCTCTTCTTTGTCATTTCAGGTTGTTGGGGCATTCATCACTGGGTGGTGAGAAATGCTACTGACTACATTGGCAACATAGCATACCTATTCCCAGGCATGGTCACTTCTGGCTTTCTTCCCTAGGTAAAAGATTGCCTTATATACCAAGTCAAACAGTTATGAGATTGACAAGGCATTCCTGGCCACCATAGTCATAGTATTTGTCATGTCTGTTCAGTCTAGGTTGTCAGGAAATGCATAAATTTGGATATTATTACCACGTTTGATGTGTAGACAACACTGCAGGCCAATGTTAATCGATTATGCAAGTTGCTGGCCAGACAGACAATAGAATAACCAGAGTCAAAGGCTTGTAATATTCACACACAGGGGTTAAACATTGGTTCAGGGATCAAAGAAAGCTGCAGGGTGAAAGGGGCATGTTCTCACCCACTACATGGATAAGTCCACAGCGACATCCAATCGGAATTAAAACAGGGTGGGATTAAATCTTTGATCTGAATTATAGCTAAATTCTCACAAAAATTATCAGTAGATCTAGCAGTTTTAAGTGAGAAGATACTCTGGGAAAGCCACTCGTAATTTGGTGGGAAAAGCTTTGAAAAGGAAGGTTTTGAGGGATAGAACTTTGGTGTAAGTTTTGTAGTCCCGAGTCTCTAAGAGGAAGATGGAAGTAAGACTGACAGTGCAGTCGGAGTCTACATAGAAAAGAGGGATAGAAGGGGAGGAGGAGGAAAGTGGCTTGGTGGTGGAAATAGAGGGAGAGAATGAGAAGGAACATGGAGGGAGTCGGGGAGGAAGAGAAGGAATTAAGAGCTAGAGAAGAATACATAGATGAGTAGAACACAAAGACAGGTGGAAATCTCTCACACTACGAATCAAATGATGCAATAGGTTAGTGAAGAGTCGAGCGGAAGAAGTACATTTGGGATAATCAAATTACTGACCATTTAATTGTTATTAAATTGTTATTATTGAACTTCACCCTTTTTTGTATCTTTAATCATATAACCACTGGCATTGCTGACTTGGGGGCTCGGAGCTGTAAATCCAACTGTCACTATGTCAATTTCCAAACCAAAATCTAGCCTGGGTGGGACTGCTACAATAATTTAAATAAATATTGGAAGCACCCCACCCCCAATCCCCCCCCCTACCAAAACCTCACAGTGGGGGCAGAGTCAACCAGTTACGAGGTTGACAGGGAATTCCTGACCACCTTAGACATTGTATTAAACATTTACCTGTCCACTTTATAGCACAGTAGAGCAGACATTCTGATGGCAGTAAAATCCTAATCAAGGTTAGGTATATCTGAATGATAATGATTTGTACCAGTGTGGTGAAAAAGTTGCATTTAAATGACTTACAATCAAAAGGCCTTAAATTTACTGTAGTTGTGATTTTTTTCTTCTGAAAGATGCATGGTAATTTCCAGAGAGATATTTTTTCAGAGATACTGTTCACAACTGTGACCAATAGTTTAAACTGGTTATATCCTTAATATGGGTGAAACTTAGATGGCAGGGAAGAGTTTCATAAATTGGCCCTGTCAAATTTTCAGATATTGTTTAATAATTAATGGTATTGATATATAAAATTAGTTGTTTCTGGCTTGGATTATTCTTGATGTGATGTGATTACGATTTTTAACATAGCTTTAACAATTTTTAGTCATATCGCTACGATGTCTGCAGTGTGGCAGTTTATAGTGATGTCTAGCACTGGGGCATCATGCCGCAGACATGTAGCATGATGTCCCACCCAGTCCACATTATCCTGGCACCAGGCTGACCAGTCCTAGCACTAACCTCTTAATGCTGAGCATCAAGCGAGACAGCTGTTAGTACCATTTTTGTGAGTCTTTGGTATGACTCAAATAGGGATAGAACTCAATACCTCATGCATTTTGAGGCGGACCCTCTAACCATTAGGCCACCGGAGCGGTTGGTTCTTCTTGAAACTAATGTGAGGCATGTACACCTCCCATAGTTAGTTACTTCAAAGTATGTAGTAAGTGAATTATAAAGAGTCATCTAAGAAGAAATGCTAGCAACAGTCATGTGAATTCAAGGCAAGTAGAGTATCTCAAAAATTGCCGAGATTTTTGTATAGCATCAAGCTATTTGTTTTATCACACATTGTTTCTCAGAATTCCCACCTGGGAAAAGAATCATGTTTGTACAATGAGCAATCACATGGTGTCAAAAATGACCCCCAAACATGAAAAATGCAGGTATAAATTTGGATTTGGGGGTGCACAAATTTCCTTTAATGAACTGCCATTGACTTGGCAGGTTAAGGGAGCACTATTCTTATACCATGTTTTCATGTCTATAAAAAATTATGGACTAAGTTGACCTTACTGGTGTATTTTATAGTCATCATTTTTTTATGTTAGGTAAGTTGATACAACAATAAATATCAGCATAAAATCTATCCCTTGCACAGCAGGAACAAGGAGTTAATTTGGCAGAGTTACTTCCCTTCCCATATTTAGCGGTAGTAGAGAGTAACTTCCTAACTCGGTAATGTCTTTGACAGAGATAATGAATAAGGAGACTTGGATGTACAGAAAATGGACCAAAACATAAAAGATACAAAAATCTGAATAGCAAAAAATACCAAAAGTTACATGTGGACCAAATGCCACATGTGTACTAAGTTTTATAGAGATACCTTGAACACTGCAAGATATGCTGCAGAAATGAATGTGAATGTTTGAATGGATGGGAGGATATATAGCCAAATAAAAATGACTGAAACTGAAGAAATATGAATTGTTTAATATATGTATCAGGTTTCACAGACATAACTAAGTTTTGAGAGTCATTCTCCAGACACCAATGTTTATAATAAATGTAGCAATATCTCCCAATATGTACAACATGATGGGCTTGGTGTATTAGTATTTTGATTGTACTCTGCAAGAAATTGGTCACTGTAATTCACAAAGTTGTTCACAGAAATATTTTTTTCCAAAGTTATTAAAAAATCTGAATTGATGATAATTTTGTTAATTGCAACACTTTTGTTCAATATTTTACAACTATTAGTGATGAGTTACAAAAATGTTTCATTAGCGGAATTCACATGTCACAATGTTTTCTCACAAAGTTAGTCCAATTCTGCTAGGCAGCATGTTTGTGTGTGTGTGTGTGTGTGTGTGTGTGTGTGCTATTTTGGATTTTTAACATGGCTTTACAAATTTTTCAGTCACTGAACTAAGATGTCTGCAGTGTGGCAGTTTATAGTGATGTCTAGCACTGGGGCATCACACCGCAGACATGCAAAATCATGTCCCACCCAGTGACATTATCCTGGCACCAGGCTGACCAGCCCTATCACTAACATCTTAATGAGCACCTAGTAAGGCAGCTGCTGGTACCATTTTATAAGTCTTTGTATTGATCCTGCCATGGTTTAAACCCACAACCTCCTGCATGCGAGGTCAATGCTCTAACCACTTAGGCCAACAGAATGGTCACAAGAAGTTGTATTTAAAGATATTTTTCTTCTTCCATATTTAATGATGGTGGTTAACGATGGATCAGCATTCACTGAGTAATTTGAAAGACTTTGATACCAGAATTATCCGTGTATAATCATATGCAAATTGGTGAAGTGATGTTTGAGAACATGTAAATAATTACCGTGAATAAACATTGCACACTGGATAATCAATGACATCCTATATTATAATATCCTCAGACCTGATGAAATGAGGAACTCTTTCCCAATCCACAAATATTAAGTAAAGACAAATTTCTTTTCTTACATACAAAATCATACAAGTGATAAACACAAAAAAAAGAAATTGTCAGTTTATGTATCAGATACATACCATCTCTAAAGCTCCCTTAAGAACACCACATAGAATGTTTGAGTAATTCAATGCAGTGTGTCCCTCTGGAAGCTCCACGAAGTCAGAAAGGGGATTGTTTTCTATCAATAGTGAGAACTCATCACCTGCAGGGCTCCAGTTGCTGATCACTGGTGTAATACCAAGGTACATCTTAAAGCCCAGCTGAAAATATGGAACCAAATTATTTATAATTATACAAAAGCATGTTTCAATCTCTATGCTTAATGCTCCCTATTTTCCTTAATGAGACATCTGTAAACTATTGATCCAGCAAAATACATCATTTTATATAGAAAACAACAGATTCTAAACAATGATGAAAAGAAAAAAATGTTCATAATCTTTAACCATGCATTTTAAACAGAACTTTGTCAGATCTTCCACATTCCTTAATATTAAGGGTATAAGGAAATATAAAAAATCTGTAAAATGCAACACATTTTCAACACAATACTAGCTAGCAACCAATCATATTGAAGCATCAGCTATCCTGACTGTCTATATATGTCTCCTTTTACATTAAACTTTTGTTTGAATGTCTACTAAAAGGCAATTAATACCTATATGGTGAGTATCACTTAAAAATGTATGCAACTATAATATAAAATCTCCCAAGCTAGCCTTAAAAATGTTAATCAATGATAAGGTCACTCCATAAGACACTATAACATTCCTAACACATAGGCACACTATACAGAAGTGTATGTATTCTAAGTCTTATCACTTAATAAACATTTTGTACATAATTTGTAGCAATCAACAAACTCTTGGAAGTTTGTCAGTCCAATGTGAAGTGGTTTAGGCATCATACTGCCCAGACTCATTTTCATACATCACACATTCTAGACTCATTCTCATACATGCCTGTGTTCAGGGACCTTGTGAATACCTCCAAGACTGAATACACCTGCAAAATTGTTGCATTTTCTCCTCTAAAGTCACTTTCTAGAACTTACAGATATCCTTACTTAACAATATATATCTTTAACTTCCATGTTGAATTTCAATCTAAAAAGACTTAACATAAACCATAGATTAAGTATTATGCCATATGGCTTTGTCTCTCTTGAATCAAGCAAGGTGCTCATTTAGCAAAAAAAGTATGACTGGAACTTTTTAGTTGATTTCTGGTACAAAATAATTTGTGTTGACTGATGATTGGTCATGTCTGATACATAAAAATATGTTTTGGCCATGTATGGTCATGTCTGGTACAAAATAATTTGTATTGGCTGATGAATGGTCATGTCTGATACAAAATAATTTATGTTGGCCTATGTATGGCCAAGTCTGGTACATAGCAATAAATGTTTGGTTCTATGGTCATGTCTGGTACACGGAAAAAACATATCAACTTTTACATGTGTTTTCTGATTTTAACCCTATGAAAAAGAATTATAAAGCATCTTATATTGTTTCAATGTACACTTATTGATAAAGCATCCAAAAGCTGTTTAATTTCCATGCACTGCCTTAAAGTGATATGTGAGATAAGGAGAGAGAGAAACAAGAAAAAGCATAATGGATTCAAACAATATTAATAGCAAAATGAAACAAAACAATAAACTTAATACTCAATCAAATCAATACTTCTCTAAAGTACAACTGTCGCTGAAAAATTTCAATCCTCCTGAAAACATATTTCATTTAAATTTATAGAACTTAAGCAACCATAAAAATATGTCTCTTATTTCCTTTTACAAAACCACAAAAATTAAGTCCCATGAAAATAAATGATATGATAGTATTTAATAATCTTGCTCCTTATATAAATAGTGGATTTGAAACAATGATAAATGTTTATTTACAGATAGTAATGAACAAAAGAAGCTAATACATGTATTCAATTTAATATGTTTACCCTGGAAATAATATCAGACGTTTCCCTGAAATCATTACAGCGACTAGTATTGGACCTGGCAAGAAAATCCTCTATCAACCGCACTCCAATATTATAACCCCTGGAAAAAGATTACATCAAATGTTAAGAAAAGATTTTCATAACGCTTTTATATATGAAAAAGCTTGATATTTTCAATATCTTACATATGCTATATGTTTCATATGCCAAACAGGGGCTAACAGCTAACAATCATTACCTTTTGATGGGCAAGTACACTATGTTTACTTGTAGAAACATACATCAGAGATACAAAAAAAAAATTATAAAGAAACTGCATATAAATCTATTGGTAGAACAGGGCCTTTATTTTCTTTATTACTGGACACTCTTAATAATCTTAGTTTGCTTTATACATTTTTGCAAGTAGACAAAGTTGATAAGTTTAAATGTACATGTACAATGACATCTATTTGCTATGAACTGTATACCATGATGAACAATGAAAACAAATTTCATGACATTACACAAGAAGGCCAATGGCTGCATACTGAGCCCACAATCAAAGCATTGCTGAAAAATTTAAATCAAAATCCTGGGAAAATATCAATGTATGAAAATTACTGTGGTCTTTTTCTTTCCTCTAATATGGGATTTACAATAAATACAAACATGTACATCACAGACCTCCCTAGACTGACAAAATAAGGAAAAGTCACTTCTCCTTCAGGGAAGAAAAGTGGACAATTGAGAGACATTTGGAATATGTGATGAATTTTTTTTTTTATCTTAAAAACAAAACAATGTACTGCAGTTTTTAATAATAATAATAATAATAATAATAATAATAATAATAATAATAATAATAATAATAATTTTTGAGACTATAGTATTAGTGCATGAAGGTGCTTCTGCTACTGTTGTGGTGTAAAATTATATAGATACAGGCCTGGCATGTGGTGTTTCCCTTGTGTGTGTAATGAATGTTTGGCACCTTTCCAAAAAGGTATTATATTGAAAATTTCCAGATGTCAGAAGGTTGGCATATATTATTCGGTGGCGCCTATGTGGCTAGCGCACTTCACACATGCAACCTGCCAGGTCTTCATAGATGTCATTGTTTATAAGACAAAATTAACTTTTTTATATTCATTTTAAGTTTACATCTAAAAATATAAATCATTACTAGATACAAGATTAGAATCAGCTTTAGTAAAACAAGAAGTTATAAATAATGAAAGATATTTTACACTTCTGCAATGTACTTCAGTAGCATTTGATGTCAATTCATAAAATATAAACATTTATTTAGAATAAATAAGCAGCACATACTGATGCCTATAACAGGACAGAGAAATGCAAACTCAGACAATTCAAATAGTTTTATAGTGGCAGGACAAATCTTCTTAAGCAAAAACATGCTGCTGTTTCATCCATTAGGTAATATAACATTATCTATACAAGAAAACATTAACTATACATGTAGATAACAGTTGTTCAGTAACTTCAGTTCACAAAGAATTTCCTGCTATGGTTTGTTGTTTTTTTCCAAAATATTTATTTAATAATCCTATGAGAAGGGTTATGTAGCTTAGTAATTCAACAGGGTGGGATAAAAAGCCAACTAGTATACAAGCTACAAGTATCTCAGTACAAAAATCAGTTATTTATTCAGCACTAAACAGCCGGGCACCATTCTAAAACCTACTGATTCATTACATTAAGAGATTTCTTTTGCTGAAATACACATTCATTCCCATCAACTTACAGCAAGAGAACTTACAACATCAAAAGTATAACACACTTGATTGATGGGCATTTCTGTTCAAATCAGTCATATTTCATCAAATCCTCAAACAAGTCTTTGAAGCAACTGGAAAAGTTGCTTCCTTCCTCTAGATAATCCATGGTTATTAGAATTTTCCTTACTCAGAGTATAATATCTTAGAGTTACAAATTTTCAGCAATATCACACTACCTTCTTTAGCAACTACTGATGACAACAGATAATTACTGCTGAATATTTTTATTTTTAATCACAGTCTAGAGAGGTTAAAAAGCACATGGTATGAGGAACTTCCTGGAAAGATAGCAATGATTGGATAATTACTGATAGCCAAGAATGATAAGTACTGTTTGTTTACGTGGATTCATCTTATTACTGGATTATTCAAACTGCAAAATACACTTTGTGGTTTCCTCAACTCAGTCACATTTGAGTGCAGTATCAAATCCAGACACCAAACGTCAGTGGCACTGGGAAACGTGAAAATCATGATCCTTCTAATACAAGAAACTTTACACAAAGAATGAATATTTCACTAATTTACATACAGAGCAGTCTTTGATATATACAGTGTTACCTGATATATACATTGTTACCCAGCATGTCAGAAGTGGCACAAAAAGGTGAAATTTTTCTGTGTGGATATTTAAAAACACAAAATGGGAGTCTCTAAGAAAAATGAACTTTTTCGCATTACACATCACACGTCAATTATGTGACAAGAAATCACCTATTTACATTCTCAACGAATAGTGACCATCTTTCACCTTAATTTCATATAAAGAAATATGACAAATATCTACAAGAATAGCTCCAAGTAACTGAACACCATTATTAAAATGATATCATATATTGGTTCGAAAATAATACAGTTGAATTGTGAGTCTCCTTTTTGACAATAATTTACAGTATACAGTACACATGTTAACAGGTTGAGTCAAACTGAAACAACAAAGATCCTGATCAGCCAGGAGCATAATGCACCTGCAGACCCAGATCTATCTTGTTTGTTTTGCTGATTACTCCTAACAAAATGCAGAGATCCAGGTATGCCAGCACATTATGTGATGGCTGGTCTGGGTCTGTGCAATTTGCAGTTGGACATCTGATAAGTAAGTATACATGGTAATACATATTTTATGTTGTACTGTTAGTTGTCAAATGAGGTACAGCTGTAAATTATTTCAAATGGTGCAACAGAAAGATAAAAAGATACTCCTTCTCAGTTGAGTTAGATTGCAAACCACTACCATGAGTTGAATATATTTTCAGGGTTAGGACTGATGACATGAAAGATGTGATTTATGAAAGAAAAAATACTGCAATGAAAAGTAATCCAGTATTACTGCAATGTATGATTAATTTGAAAAGAAAACACAATCAAGATAAAGATGTACATTTTTGGGGCAGCTGATTTTAATGATGCAATACTTTAATACATATTGCTACTGCATAGCTGTTATTTTTCCAAGCAGAAAATACTAACACTATATGATAAAAATGTATCTTCATATTAGGGAATAGGAAAATGATTTATTTTCTCAGAAATGGCAAGTATTATAATCATATCTTTAATCTGCTGACAGTCTAGATGAAACTACGGCAAAGATGAAATCTGAACTGGTACTCACCATTTTCATTATTACATGTAATCGCATGACTTCAAATATCTCAATAGTCGCTTCATATCGACAGCAAACTCCTTTTTAATGTTGCTGTATAAAAATTAAATTATATTAAGTGAAAGTCAGATACTGTTTATAAAATCCAGAAAGAACATATAATTCTCAACATATTTATTTTGAGAACAATGACAAAAAACCTGTTGCAGCAATCTGGCCAGTCAGATTCATCAAGCAGAGAGCACACAATGTTGGAGCCACATGATACAACAAAATCCCCCATAGTTATTCTTGGAATAAACATAAGGTTCTTTCATTTTTGTAATTTTATTATAATCTGCATATGTCTTTCATTTAATAATTTTTTCTACATTTGAAATGAGATATTATTGATATCATGTGACTACAGGATCAATGATGTCATGAACATGTGGGTTGTGAGATTCGTGTACTCGTGCGACTGACTACCAATGTAAATTGTGAGTACCTGGTCAAATTTCATCAAGGCCATAGTTTTATTCTGTCTTTCAGCAGATTAAAGATAAATGATTTTAATACTTGCAATTTATGAGAAAATAAATAATTTTTGTACAGATTTCATGCAGGTTTGGCTAGATTTAACAATGTTTAAGTTTGCTAGGCCATCTGGCTTTGTCACCATGATGTTAGCCTCTTGTCATGCTAGACTGGTTTTCATATCTTCTATGTACAAAAAGATATAGATCTCAAGCTGTCTATTATAAAAAAGGTCTACTACTTGAATCTAATCTATTAAGTGTTTGGACAGACTCAACAAATATGTTTATGGCAAGCTACCAAATGATCCATACTGCAACCTCCAAATATTCTGGCCAAAACTTGTCAAATTTAACTTATCATCAGTTCAGTTATGACTCAATTATATAATTGTTTTGTGTGCCAAGTGGAAATTACCAGGTTTTTTTTCAGACTTACATCAATATTTGCAAACTTCAAGGACTTTTCATGGTCATTCTCCCGACTTTTCCCCCAATTTCCTGGCTGTGTGGAAAACCTGTAAAAAGCACCAGCCATCAAAGCCAGACCAAGCCTCTAAAAAAAAGCCGAGTCTGGCACATACATTAACCAATGGCAGAAATACACTCTGCAGGCGAGAAAACAAGACCCTAGGGCTGTGCACCTTTGTCCTTAGTCAAGTGTGAAAGGCCTGTGAACTCAATCGATGGGCCTTTGTGACATGCCCTTTCAGGACATGACTGCAGGATCTGGGGAGTTGGAGTTTACTTTGGCTGGGGCTGCATGGCGTTAAAGAATTTAGGTGATGGACCAGGATGTCTGGTGTTATTGGTCTCTCAAATCCTGAGAATCAACAAAGAGGATGAGCCTTCCAAAGACAGTCCCCACCTCCATAAGGCAGCATTCAGAAGGTTCTTTCTATGCTCTAGTAAGACCTTAGATGGGTTCAGAGCAACTTACCTGTGATGTAGATATGCTCCGCAGACAAAGGCCATAGATAAGGACATTAATTCCAATAAACAAAGAAGGACCATTGGCAACAAAGATATTTCTTTAGGCAGCATGAACGAAGTTGCTTAAAACATATCAGTATATAAAGCTTCGGTTACTAGTGACCCAGCCTTTTGTTCTAAGGATTTCAGAAATTTTACTGGAAGGTAAGTCCAGGTCCTTGTAGAAATGTCAACTTGAGAGAGGCCTAAATACACAAGGTGTGGGGCTTAGTGGGCAAGAAGTATTATGAACCTTATAGTTATATAGAGCTACCTAGTATTGCAATTTGTGTTTGTGTATGGCGGGGGGGGAGGAGACCTCACTCCATGTTTTCTAGCAAAGTACTGGCGCTTGCTAATGCTTGAGAAGTCTCCTTAATCATAAGTGAATGAGAATCTGATTCTAAACTGGAAAAAGTCACTAAAAGTTTTGGACTCGGGTCAAAAGAACAGTTTTCTTAACTGACTGGTGAGAAAATTCAGAGGACATGAAAGGAAGGGTACCATGCTGACCTACACTATATCAAACTCATGCTCACTGATGACAACTGAAATGATGTCACTGTCCAACTCTATCCTAGGAGGCAGGACTACATTACTCAATGTCTCCTTGTTGATACTTAAACTAGTTACTCTGCCTGTGCAATTCACAAACAGTCCTCTGCAGCAGACTCAGCAAGTGGAGTCATCTCTACCTCCTGACGTTTTGGGGAAAAGGTCCCTCCCTGTCTCAACTATTTAAATTAAAAATCATTATAGTAAAATAAGGCATCATTTATATGCCAATCAATTGCAGGTGCTTACTTACACACACAATCAAACATGGTTTCTTGTTGTTTTTGTTGTTGTTGGGCTTAACTGCATTTTTCAGCACAAGATAGGCTATTCATGGCAGCCAGTATTAATGGTGGAGGAAGAAATAGGGAAATCACCGGAAAAAAACACCGACCAATGAGAAGCTACTGGCAAGCTTTCTCACAAATCCACATTCGCCAAATCCTAGACTTGAACCCACACAGACAGAGGTGAGATGGCAGTGATTCGTAACAGACAGTACTTTAGACCACTTGGCCACTCGGCCACTCGGTGCCCCTCAAACATGGATTCTTTGAAGTATCTCAGAGTGTCATTTGGAAGAGCAGTCACACTGACAAAGGCTTCATGCCTATTTATGTAAGTTCAGCCCTTAGTTATTATGCAGACTGGTCAGGCTGACCAGAATATGAAATTGAGAAGCATCTTGGGTGTAAATTAGGTGCATCACAGTGAGAAATGGAGCATCCTTAGAAAATTTCACATGCATTTGATTTGGATGCTCAAGTTCCTGAAATCCCTATTAACTACTACTAATCGATTAATGATAATGCTAATTTTTAGTTTGGGACTTCAATATTTATATCTGGACTATAACATTTTCCAGGTTAAAAGTCGAAGCCTCCAACTTTTGAAATACTGGTTAGAACCCGAACATAGGAACACATATATTATTTTATAAATAGGAATTACATTAACATAAAATTGTTAAAAATGGAAACTGCATATTCACATTTTCTCAAGCTGTTTGTTGACTTCCTCGTCATCTTCATAGTCACGGAGAAGTTGTGCTACCAGAGCCCCATATGTTAATGTAAACAGTTCTCCATTCTGAAAAGATTGATAAAATTACAAAAGAGACAAAGAAAGAACAAACAGCTATATGAAAAATAAAAAATGAAAAGGTTAAGAATGACAATTTATCATTGCAGGTTGTTTAACCTTTTTATGGTACTTCATAAGGATTTATAAAACATTATCAATATCAATGAAGACCAAACATAGCTTATCAAATTAACACCTCTTTGGCCACAAGTAATGGCTAATGATTCAAAAGCCTTTGATCTAGCTGATCATGAAATTCTGCTGCAAAAACTGAACAGTTGCAGGTTATATAATTCTTCTTAACACTAGATCAGATATTTCAGTGCTTTCTCCCAGCAAAATCTATTGGATTTCATGAGTTGCCTCTCTTGATATGCAATTCGAACTAACCAACAAAGTGAACAAGGGATCATTGTACATCAGCCAAATTTGCAGAAACAATGAACATTAAAAATATGCTTTGTAAGCTTAACAACAAAAGTATGACTACATACCAGAAAGCCATTACAAGTGTATTTGAGTGAAATGTACTTGTAAAAACAAGGACAGATAGTGGGAAAGTGCTTACTTATGAGTTCATTCAAGTTGCATCATGAAAGAACAATTTTGATTGGATGTGTGGCTTGCCACCACATCCAATGAATTTCACAGACCTGAAGGAAAGAAATATCTGCTCAATCTATCAAGGTGAGGATAGGGTTAATATATTGGGACCCTGGCTAGCGAAGATGATATTAAACGTTCACAGGTGGGCACAACCAACTAAGATATTAATTAATGAAGGTAAACAAAATGGATACTGGCAATATTGGGGACATCACAAAAACTTCACAAATTATTGAAACCAAAATTATCTATTACAATAAATACTCATCATTTAGCAAATGGCAAATAGGAAAAGCTTGAAGCATGTCTGCAAATAATAATTTACAATGGAATGAACTTATTGACAAGCTTTGTAAAGCAATGTCATCAAAAGGTTGCCGTAATCACCAGAGCAAGAAATATTTACCTTTGAAATTCACATTCTATAATACAATTTGTATTTTCTTCCAACAATGAATTATTGTTGCACTGTATGAGGAAACTGCAAAATTCAGCTTGACAGGATTTATACTTCAGAAAAGGGCAGCACACATTAGTTTAGATGCATTTATTGACTATCAATCAAAAAAATTGTTTACGATGTCAAATAGTCAACAATATATGAATTCATTTTCCAAGGAAGTTCTTTATATATAAATGTCTATACAGAGCTGCACCAGAGTATCTACTTACTGAACAAACATTATCAACATTATCAGTTGTGGTCAACATCACATGGAAACCTTTATCCACCAAAACCAAAAATAGTAACTTGACAACTTCAATTACTCTGGCACAGTTTGGTGGGAAAAAAGCTTACACTGCAATATTTAAGAAGAGACACTATGAGTATTATGTGTTACTATCAAGTTATAATAGAGTTTAGAATTTATAATATTAAAAACCTATTAAAAAAGACAGTAAAGTTTCAATAAACCCACCCAAAATTTGTTGGCCTTTGAGATGACAGAACTTATTAACTTTAATACCCATCTTTGATTCTTAAAAAGAATTATACATAATTTTAATATACAGTTTAATAAGGAAAGTAATGCACAATGCAAATAAGTAAATGATTGGTAGCAATAGAAAATAAATCACTTTTCAATGGTAGTATTAAAATCTGTCCTTTGTGACCACTGTACTGAGAGACCACTTGAATCAGGAGACTGGATTTTCCATGCACAGATTATATAGGAATGTGACCTGTCATGGGAGACAACATGTCTTAAGAGACCATTTCTGAGGACAGAAGGGGTCTTTCAAGACATGCTCTTCTATGATAACATATGCAATAGCAGCAGTGCAAACCAGGCTCTTACGGTAGTGGATATCTTCTACACTGTAGCACAGCAGGAAAATATTTCATTTTCATTTATATATATTCTGTTTCTGATGATTTATATAAGTCCTTCAGCTGACATGCAAAAATGAAAACACATAAAGTCATGCATTACTGTTGTTCTAGTAGATTTCTTTGCAATGTGGAGAATCACAAAATCATCTGCACTTACTAGTTTTACCTATTAATAATTACTAGTTTTACCTATTAATAATTACCAGGAAACTGATTTGACCACCTCCAACAGAGACCTAGTAAATTCATGTGCAACATTTATCTTGGGCAAGTCATGCTCTATGACATCTAACACTTGAGCCTTTGTGGGTTGCAGAAATGAGTGATGAAAATATTTCAATAACCCATACATTATTTAAGGCTAAAATGTGGAGTACATACCGTATCCAAAAGAACATCCTTGCTTTCTTGCTTTCTGCCAAAAGACGAGTAAGCAGCGTGTAGCTGACCATAACAAAAATCTACTTATTCTGTCCTCTTTGTTAACATTATCAGCCACCTTTACTTCAGGTAAGGTGCCATACTAGTGCTACTTGATGATTCAGCAAAGAAAAGAAAAGACAGCTGATGCAAGTGTTGAGTCACAAGTACTGATGATGGAATCAATAAAGGAATTAATGAAGAGCAGATAAAAAGTAAAAAACTTATAAATCTTTGTTGAGCTGCTACTGGTAAAAGACTTTCAGAGACAATGTAATAACAATGGGGTGAGAAAAAAGTCGACTGCCAACATGAATTTCACTCACTATTAGTGACCAGCTCAGCAATGGCCCTGGTGAAGCAAACTAAGGCAATGATATCTTACGTTTCATGGGACAGTAGCCTGCCTTCTTTTGCATCTGATTTCACATGCCATGAAAAATTCATAAAATACAGGTTCAAGCATTGCTAAATAATACTGAAAAGCAAGATCTGGACACCTGATGGAATGACAGTACCATACCTACTACATATACTAGCTTACAAAACGATCTTTATTACTAAAAATTTTATTATTGCAGAATAGGGGTCATCGTATAAGTAAGATATAGAAATTAAAATCAGATCTAACTCTCTTAGCTTTTAAATGAAAACTTGTGTAGCTTCCTCAGCTCAGAATGATTTGATGGAGCTGTTAATTAGATAAGTACAACCTAAATGCTTTAGCATGAAAAAGCATCCCTCTTTTGTTTTCCCCAGTGGACAATCTGTTGTTGATGATCAAACTGTCACTAACAGACTCCAAGCTGAACTTCTATATAAATAATGGCTAAAGTTTATGAACAGTCATTTTTCTGTTAATTACAGTGTACTTTGTCATCAAGTTATCACACATCTGGAGCTACTAAAAAAGCATACATTTTGAATTGCTAAACTTAGGTATTTTCACAAATATTGGGAAAAGAAAAAAAAAATGTAATTCATATGATAGAACATTTAAGTTAAAGGCTATATACTCTGCTGAGTATACAATAGTTCTGCAGAACATGAATTTGGTGCCTCAAAGAAACAAGTGTTTGACTGGCACAAAAAAGAACATTTTCTAGTTGACAGTACCAGACATCTTAAGAAAATTGGAATAATGGAAATCCATTATGCAAATGAATAATGGAAACCCCTTAAGCAAATGAATGATGGAAACCCATCATGCAAATGAATAATGGAAACTCCTTATGCAAACTAGGAGTTTGATTTGAATGAGTGGGTTCTACAGCAGCATGTGTTAGGTGCATGTGATGCAGTCTGTGAAACAGAAGCTGTAGCAACATTAAATATACCAAGCTGTGATCCCTGGCAGCACCAAGTTGGTACTGCAACCAATGGATGTTTGCCTAAAAGCTGTTCATGGCAAATATGCATAAAAAGTGGCATAAGTAGATTCTAAATGGGCCCAAAGAATGTACAATAGCAGAAAATGTAAAACATCTGCAGACTGAGTTAGTATCTCAGTGGATGTGCAACGTATAGGAGGAAATTCCAAATTAGTTAAATCATTTACATCATGTTCCAATGCAATGAATGAGACAGAGGATAACAAACTCTTAGGTGATTTCATTCAATATAATGAGACAAGGAATCTATGCTGGATAATGTTTGCAATGAATGCATGACAGTGGAGGAATTCAGAACTTTATTTGTTAACCTCAAAGGTGATGACAAATTCTCTGGCTTGGAGCCAGATGATATCAGTGTAAATAAAAAAAAGTATGGACTTTACTTTGTTTATTATAATAAATTAAATGATATTGTGAATCAAATCATTCTGGATTACCATTTTAATACCTGTATGACAATTCAATGCATAGATTTATTATATTAATATACTAAAATGTTAAGTGTTATGAACTTTATTACATGAAGATGGAGAAAATATAAGTTGTCTATTTATTTGTACACATTCAATTCAATATTAATGTATTTATTCTACACTGGTTTTGTCTTTATTTGTCTTATTTCTATGTACCTATCCAATCTGACTTAACAATTTTGTCCCAACTAGGACAACTAGGTGACCACATCACCCTTTGTAGATTGATCTGACTTGCAAATAACTACTCGAGTAATAGGAGGATCATTCAAAGAGAAATTCACCTTCTGCAGCCCTAAAATTGTAGGTGGGGTGGTGGAATTGTCAACTGAGAGCTGAATCAACTTAAAAGTGAGTATATATGGTACACATAGCATCTACTAGATATATGCCTGACCCAATCCATATGTTATAGGTAGTGCATGTTTTGTGTTTGTATAAAACATAAAACTTATTAAATGTAGACTGCAGGTGTAAGATGTTATACTAATATGCACAAAAGATTTTGAAAACCTAGTCTATCATTAAGCTATATTAACTAATCTATCTAATAATTGCTAAGCATGTGCTGATACCTGACATGTGCCAGCTTGGTCAACTTGACCTTGATGACATTGCAAAGTTTGTTGGCAATGTAGCATGAACTCTCGTTTGAGGACATGCTAATTAAACAAGGCATCATTCCAGATAAGGTTATATAATGTCCACCTTGGGCATGATGGTTGATGGGGTAATCATCAATACCTTAATATTCAATGTACCTTTATTATTTTCTTCAATATTTAATATATTTGTTTTCATTTTAATAAAAAAAAAACAACATTCTTTTTAACCTGATTTTGGCATTTCCAGCTTCTGCTGCATTCAAGACAAATGAAATCTAGGCCAACAGAACTTGAAAACAAGTCCAAATGCTTGGGTGAAATTCTGAATTTATTAGCAAAAAGACAAAATTTTAGTAAGTAAAATCTGACTGACACATTAGGACTTTAATTTATAGAAAAGTGTTGATTTGGGCTGCCAAGTTTGTGAGATTGTCATTAAAATTTTACTTCTCATTATGTTGTTAGTAGACATCAGAACACTACACAACATCATTATTTAGGCAGTAAGACCTCGACACCCACAACTTAAATATCAAGGTCAACATCTTACATTGTTGGATTGTAGACAGGAATAAGCAGCTACATTATGCTGACACACAGCAGGTTTGCATAGCTATGATGTCATAGCTTTAACTTGTTTTGTTGTGGTTGAGGCTACGAACTGATCCCATATCATGTAATGGAGCAAAAAAAATCATCACCTACGTCAGAAACACAAATAGTTTAGAAATCTACTAAATAAGTTTAATTATTTTGTCAAAGAAGTTTGGCTTATTTTGAATTTATTAAGGCCTTACACGGTAAAATAAATTGGCATAGTTATGCTAACCTCACTGTGTCTACCATGACAGATAAAGCGAGACTCACACCGTGACCCCTTTTCTACATACGGCTTGCCAGACTATATATATGGATATTCTACGCTATGGTATTAGTTGTTGAAAGACAAAATGCGAGATGGAGATTGGATATTTACATAAATTGCGGAATACGTTTTTGTTGAGAAAATAATTTCTTCTTGGAGCAATTTCAAAGTCACCGCTAAACCGTATTTACTTTTAATGTGCAGAATTTCCGACTCAAACCGCGCCATATTTTTTACTACGATCTGTTTATTTTCCAAATAAGGCATTAAGGTCCTTATATGGCACACAAACAAATGAGTCTGAGAACAGAAGTAGGCATTATTTGAACTAATATGGTGGACAATCAAAACGAAAATATTGGATAAGAAAGGTGAACAAGATTTTACCACTATTTCTACAATGATTTGCGATTATTCCAGTATTAAATAAGAGGAATACTCAATTTAATAATATATCAAAAAACGTGTTCAGAATTTTTAATATTAGGCTAAAAAAGAGCCGGGTGTGAATTACAAAAAGGACTACAAAAGGACTAAGGTACTAATAATATAGACCAAGTTTCCTCTGACTCTTGACACCCCATTTTTGATATTTGGTTTTTAATGTTGGGGTGTAGGGTCAGAGTTTATTCCCTATCAAAAACTTGGAATTTGCCGACACCAAATGGTGTCGGCATAGGGTACTCACCAACTATCAGGCCTAGCAGATTTAAATGACCTTACATTGACCCATAATTACATTAAATCGATAGGGAAATTATTTATTTTCTCAGAAATTACAAGCATAACACCGATTTTGTCTTTAATCCATTGTCAGACGAGAAACTACAGCGTTGATGAATTTTGACCTCGTTCGCACCATTTTCATTGCTAGTCACATGACTAACCAAATCTCGCAGCCGATAGGCATAAACATCATAGGTCAAATAGTCACGTGATAACAACAAAAAACCGCGTTTTCCCATACCCCTTGTGGAAGACGGCAAATGTGTCACCTTCATTGATAACTGATTTTATTACATCATACTGTAGTTCTTTAATATTAAAATAGTATCCCTTTTCTTAAAGTATCTCATTGGCAAGAGCTTCTGTGTATTCGTCTTTACCTGCAATGTTGCAATATAGGTTTATGCACAAAACCTTCCATTCCAGTATTGCAGAAAGAAGTCATAAACTCGAAAATATTGAATGAAAGTCACGCAATGTATACAATTACAAGGAAAAGCATGTATCATTCAACATATTAATTGGGATAACATCAGCCCGAAACATGTCGCTGTCGCATCTTCCTGGAAAGAGGCTGACTGATCAAGCAGAAACTACATGTCAACGCACTTTGTTGTTATCACGTGACTATTTGACCTATGACGTTTATGCACATCGGCTGCGAGATTTAGTTAGTCATGTGACTAGCAATGAAAATGGTGCGAACGAGGTCAAAATTCATCACCGCTGTAGTTATGTCTCATCTGACAACGGATTAAAGACAAAATCAGTGTTATGCTTGTAATTTCTGAGAAGATAAATGATATCCCTATTGATTTAATGTAATTATGGGTCAATGCAAGGTCATTTAAGTTTTCTAGGCCTTATAGTTGGCGAGTACCCTATGCCGACACCAAATGGTGTCGGCAAATTCCAAGTTTTTGATAGGGAATAGACTCTGACCCTACACCTCAACATAAAAAAACAGATATCAAAAATGGAGTGTCAAGGATCAGAGGAAACTCGGACTACTAATATTAGTACATGTTTGCATTGTTTTTGCTTACATTTGGCAATTTTTTTAAAAAAAATTATCAATTTGTTCAGTGCACGAAAGAAGCAATCAAAACGTAATATATTTCTTTGTTTTTAACACAGAAAAAAAAAATCCGAAAAAAACACTGCATGGAAGAATTATTTGCCATTATGATTCTGCCCAAGGGAAACTAAGATGGCGACTTCCTACGTGTCTCCCTACTTAATACAGACTGCCGTCCAAATAAAAAAATGTGATCACTATCTGGCGTTCAGATATGCGGTTATTTAAATATTCCTATGTGATTTTTCCAATCAGAGGGCTGTGCACATTCCGATTGGGGAAATGTTTGAGAAAAAATAAGGGGAGGTGACAGTAGCAATGATACGAAAATGTTGACAATCTTACTGAAGTATATGGAAGACCCATAAACTACACACAATATATCATTTTACCACTTTTCTGGGGTCTCCTGCTCTAGCTGTCTGCCTCGACATACTTTGAACTGTCAGAAATATGGTTAAAACCGGGCTGAAAACAATAGTTTCTATTGTACTGCCATTGTTTTTCTGACACCGGAAGTAAAAATTTTAATTGTTAGACCAAGAGTCTAGCTAAAATAAGGTTGCGGACATTTAACACAGTACGTACTGTGTATACAATACTAAATAAAAATATTTTTCTCTTCATTCTTTAACACACATAGTAAAATGTAGTATAAGTTACGTCTTCTACGGAATACCATTTTATTAGATAAAGCAAATGTTCAAGTGAAGGAGAAAACAGTATATCTGTGAGAAACAATTTACTACAGATCTTTTTTGATTGTGCACCGGTTAAAACGAGTCGCTCAATCGCATGGTCAACATCTTGTACGTGCACAAATTTTGTCCGAGACCATTGAATGCAATATTAGGTCTGTTTGAAGTGAGTGTAGCAAATAAGCCTTTTAGACAAATATAATATTTACAAATTTGGGATGAATCATTGTTTTTGGTGGTGGTAAGATTGTGTGTCTGTAGTGCCCACCTACCTTAAACGCCATTCTGACAACTTGTACACAAGTCCTACAGTGTAAGAAATTGACCCTGATGTTTAGTCCCACTAAAGCAATATGATTTTAATTTGTAGAAAAGCGTCTATGTGGGCCACTTAGTGTGCGAGATATTCCAAAAATTGTGGTCTCGTTCCGTTAATCAACCAGGGAACACGTCTCACGACAACGTCAGGTCTCGCTGGACAGTTTATCTGGTGAATTTTCATCCGAAAATGACCTATTGCAGAAAAATGAGAATAAATTTACACTGAAGATACAGATATAATCAAATGACTTTTGTAGAAAGCACGCATGTGAGATTTTGACTGAGGCAGTCGGGTTAATACCTTAAACAACTACAGGTGGCTTTTATACTGAGCCACTAACCCATTTTTTTACATTCATTTTTGACAGCAGAGCTATTTTGAATATTTTTCTGTGACAAGGCGGTTGAAAGAATAAGTACATGCCTTATACATGAATAAGGTTCACCAGTTTTTCATCCTCCCTCAGCCATCTTGATTTTTTTAATATTTACCTCTGTAGCAGACTTATAGCCAAGTTAACTGTTCATTTGCAGCCCAAGTTATGCATTTAATCTCCAGTGCTAGTCTGTGACAGGCAGTCACCAAACAGGCCAACCCAATTTCAAGCCTAACTCAAAGGAAATCTAAACCACATTCCAGATTTAGCTTATGTGTGAATTTATAAAGCCTTAAAAATTAGGGGTGTCAAAATAAGAAACTATACAGTGAGACTTTATTTAGCCAGTAAACTGTACATATCAGGGTTGATTAGACTAAATGAAATACTACCCTCTTATTATATGCTCATCTTTTTTCTCCGTTAACTTTACATTGTCAGAATCGTTCAATATCCGGCGATATTGAACACCTTCATATTGCACTCCCACGTGACTGATGCACATGAATGAAGAACTACTTTCTATAGTAAACAAACAATGGACGCAGACGCCAGTACTTTAGTTTTATTATGTTTGTCGGTGGATAAAGTAAACCAACTGTTTGAACCATTTGAAAGTAGAGATGCCAAAGTTAAGAATGTGGATGAATTCGTAGATTAACAGAAGAAATTTTCAACGAAGCTGGCGACTGAACGTGATATCAGAAATGTTCAGCGATGGCTGTATGAAATAAAAACAAAGAAAAAAGGAGTAACAATTTTTTTAGACAATGCAAAGAATGAATAAAAATAAAATTACAAAACATAAAACAAAAAATATGTGGAAAATATGTAATGAATTGTATAATCTGCACATACCAAACCGTTTTCACAATGAAATACATTAATCAACATTGCCAAATATAAGAAAACTGGTTTTTATGTCAGGTGCATTGGATTATTGAATTAAATATAACATTCGCGATGCAAATGTTAAAAATTGCAGGTATTATCCGAGATCAGTGAGGGTTAATCAGCTTGGAACTCTGATGAAACGAGCAGCAGAAAGGGCACAAATCCAGGGGAGAATTACCAATCATTCTGTAAGGAAGACTACTGTGACAAACCTGTCAAAAGCTGGGGTCCCTCCAGCAAAGATAATGCAAGTGACTGGGCATAAAAATATGTCGTATATAACTGGTAATAGTAATGAGAATAAATCTACTTGCCTTTTTGCCTCTTTAATCTCCTCAAAATGTACTTTGTGGACTGTTTCTGCTAATAAGAATTACGTATTTCCAAATACTGTTACACATCTGTGTACTATAATATATAAGCCTATAGAATCCAGACTACATTGTTGAAATCGAAATCACATTCCATAGTAGACTGTACGGAACTCCGCAACAAATGAATCTGTTGTTCACAAAAAATAAACAATATTGAAACAAGCATCTTCTTAAGAATTTATGTTTAAAAACTTTTATATTTTTCCAGTTTACGATTCCAAACTATCCATGGCAGAACAGAAACAGTTATGCAGATTGTCGTCATCGCCAGTCCCTAAAGTCACACGTACATCGTGTGGAAAACACAGACGGAGATAATCAGAATTTGGCTGTATTGACAGAGAAACAAAATCTCTCAATTCCTGACCAGCTGGGAACTTTGTTCAGTGGTGCAGTCATTCATAATATGACTTTAAATTTCAATTTCAGATAGACCAAAATGGGATTTCTTTTTTAAATGAGCGAGCGCGCGGAACGTTATGAAGTCAAAAGGTCGATGGGCGGAGCTATATGCGCATAAATACTATTATTGCGTATTGAAGGAGAATTTACGATTGTCAACTTATTTATTTTAATAATAAAATAATAAATTTTATTATTAAATATATTTTGTTGTGAATGTTATTATTAAGTCTTTGGTAATGAAACAAAAATGAGCATATAATAAAAAGGTTACTGCATTTGAATGGGAAAATATGAACTCGTTTTTTCGGATGGCTATACTGCACTCCCAAGGTCGTGCAGTATAGCTATCCAAAAAACTCGTTCATATTTTTCCATACAAATGCAGTAACCTATAATTATTGATCAATTATCATTTGGCACAGTAATCATTACTTTTGGTCAACAAATGAGTAAAATTTTGCCTTTTAAGATTATTAGAAGAGTGTTTGTGTGGGCAAATATGTATTGATTACACACCGGGGACATGACAGTGCTTACATGACTGTTCCATAAGCTTTGGATAATTTCATAAATTTCCTTAGCATAGAGATATAAGGGCATATTTTTTTTATAGCCTTTTCTTGCCCCCCCCCCCGTTAGATATTTCATACTGTAACTTGTTGGAAGTAACCTACTCTGTGCTTAGGCTGTGAAACCACCCCTTTCAACTGGAAAATTACAATGAGCAGGCCTCTTGTTGACACTGAAAGCTTCAATTTAGTTAGAAACATGAATAGGATGACAATGTTATGGACTACTTGGTGACAGTTGGGTTAAAAATTATAAATATATAAATGAAATGATCAAGTTTGTGAATTTTTTATATCCTTTATGCTTTTTCAATTTTAAAATTGGTTGTGAAGTACATGCTGCTGGTCAGGGTGAAATGGAAAGAATTATGACATAGCTTCTTAATTTTGTTTTTAATTTTCCATTGTTTTTGATAGTACATGTATGATATAACTAGAACAGTTTTCATTCATTATCTCTTTGAATTTATTTGCCTCAATAATTACTTCAAAGTGGGTCTTGGACATAGTATGGAAATAAAAGGAAGACTGACAAATGAATAACCAGTATGCAAAGCACTCTTATGAAATATCTATTGTTAACAAACATCAAAGTTACTACTTGATTCAGGATAGTATGAAAGTTTCTGCTTTTGTATATGCTAATATGCTAATAGGTGTATATACATAAATGAACAGGTATGTACATTTTATCTAGGCATACATTATATCTAGGCATTTATGATGTGAACTTTGTCATGGACATTGGTGGGACAGCTCCAGTATATGTTGATCTTATCATGAAAAAGGAAGAATCAGACATTTTGAACAATTTGCATAGCATCGACCATGTCTTTCTCTCACAAAATGCCTTCAATCAATTTTTTTGTCAGTGATTATGCTTTTGCAATATGCCAGCTTTTCATTCAGAAAAACCAACAGTTGACTGGAACATATTCTATTCCTTTGAATCAAACATCTTTCATTGATTCTCAACAATTGGTCTGCAGTGTAGCAGTAGTGGACTTGGTGTTGATGGCTATTTTCAGTCAAGCAGAACAGAGTTTATCACTTACTCTCAATTCCATGATACATGTATTGGAGTCAATCTCCATAATGATCTGAGTCTTGAACTGAGCTTAAAAAAACTACAGCTAATGCTGTTGTCCTCAAATCTACTTTTTAACAGCCTGATTGATAAAATACACAAACAACCCACTAAGGAGATGAATTGACCTGCTCTTAGTTGCAATACCAAGATGAGATTTCAGGAACTAAAAAAGGAACCATGGGACATGACTTGAACACAAACCTCTGACAAGTTGTCCTTTTGTAGTTCTGCACATCGTAAACCAATATTCTCAAGAACCAAAGCCAAAAGACAGAAGTAGTGATTGCTTAATATGAAAAATTTTCATTTCATATTCGCCAATGTTTCTCTTTACAACCACCTCTATCTCTCTAAAATGCCATTGTCTCCACACTGCCCTTTTCACATATTCCAGTAGGTGGAAGGCTTCAGTTCTTTAATGCAGAATGAGATAAGATTTGCCATGATGATTATTGGACCTAACTCTGCATCACTTTCAAACCCCCCTCCTACTCTGTCAAAATATGGTCATTCACAAAATACACCCTCCAACCTTCCCTGCATTTCTATTCATATAGAGAGTATGCCTTCTGATATATTTTGGGATTTATTCACCAATCCCTATCTTATTTTGGGATTTATTCACCAATCCCTATCTTATTTTGGGATTTATTCACCAATCCCTATATTATTTTGGGATTTATTCACCAATCCATATATTATTTTGGGATTTATTCACCAATCCCTATATTATTTTGGGATTTATTCACCAATCCATATATTATTTTGGGATTTATTCACCAATCCCTATATTATATTGGGATTTATTCACCAATCCCTATATTACGGGAGAGATATGAGACTCTTTTGAACCACCACCTAGATGGGCCGATTACTTTAAGCTCTTTTTAGCTAAAAGTTTATCTGGAGGATTGGATTTGAGAAGTAGTTCAAAAGTATTATGATAGTGTAAATATTCATGAAGAAACAAATTTTACTAGATGAAATTAGTTTCTCTGCATCCCATTCTTTTTTATGTTGCATTCCCTATCAAGATATGTGTAGCCAGTTATTTTTTACCCTGATGCAATCATACTCGCATCCTGTTCAACTTGGCAACATTATATCATTTAGTACCTGTATATTTGGTTGGTGCTGTTATGTTGAAAAAGTCAATTCTACATCATTTTAACACATTTGACCAATTGAAAGAGTGCAGGAAGTAAAGATATTTACAGTTGAATATCTTAAACAGAAATGATGTCATATTAAAGGAATATTTGGACTTTTAGTATTTATGAATATTGTTCGATGCTGAGGAAAAACTAAATGAGATTTTTTGTAAGTACAAAATATTGTGGATATGTGAGAAAGCTTGCCAGTAGCTTCTTGTGGGTCGGTGGTTCTTTCCGGTGATTTTCCGGTTTCTTCCTCCACCATTAATATAGCCTATGTATAGCCTGTCATGTGCTAAAAAATGGCGTTAAGCCCCACAACAACAACAACAAAATGTTTTAACTTAAATTTACATGGCAGTGTTAAGGGGTATTTTATTTTCTGTACCATATTCATATTGTGCTAGAATGAGTTTTGTGGAATTTAGATTTTAAAAAATGTCAAACTGAATATATGGACAACAATACTATAGTGTTTTTTCAGGATGTAATTAAGAGAACAATTATAATTGCAGTTTATTTTTTCAATGCTTTGAGCTTTTTTCTTACTTTTTATTTATGCAGGTGTCAGTCATTTCATTTTCTCACACTCTTTCTCTAATTGTAAAAAAGATTGTTTTCACATTGATTCATTGTTTTGGGATTTTTTCATTTTGCAGTTTAATGGGGTTTTTTTTGTTATAGGATAACACAGTAAATATGAGCAGTTGTTAATGTCCACTTTTTATGTTACTTGCTAAATGATTTGATTTCAGAATTCCCTCTCCTTTTGAAAATTGTCTCTTTCATTATCTTCATACATGCAACATATTCTGAACATTCAACTTTAATAGGTTTTATTCAGGACAAGTCACCTGTGAACTTTAAACTCATTCCTTTGCAGAGCAGAACACTGAGATGTTATCAAATTAACATTTGGCTTATAATTGTTGTTTTTCAGTTAAAGATGTCAAACAGTGAGGATGATTTACCACAGTTGTCTGCCCATGCTTTAGCAGCACTGCATGAATTCTACCAAGAACAAGAGCAGAAATCTAGGCAAGAGGAGAGTGTAACAAATGCACTAGGTAGTGAGGATGTTTTCAAAACAGACTTACAGGAAAACTGGGTAACAAATTTTTAAACCATTTCAATTCTTGCCTTTCTATACAGTTTCTATTCTACTTATGTGAACCCACACCTTTTTGAAAAAGTGTGGAATGTTCTGAATACAGAACAAAAGATGGATTTAATGCAGACATAATGTGCTTGAAAATTGTACACATGATTTTCAAGCCATTTTGGCGTATATCTATTAAGTAAATATAAGTATTGTACTACTGGTGTCAGTGTTCACACAGATACAAGACTTCACCCATTTTGATTATGTTGACCATTTTTTTATTCACATGTGCTAGGATTTTGGTTTGGGTGACCTAGCAATTACCTCTAGGAAAGGGGATCGTGGAGGCTAAATGGATACGCACATGTTCAATAACTATACATTCTTTGTGAGGTTTCAGCTCAGGTCTTTTGTACACTGTAAAAACTGCTATGCATAGAATCATGAAGGAATGTATTTTGGTGATTGTTACTTGGTCACCACAAATGTAGGTCTTTTATTTTGTCCTTCATTGACTTTGTTTAAATGTTGTTGGTCACATTTAGTTCTACAGCTGTATTCTTTAGTCAAACATTATAATTTTTCTTAGTACCACATCCTTTAAGCAAAGGCTACTGTTCAAACTTCACTACCTTAAGTTAAATTTTTTGCATTTATTTCATGACCTATTACGATTTTTGTACTTTTTGCAGGCTATTTGTTGGCCTAAGTGGTTAGGGTGACCTCTTCAGATGCAAGAGGTTGTGGGTTCGAACCAGCAGAGTCATACCTAAGACTTACAAAAATATTGCTAACAGCTGCCTTGCTGGGCAGTCAGCAATAAGAGGTTAGTATAGGACTTATCGGCCTGGTGTCAGGATAATGTGACTAGGTGGGAAAGAATGCTACATGGCTGCGGCATGATGCCCCAGTACTAGATGTCACTATAAATTGCCACACTGCAGACATCGTATCCAGTTACATTATCCTGATACTAGGCTAACAAGTCCTAAATCTTAAAACTGAGTGCCAAAGTGAGGCAGCTTATGTGCATGTGTTCATGAAAGTTGGTGAAGGCATACAACTTGATGAGCACTTCAGTCTCATCATAGAAGTTAGTACTTGCTTTATTGAATTTTTGGTCTAATAAAATTTTTTCTGTTTATTACTCAAGTTATGTTTACTCTAGAATTATCCAACTGGATGAGTGTGTGCATCTCTTTTTGTACCACACCTGTACCACAGAACCAAGTCACAGTGATCTGCATTTAACAGTTTAACCCCTCCGGTGGCCTAGTGTTAGAGCATCTGTCTCGGATTCAGGAGGTCACGGGTTTGAACTCCAGCTGAGTCAAACCAGCAACTTAAAAAATGGTACTAACAGCTGTCTCACTTGGTGCTCAGCATTAAGAGGTTAGTGTTAGGACTGGTCGGCCTGGTGTCAGGATAATGCGACTGGGTGGGATATCATGCTACATGTCTGCGGAATGATGCCCCAATGCTAGATATCACTATAAACTGCTACATTGCAAACATTGCAGCTATATGACTGAAAAATTGTTAAAGCTATGTTAAAAAAATCATAATCACATCACATATTTCTCAGTTTGCTGAGGCAGATTTTGGGTTGAGTTAAGATCCAGATGGATTTTGTAGGACACTGTTGTACTAAAAGTCCCATACCTCACATTTAACTGATTTGGGTTCAATTAGAAATTTGTATAGTAATTGTTGTAATCCATGAACTTGATCCTAGCAACACACTAATACCATAAAAGGCTGATATGACATATATTGCATATTTTATTGGCTACAGAATTGCAGTGTTGCATTTTTCTAATAACCATGGTCATACTATCCTATTTGAAAAATCATGAAACTTGGGGATGCATCCTTATGAGCACTTTTAGGTCAATATTGACCATATTTTATGATTCACTGATTTGAGGTAAATTTTTGGGTTTGATCTTCATTTCTCAAGATTGTTCCTATTGTTCCTACCTTACTCCAACAACAAAAGTATCTCATTGTTACCTGTATTTCACCTTTTACTGGCTTTTGCTAAGTTCTTGCATTTACCTAATGGTCGCATGCATTTTTTACCTAGAATGATGAAACTGTGATTGATGGCAGAAAATATTTGGTAACAATCTCCAAATCTGATATTAGAATTTAGTTCAAAAGTAGCTTTCACAGGTAAAATTCAATGGTACTCTAAAGCAACCACAATTTCAGGGTAAGGAAAAGCATTTGTTAATTTCTTAAATAATTAAAGCAGACTGGCAGCATACATATTTGAGTCAGGAGGCTGCTGTTCAGCTCAAACTGCAATTGAGTGACAAAGGTTTATCCAAATTTATTTGATATAAATTATGTGCATCACTTCCAAATCAATCTTTAAAATAAATCATACTTTAAAATTTTCATTTTGAGGTAAAATCATGTTGTTATTAACATGAAATATCCCATAGTAGTTGGCAAACTATTTACATTTGTTTCTTTTCTATCATTCTATTCAACTATTTGCATATTTGGATATCATAGAATAGACTGAACTAATTGAGAAATCATAAAATCCTTGAGAATAAATCAACTTGAAACTCATTATCTGCTTTGGCCTCAGGTGTGTGATTAAAATGTACTAAACGAGTTCACTAAACCATTTTTCTTAAAATTGCCTGACTGCAACTTCAATGATCAAGGATGTTAATTTTCGTTTCTTATTCAGACAGATTACATTTAATATAGCTGTACATTTGTGGTAGTTTGACAGATTTTGCTGTTAACTAAATTGTCCATATTTGTCTCCATTTTTCTGGATCCATACCATGTTGACTGAAGTTGACTGCATAGTTATTAGACTGGTTATTTATAGACTGTAAGCCATATTAGTCAGATGTAAAGATGACAATTTAATCTTGGAACCGGCAGTCTCACAATTATAAATTTTGAAAATTGCTAAAAGGCAACCAGTTGACATTGTTTTTGCCAATTGAAATATTTGGCTGGTTGCAGATGTGACCATTTATATAATCCAAAAATGTGAGGCATGGACTTGGGAAGTTATCAGACTGTCTGTGTTATAAATATTAGGTACTACATTTTGCAGTGTGTGGTGTATTCCCAATATGGAGATTCAAGCTAGACATCAGTATTAAACTGTCACAATGCAGGCATCATACTAATATGACTGAAAAATTGTTAAAGCTACATTTAAAACCCAAATCACACACTATAAATGATACAAGTAAATGTATATTAACTTTATGGCATCAGAATGATTGAAGCAATGTATATTAAATTTATGGATATCAAAATAATTCAAGCAGTGTATATTCACTTTCTGGATATCAGAATTATTAAAGCGCTGTACATTCTCCATATGAAGATCAGAATGATTCAAGAAATACATTGATCTAGTGGTATACATGTACTGTCAAAGACATTTGCTGCGAAAACAAAATATTGACCTGGGGTGGGTAACTTGAAAATTACAAAGTTATATTTTATAAAGGTAGGTGGCTATGATTTAATTTTCCCATGATACTTCAGGAGAATGCATGGAACACTGTGCCCAAGTTCCATGTCAAACCCTGTACTGGAGATTTGTCAGTAGGACACAGCGACCTAGATCCTCTTCATTGGTTTAGAACATTGTAAGAATTACTGATCAGAATTACTGATTCCTTTTTTGTCCCAGATACATGCTGTCATTTCTTGCTTTCAAAATTAAGATTTGCATTGAACTAAATGTTAAACCATTTTACTAGCTAAATAAAATGTAGACTGGACAAAAACAGGTGGTCGCAGTTGTTGCATAATATTTAAAAAATAATTATGATTTCAGTAATTTCATTAAATTGGTGCTGCTGTAAAAGGATTAATAATGAAATATGCGTCTCTTTATGAAAGACATATGTCAATCATTTCAATTCAGCAACTGTTTGATGAGACTCTAATTGTGATGAAAATTATTTCTTGGGTTCATGTTCATCAAAAAGTGCCAGATATAAATCTTTTGCAATGAGTAGTTAAACCCATCATAATATAAGTAAATGCTGTAGCGAAAAGTGTCAACACAGACAAAATGCAGCTGGCCGTCAGTTAGGTACCCTGGGCCTGTTACAGAAGTTTCACTCAAGAGTTAATTACCACATTTCTCTCATGAGTTAATTGCCACAGTACCATTTGTTATGAACTCTGGGTCTGTAACAGAAGTTTCTCAAGAGTTAATTGCCATGTTTTTCTCATGAGCTGATTGACACAGTACCATTGTTAGGAACCTTGGGTCTGTCACAGAAGTTTCTCTTAAGAGTTAATTGCAACAATATCATTAGTTAGGTACCCTGGATCAGTTATAATAAAAGTTTTTCTTGAAAGTTATGCTAACTTTGAATGGAGAATATCAAAAAACATTCATGCACATTTGATATGAAAAAATCATGCTCAGTTTTCTTTTATGAATGGAAATGAAATAGAACACAAAGTAATAATTTTAACCCATAAATTTCAGCCTGAATTGCAACCCTCCCTTAGTAACTTAAATTTGGACATAATGCTTTGGTTTAAAGTCTATAATTTTGCTTTATTTTGCAGCAGTTGAGTCAGTTTTGGTATGATGATGATTCTGCAGTTAGACTTGCTGAAGCTGCACTGGATGCAGCGGGGAGAAATGGACGGTAAAACAAATATAAAAGATACAAAATTTGTCATAGAACAGGTGGAGTACATTATTTTATGATGTTTTCATCCATCTGTAATGTTTGTTCCCACACTGTAGCCACCACTACCTGCAGTTACCCGATTTTGTGGATAGTTTGTACTTAGGGTAAGAAAGAACACTGTTGATTTAATGGTTAAGTATTTGATTGTCTGGTTTGCTCTGACTGAAGGAAGAAAAAGGTTTCTACACAATGACTTAGGTCCTCCACAATCTACAGTTACCAAACTTTATGAATTGCTTGCAATTATGGTAAGGAAGAATCATATAAATTTCAGGGTTATAAGGTTAAAGGTCAAGAATGCTGTGACTGAAATAAGAAAAAGGTTTTGACACAAAACTCTAGTTGTCCATCAAAAGTTGCCAAATTTTGTGGATGGCTTGCATTTGGGATTATTAAAAATCCTTTTGATTTTGGGGTCAAAAGATTATGGTCCACCAGATAACGTTTCCCACATTCAAAAGTTACCAAACTTTGTGGATGGATTGCACTGGGAGTAAGGAAAAACTTTACAAATTTCAGAGTGAAAAAGTTTCAAGGTCAAAGGCATTGTAACTAATAAAGAAGATAAAAGGTTTGTACACCTTTTGTTTTACATCACTTACTGGTACTAAACCTTGTGATTGGCTTACACTAAGGAATAGGAAAAAAAATCTTCTGATTTTAGTTTCAAAATGGTCAGAGGTCATATTTGCTGTGGCTCTAAGAAAAATGGTTTCCACACAATATTAGTCCTTCACAACAGAACGTCCACATTCTTTGTAGAAGACTTGTATTTGGGGTAAGAAAGAGACTTTTTAATGTTTAGGTTAAAGGTCAAGGTCACTAAATGAAAGAAAAAGTAATTTCCACACAAAACTTTAGCTACCTTCATTAGGCTATGGACGACTTGCACATTTGGTGAAAAAAGTGATGCCTGTTGATTCTGGAGTGAAAAAAATCAAAAGCTAAGGCCACTGAAAAAAGGAAAGTGGCTTTACATAATAACTTTAGTTCTTCACCATGTACCTTGACCAGAGTTTGTAGATGTCATGCATTTAAGGAATGGAAGAGTGAGAGTACCTTTTAAGCAGAAACCAAGTTTTAGTTGCATCAATAAAAATGAATTGATTTGCATAACAAATTTTATTTTAGAGAAAGTTTTGAGACCAAATTTTATCGATGGATGGATGGTATTTAGGGTCTAAAAAATAATAAAAAATCTATGGATTATGTCAGAGGGGATAGAGACTGTAAGTGTTGAAAAAATTATGGTTACTTGACATTAAATTTAGTTTAAGAACATACACCTTGACTAATAATCTCCAGTTAGCAATGCCATACATACAGCCACACCAAGGACTATTAAAATCTGATTTTACTATTGTTGGTTTTTGTTGATACTTTTGCATGTACTTTAGAGGTCATTGACCTACTTATAAGCCATGTCCAAACAGGATAGACCCTGGTCTGTTATTCTACTATTTACTCCAATCTACATAGACCCAGATCTGCAGTTGGACCCATTTTATAAGGGAGTATGTATGACACTTTTTGTTCTCCAGTCCAGATTCCAAGATTTGCATTTAACTTCTCTTTATAAACCTGCTTGCTGTCACTAAACTTGACAGTCAATTACATTTGAGTACTGCAATCCTTTAATGATAGTTCATAGTGAATTTTTTGTTGTTTCATTTACTGTGTAATTTTGTTTGATCATTCACCAGCAAAGCAGCTGAAATATATTGCAAAACTCAATCAATTCTTGGAGATTTGCACCAATGGCCATCTGATACAATCATAGAGAACACTAGACCTATGCCCATCTTACCTCAACTTGATCTCATAACTGATCATGGCCTTGCATATTACTCTGTCTTCTGACCAGTCACTTAAGAGAAATTTGATGTTGCAACTTTCAACATTTTGTTTATAAATGCTTACTATACATACTTATAAGTTCACAAATATTTAAAATGAGAATTCAGTTTATGGAGAGTAGGGGTTGGCTTATACAGAGTGATATATAAAATATTTGATAAATCTTTGGGTGATATTGCATACCATTGATGTTTACAGAATGTACCCAATACTGTCACTTTCATTTTATGAAGTGTTTTTATACCACTATTTCCCATCCAGAAGTGGCATTCATTATGTCATGCTTGTATGTACATTTGTTTTATGTTTGAAATATTTGGCAATATTAAATAATACTCACTGCAAAGTGAAGTATCTAACGATCTTGTTTATTATGAGTGTTGATTAGTAAGTATATAGCCACCATTTTCGTATAAGTCCAAACAGTCTGTATTTATACTCTTTTTTTTTTTTTATTCATACATGCCAACCATTATGCAAATATTCTAAGTAATAGTAACAATGCCTAGAGTAAATATACAATGAAATGAATAAAATCTTGATATTGACTTATATTGGATGAAGGAATATAACTGACAAAGCCTAAAATGGTCTCTTTAAACAAGGTGACCCCTGATTCAATGAAGATTAGTTACTTGTAACTGTAAATCATGGACTTAATTTGCATTTTCAGGGAACCAGTGATTTTTGTAATGATAGATCAATGTGCATTGACAAATAAAAGTGGCTTATTACTCCCCAGCCCTTTATATTGGAATAGTGAACAACAGAAGGCAAACACACAAACTTTGATCTAGCCTTACAGTGTCAAACTTGCAGTCTTTATATTTCAGTATTGTGTGTATAAGTGCCCCTACAACTTACAAGAAGATAAAACAGCTGGACAAGAGTAGCTGTGATGTAAAATGCTTGGAATATGATGAAAGGTTCAAAATGTTTGGAGAAGACTTTGTATTCTACGACTACAAAGACCCTCTAAATCTTCCAGGGAAATGGAAGAATACTTTTGATGTTGTTGTGGTAGATCCTCCATTTCTTTCTGATGAGTGTTTGTGTAAAACAGCAGTAACTGTAAAGTTCCTGGCCAAAGAGAAGATTATACTTTGTACAGGTAAGTTTAACACCTACAGGATTTTTCTTAACTCTTGGCAGTTGCATATACTATGAGGGCTTATGTGATTGTATGGGAAATGAACTGGCTATTCAGGGTACTCCTTGACTTACTTCATACTTCTGTAAGTGGTCATCAAGTCTCTACAAACTACATCTGTTTATTTAAGTTCTTAAATTAGCATTGAATTGAGAGAATTTAGATACCATATGGATGACCATTGGCACTATAACTTGCCTTTTGAAACAAACTTGAGTTTACATTACGGAGCAGACAGACCTTGTCCTCAGTAGATGTCCTTATTCATTATCACAAATTGAAATGAGAAACAAAACATCTTTTCTCATTCCTATATTGATTGTCCTATTTGTTTAAGATTGTGCATTCCAAATGAACACTGGATATCCCATGTAACTGGATTAGTTTTCATCATCTGATACAGGGGTCAAGCAAGACTTGAATTTTAGGGAGAAGTGACTTCTCCTTTTGGTCAGAACAGGGAGAAGTGGGTGCTAAACTAGGAGAAGTGGGAGTTAATCGGGAGAAGTGAGACTGAAACAATAAACACGATATAGATATATATATATATATATACACACACACACACACACACACAGATGCATTATCATATTTTAATGATGTGCTCTATTTCTTGGTATGCTTTTAGTTTTAAGCAATGCCTTATATTCAATTTGTTTTGAAAAATATTTGTTATTTGTGAGTATCAATATATTTTGTACGCGTATACAAAATTATATTCATACACATTCTGTTCATATGTGTTTTTGAATTGAAGTAAATGCAGTTTATTTTGGCTGTATGATTTAAAAATCACATATGGCTGTATGATTTAAAAATCACATATGAAGCTATACATTGCAATTAATTTTCACTGATAAAAATAACAAGATTAGAGCCTTGTAAATGCAAGTTGGTAAAAATGCATAATAAACTAACACTTAACTATTTTACTTTTCTTAAGTTTTGTGTGCAATTGCAGTCAAAAAAATTTCTAGCATTCTTTGAAACAGCCCCTAATACATGTACATATGAATAAATGCACAGATGACTTCAAACCACACTGTTCGTCCTGATTTCATTGTTCCCGATAAAACATTAATGTAACTATTCATAAACAACACACTGAAGCACTAAAGTCGATATATAACTAATCTAAACCCTATTTTTTACCCCCAACCAAAAATCCAAAAATATGCCTTGCACACAGCGAATGCATCTATTTTTAGACCAGGGGGTCTCGAACTACACTTTCTTGCTTCGTTACAAAAACCCATTAAAAGTTCTGCATATTTATGGTTTGTCTGGTAATAATGACATGGATTGGTTAAATATTATTTGCTTCATTACTATATATATTTTTTGTATTTTCCCAATTTATTGAAATTGTATATCAAATATGCAGCGATGTCCGCCATTAAAATTTCATTTACGGTTTCAAACTGATTTTATACAGAAAATACGCAAATATGGCTGTTAAAATCTCCATTTTATAAAAATAGGATATAAATTAGAAAATGCTCTTCACCGATCATATTTTTAAAAGCAAATTACTCTTTGCATATTAATGTTTAAATTTTGAAACAGAAATTGGCATTTTTTCATGATAGCACAGTAGGCCCAACTTCATGATATCAAGCAGTGATATCTTGCTCCAGAAAAAAGGTTAATGGTCAGTTAGCTATTAAAACTTGCATGTGAATGTGCAAGAATTTCTTTGTCACCATAAGTTGATTGGTATCACCACCACGTAAATACATTTGGCGTTGGGTTACAGCAGTGCCAGAACTTACTGGCTACAGCGAGGGGGGCATCTCAAAGTTGTAATCTACAGTCATATTACGTCCGAAAATTCAGAAGGGGGAAGTCGTTTTAGCTTTCATAACAGAAGAAGGCGAAGTTTACGCTTCTCAGGCAACTTTTTCGCCCACTTCTCCTGGTAGCGTGACCCCTTATCTGATGTACTGCGATTGCACCATCAGTATTCTTAATATGCCATCTTTACTTTGATCTTCATTTTTCATTCTTGAAGGTGTGAAAAATATTTCTTTATGCATTGGTGTAGAATAGGAAAATTGTACTTTCTGGATCAGAATACTGCATAGGACACTAAGCAAAGCCTCGTGTTTGATGCAACATTCAGATTTTGAATGGAATTTTCCTATCTGACACTGACACATATTAGTCAAACTATCTGTTCGTGTGTGTATCAGAATAATACTTGAATTTGTATTGAAAAGCATCCAAACATTGTATAATTATATTCATTGATTCCATATTGAACACTGTCACTGGCTTTACATAGCGTTTTTATAAGCTCTTAGATGACACTGCCCAAATTCATATAATAAGCATTTGCCTTTGATTCTGCTATACCAGTTTGTTTTTTTAAGTACATATCATATTGGTTACCATGGTTCCTCTTAGAAATTGAAACTAAAGGGTTCTTAATTCTTGGTCTGAAATTTCTAAGAGTTAAAATTTGAAGACTAGTAGTCCAAATCATATACATAAGGGGAAACAACCCCAACAAACTTGTAAAACTTGTTTAGTATCAGACACTGAAAGCACTAAAGAGTCTTCTTTAAACATAAACAGCACAGTTCTAAAATGTAATCTGAATAGGAGACAGAACGTAAATGTTAACATGATGTACTACATTGAAATGCAGTATTTGATGTTTGGCATTAATGATAATGGGTTCATACAGATTTGTGCTTGATACTGTATAGTCTGTATACCACTACTGACAAAGCAATGCACTGCAATAACTTGTTAATTTTCTTCCAAACGTTCTTGAATTTTTGTTTGAATTTTTTTAATGATTTTCCTTTTCTGACAACTATGTTCATTTTCACAACCGGTGTCTGTAGCAGACTGAGATTTCCTTGAGAAATACAATTCATTTATTCCTCTGAATAAATTTATTCCTCTGAGCTATTTATAAGTAATACTTAAGTTTGAAAACCTAATTTGTTATAATAATAGAATGATGTGCACAGTTAACAGTAATGCTAAAGAAATGACCAAAAAGGAAATAATTCCCTTAAGCTCTTGAATCACAACCTGTTAAAAGAGAATATGTTGAAATCATTAAGTACAACAACAAAAATCTGGACAGTATAGTGTCATCAAAACAAACATATTTACCCCAATCACTTCTTGATTTCCATCTGCCATTTTTAATTTCTAGTCATCATGTCCAATTCATTTTACTTTATAATGAGATGTTAAAGTCCAGTTACTTCAGTTTGTGGAATACAAACAAGTCATTTATGTACTCAGATGATCAAAGTTAACATGTATATCAGTTATTAGATAATCCCACTTAACTTAAAATTTCTCATGAGAACAATTGTTTGGCAGGTCGCATAGGTACATAGATATGGTGGTTCAAATAGAACAGTAAGAATGTCAGATTATCATTATGCTGTTTTGTGCTTAACACATCCAGTGTTTAGGGTCTATTGCACCCGCATCAGTTTTGGGTTAAATAGGAAATTCATACATCAGAACCCAAGAATACGGGTAAAAAAAAACATTGTGTTAAAGAAATTCTTTCGATTATCTTATTCATTCCAGATAGAGAGATTAAAACCTTTAGAGGTCTGCCTGCATGTTTGTGAATTAATGAGTTTTCTGGTTGAAATCAGTTATAAAATATGTGATCTCAGAGCTTGTTATTATTCAGGTAAACTTTTTGAAAAAATTTCTCATTTCAACTCTTAACTTCAGTTTGAGTAAATTAGTTTTTTAATTGAAATCACTTTTATAATGGACTATTATATTGAAAATTCTCTTCTCAGTTTTAATGGTGCTTTTGTAACATTAATAAACATCAATTTGTTTCAGAATGTTAATATGTAATGCTATTTTTGTTATATAGGTGCTGTAATGGAAGAACTAGCACTAAAGTTATTACAAGTGAAACCCTGCAAATTTCAACCCAGACATGCTAATGGACTGCAGAATCAGTTTGCCTGTTTCACTAATTTTGAAAGTAATCATCTTGAAACCTCCTGACATGATGAAATAAACACTATATATGTATGAAAAATCAATAATAAAATTCATTGTTTCTGAGTAGGCTTTATTAGCTCCTTGCACCATCAAATGAAGTTTCTCTTTTATTAGAGATAATACGGTCTTGCTGTCTTCATGATGGCATATACGACTATTATGTATTAATTTCACTGCACTTTTGTGGACTTTCAATGTTCATTATATCATCTTTATTATATGCTCAATTTTGTCTCCATTAACATTTTATGTCAGAATCGTGCAATCTTTTATGATACTGTGCCTAAAGATAGTATAGGGTATAGGAACTACTTTATCAACAAACTGTGTACACTTGTGTAGTAGACACTTTAGATTTTGGTTGATTAAATTTGTGAATGATCCAAAGTAGCCGTTTCATCCGTTTGAAAGTATAGATGATAAACTTAATAAAGTGGATGAGTTCACAGAGACAGAAATGAAACTTTCACATATGCAATGAAATGAACACAATATTCGCAATGTCAAAAACAGACGAGAGATGCAGTAATTGAAAATACTGCTCTGATCTTTGAAACAATAATTGATGAGAATATTCATATCTTTTCAGATAGAATTGTTAAGACTATGATGAGTGCTCTTTAGGGTCTAAAAAATGTAGCATAGAAAAGCATATTGAAGCCAAGGGCCATCACATATCTATCAGACATACCATTTTACAGGTTTGTCAAAATACTAAATTTGAGAAAACAATGAAACTGAAGTTTTTGGTAGAAAAAAGCCTAGGAGGCAATAATCCAAGACGACAAAAACTTATTTCCACTGAGTAAAGGGAGGATCACACACCAGCTGCTTTTCTGATGGACCTAAACAATTTTTTTAAACTATGTAGAGCGCATGACTAAGTTGTGCATGCATGAATACTGTTATTGTGTATTGATGAATCTACTGTTGTGAATTTATTTTGGAATAAAGCATAAATTCAGTTACATTGTTGCTTGTAGTGTCTTTTATTAAGCCATTGGTTGTTTCATATTTTCCCATACAAATGCAGTAACCTATAATTATAATGCTATTAATGTGAATGAGTGCTATGAGGGTGTTATACCAAGGCTGTATAATTAAAGAGCATTACAACACAGAAATATCCATATAATGATGTGAAATCACATTTTAAATGGCTTTCATCAGCCAAAAACTTAACTAAATGTACTAAATTTAGAGAGCGGTCAAATTTATTTTACTAATATAATGGGACCATATCTTGATTTTAAAAAAAAATAGGCAGTGGAGTGGTATGCTACGGGATTTTAGGTGTGGGACTATTCAACTCAGTCTCAGGTGTTAAGCTCATCAAACACTTGAAACAGCATGATCCACATGATCTAACACCTACATTGTTTTTGCTATGTAAGAGTTAAAAAAATTAAGAAATTGTCATCAGTTAAGTTTTTTTTTCTGACTTTTTTCTTATCAACCCAAAGATTCTCTAATAAATTGTTAAAAGAAAATGTTTTAATCAGTGTTGATATCATAATGAGTTGGCCCAGTTACTGACAGGGAACAAAATAATATTTTGTTTCATGTATTGAAGCACACACAGGCATATGAATAATATTTTGCTATAAGTCCGTGAGAATAAAGTCTTGTAGAGAGACTTGTACCATGAGTCTTGGTTCAGGCTGGCCATGGCAGGATTAAAACCTGTAACCCACTGAAGTCTTGTATAGAGACTTGTACCATGACTATTGATTCAGGCTGGCCATGGCAGGATTAAAACCTGCAACCCACTGAAGTCTTGTACAGAGACTTGTACCATGAGTCTTGGTTCAGGCTGGCCATGGCAGGATTAAAACCTGCAACCCACTGACTACACCTCTGACACACTAACCACTCAGCCATGGTTCATTTCAAGGTTTAGAAAGATGAAAAATAATGAGGCAGAAAGTTGAATACACAGAATTCCACTACATTATTATTAAGGACTGTATCACAATTCATATGATGGTTTTAGATGAATTGATACAATCTGAACAAGCTAGCAGGTCATTTACGAATTGGATAAATAAAATAAAACTATACAGAGAATACAGTTCGAACTAAATGGAAAAAAATATGCAAATACCATGTATTTTTCTGTATTGCATGTGGATTACTCCCTGAATATGCAGAGAAAATATCTGGTCTCTGGCATTGTCTTAATTGTTATAAGAAGAGAGAAGTGAAAGAAAAATGGTAGGACCCTGAAATAAAAGACCACATAAATTCAGTATGAACACAAAATAATAAAATAGTCTTGTCATATATATATATATATATATATATATATATATATATATATATATATATATATATATATATATATATATATATATATATAATTATATTGTTATAAAGGATATACAAGTTATCAATTTAAAATTTGTTCACAACACAATATAAACCTTCATTACCTAATATAGGCCATATAATTAATAAATATTGGATTCTACTAAATTATTCCAATAGAAATTGTAAAATAACTTTAAAACAATAAACCAATTCTTGCTAATAGAAGACCCAAAAATTGCAAGATTTTCTAATTAGAACTGAACAGACTGAAATAAAAAAGAATATTCTTACCATCTAAATGCTCTCAATTTGCAAACAGAAGAGAAAGTACTTCTTTCAGTAGCACTAATACAAAAGTTATTCACTCTACGTTATGACACTAAACTACATATCAACTGATGAGATTTATTTGATAACCTGCAAAAAAAACTGTTGGACAAACACTTCAACAAGTTTATAAGAGAATGAATAATCATCTCTTTCATTTTAAAAAAAATTAGAGATCCTCAGTTTTCTTCTAATATTTCAACAGATTTTAATACCAATAATCAGTCTTTTCTTTTTTTTTTCTTTCATGCAAATAGATATTGTGCATGGAGACATGAACAGACTCAAACAAAATAGACTCAAAAAAGAAATTTTATTGGATTCATAATGGCCTTTATACAAATGCACTATATAAAATTTTTTAAATTGATGAATGTGTATCCTTTATAACAGTATAATTTTATGTATAACTATCTCTAATTTATTTTATTTTACTGATTCAGGTTTCATTAGAGACTCTTGTAATTTTTAGTCATATATACAATTATTATGATGATGTGTGTCATTTATGACATTACATAATGATGTAATTGTTATTTTAAAATAATAAAGACATCCAATTTTTAAAAAACATTTTGTGTCTGAAAAAGCATATATTAAAATCGAAGCTAGTTGTACAGAACTTTTGGTGTTTGTGTTGTTTTTATCCCAGTTTCCAACAATGAACACAAGAAACAATTTTTTTCATAATATTTCCTCAACCTACTTTCTAAGACATGTTCAAATTGTCAGAAAAACAAAGAGTAAAGATTTCTTCATGGTTCTTATACTTATGTCACAGTACTGTCTTTTTTATTGTTGTAAAATAATTGGTGCAGTACATATTATAATTAAAGTCATTCTAATCCCATTTTAATTCTCTGAAATGTACTTGAAAAATCAGTAATGTAAAATAGTGAAAATGTGTTGCAAAATCTGACATTCATTTTTTGGCATGATGTTAAGAATTTAGAGCAACTTCATTATCATCTATCTGGTAACTATGATTGCTTCTGCAAATCTTTGTCAGTTCTTTCAGTTTCAGAATTATATCTGTAAACAGTATTTAGATAACATCAATTGGAATAATTGGCCATTTAAATTGGGGGAAAAGGGTATTTGTTCCCATGCCTGTTGTCAAAGAAATAATACAAGACAATTACCATGTCTATCTCAACCACTTGCCCAATGTGCCACTCGTAAACAATGCTATCCATTTATTTTCAGCACATGTTCACTTTTTTTTCTTCATCTTATGTAGCATTTCCTTCATCTTGCTGACAGTGCATTCTGTGTAAGTTACCACTCATGCAATTTTCACAAAAACAAGATGTTATTCTTGTTCTTATAATGTCAGTAGATACAGCCAACATTTCATATATCTGCATTGTGCTCTTTACTGGAATGAGCATGTTCATCACAGTATCAATTATTTGTTGTGCATCTGTACACTCATTACATGAAATTTAAATGTGTGATATGCTGGATCTTATTTTGCTTAATACTGAGAAATGCCATCCTGTTAGTGGTACATCTGATACCAACAGAAGGCCCCCATCCCATGTCCACTCAAAATAGTTCCACTCTGCCTTTGTTCCAGATTTGTCTGGATGCAGTAGCATTTCAATTTCTGTAGGCACTTTGGACTTAATCTGCAGACATGCAACTAAACTTCCCTGCAAAATCCATCTGCGCAATGAAATGACCTATTGCTTGGTTATCTTTCAAATTTCACTTGTCCTATATTGTTGCTTTACCTTATGCACATATTCTTTTAAATCATGTCTGTTCATGGAACAATGTTCATGATATCAGGTTTGTATATATCTGTTCCAACTATCTTTGCTTACTTCTTTCTAGTGACTTGATCCCAATGTTCATGGTAAGCTATTTAGCCAATCCATTTGGGAAACCCAATGGGGTGCCCCCTTCACCAACCTGCCTCATGAATTCATCAGATTTTAAGGGACCATCCTGCTAATTTGATAGATTTAACTATTAGGGCTATGTTTTGATGCTTTTGGCAGAGACAATGGTGTCTTGTTATATATCTTGTCAAACTAACTGTTTTTGGGCACATTCTACATAATGTGGTAAATGATACAGTCTGTTTCCACTACAATCACCATGGTTATCCCATCTATCATTTATGACCCTCTTGTGTGCATGAATGTCACCCACCTTTATCCTATCTTTTTCAAATACAACTTGGCTATTATCGTTCCTCTTATAAAATCTCCACTAGATCTCTCAACTATTCTCTTTCTTTTTGCTGTTTTTGTATTGGTACTTAGTCACATCTCATAACTTTTGATTTTTTAAAAGAAACACACATGTCCTCCAAGTTGCAGATGAAACGATCTCTAAAGTTAGTCTGATTCTCTAACATATGCCACAAAAGCTAATGTGAAACCCTGATCAAATCAAACATGGATGAGCCAGATATCTGGATTTTAGCACAGCAATCATATTTCCATAGTAATTCCTTTTGTTCCATAAGTTTGTATTGTAAAGGTCATTTGCATAAAACTTATGGCAAAATCGTAAGGGTTGGTGGGTCTGTCTTGATGTACTGATGACATTGCTTGCAAAAAAATCATTTAACAAATCATCCAGATCATTTTGAATTTCATTCTTTAATAATAACTGTGCATCATAACAGACCGAAAATGAAATGTTTATGTCCTAGTTTTACTTTCGCAGAAAATGTACTTAAATTGTATAACTTTGGAAAACATTACACTAGTTTATTGAGAATTTTAAAGGTAAAACTGTATCAAAATATTTTTTATGCCTAATCTACTCATTTCTAAGCAGTCATCATCAGGAAACATTTGCTGTAATTATAATATGCGCCAATCTCAAGAAATGTGATATTTTATGTAAATAATGTGCAACACCTGTTTTATATACTTTAAACTCTATTCTGAGATTAGAAATAGAGTGCATCTATTTTATAATTTCAAAGATTTATGTTAAGACTAGATTAAAAATGCATAAAAATTTGCAAATCTTTATTATTTCAATATTTAATTGATACAGATTTTCTGCCAATTACTCAAGCTATTCCATGAAAAAGCATCAGGGTCTATTCTGTGCTGCAGGATTCAGGCTTATTTCTAAAACATTGTGAAAAATCAATTGAATGCACAGAAATCATGCATCATATTTTCATCTTCAGGGTATTTTAAAATATTAAATCCCCCATATTTATAAAATTCACACCCTGTTTTCAAAAACCAATGCATTCATTTCCACTTTAAAGGCACAGTTCTAGAACAGATACTGAAGCATTCAACCTGAATAAAACAGTTTTCAAAAAATATTTGAAATTAAAAATCTAAAGCTTTTAATACTATTATTTTATTTAATACTAAAATCAACAATTAGAAAACAACAATTTACAAGAATTTTTGTTCTGCTTTTAAAATAAAAAGAAAATCATTACCTATGGATAATCAATATTATACAGAACATAGTGTTGACTGTATCACGGCTGTAAACAAAGTTTGAACAAAAAGAAATATTTTGACAATAAATCCCTGGAAGCTGTTTTCAAAGCACAGTCACTTCTAAATCAGTACTTGCATTTTCAGGGTATACCTGAATTTGCTGCCCAATGCTACTGTAATAAACCTGCCCAGTTTTAAAAGCAATTATTGCTGCCAACTTGGACTCTTTTGTTTTGGCTGGAGAGTTGTCATTTGGTGAGGGATTGTCTACATCAGACACTGCTGCTTTTGTGAAGGATTCTGAGAAATCCTGGCAGTTGTCTTGTTTTTCCTGCTCCTGATTTTCATTGTCATTTTTGACCCAAACTATATGATATGAAAAAAAGGTATGTTAAAATATTACAGTGAAAACAATCTTATGTTACAGGGAAAATGTGAAATCTGCTTGTGCAACTACATTAATTTAATGTGTTCCTACATTTGTACTTGTTATTTTTAGTGCCAAATAATCGCTCCAATCTCATAAGTTCCATACCTTATTTATGTATTGTCTATAACATTAAATACAATTTAACAAAACTTAATGTCACCAATATTTTAGAACTCAATACTAAAATGAAAGTCCTTGCCATTTCCAATATTTTTACCTGTGTGAAATGTTCAATTTAGCATTCAATAACATACAGTAGGTTGATGGATGACTTCCTGAAATGAACTGAAATCTAAAAATGGTGATCCTGCAATTTAAAGAGTGACAACGCTGTGAAAAAGGACCTTCTTTTATTTCCTTAATTGTGTCTAAGCCTTAAATGCCAAATATTTTCTCAATCTCTATCCTCACTTGCAAGAAAAGGTAAAAGCATAAAACTCCTGTCGGTAATTGATATGAGCTCTTAAAACTTTTGGTATTTAATTTTATGAGGGATGGATCTGACACATTTTTAAAATTTCTGTCTGCCAACAACTGGAAAATGATCTCTTGCTCTGATTTGTAATAAAATGACACCTTACATTATATCTACTATATTTTTTTAAAAAAAATATCTTTTGATAAAATACCTTGGATCAAAAGAAAATCACAGCCCCTCTTAAATGAAATGCTTATAACCATAAAGTAGATAAATTCGCTATGTTAATTATTGTACAAGTTGTATTCTAAATCTTTAACTAAAGTGGGATGATCAAGCTTATATTAGATTTGACACCCTGTGAAAGACATTAGGCAGACAAATGAGAGTTTGTTGATAAAAACAGGAAGTGTTGACAATAAACCCAATAATTCACCAGCTATACCATTGATAAAATAAAAAGGGAAAATTAATGAGATGCCAACACCCAGGCAAGATATTTATTAAAGAGGGCCAGTAAATATATAAAACACTCAAAAAACAAAAAAATATTTAGTAAACCTGAGAAAATGTGTAAAATTTAAACAGCAAACCAGTGCTCTTTTTAAAATCTAAAGATGATTCTCTATCCTACAATAGAATACATGTACTTAACACATTAATTTATGACAATGTATAACTAAAATATGAGGGGTTTTTTTTCATAAAAAAAAATTGATTTCACCCAAACATTGTTTTACAACATCCCATTTTGCCACCCTGTTGTTATACATGATAAGTCAAACAAGTGATTAAAGGTTCATAAATATAATTTGTAATATTCCAAATTAATTTATGGCAACTACCGTTTCTTTCAATTAAAAAATAAGTTTTTAAAATTATTTTTTGTCATGAAAAAGATCAGATGCAATAATATAAAGCTAGAAATACTGTCATTCAAGGTACAATTAACAATCATAAACATACTTTCTCAAAATAATCTACATAATATTTGCTAAGGTTTCTTTTTGTTATGTCACAAAAGAATATATACTGATCTTCAAAACATTATTTGTAGAACTGTTGATTTATCATGGTGATTTACTTTTAAAAGCATTTTCCTACAATTATACTACTACAAGTACTACCAATTATTGGAATAATATCATGGGGAGATAACTACCATTAGGTGTAATAATTTACCTACAGCATGTCCAATATCCCCCAGGGCATATGTTGGATAGCTATTATTAAACATACCCATATGAGGTAAATGCAAGGAGGTCATGGACCATAGGTTACTCCAGCCTGATTGACCGCTTGATGTACAAATCTGATCCAAATGGTCATTGGATCTAATCTTTATTGCTAATATTTGAAGGACCATAGAGCTTCTTATCATTTTTATTTAAAAGAAACAACAGCAACAAATACAATTTCAGTTTAAATCCTTAAATCCCTTTGGTTTTCAAGAGATTAATATCAACAAAATGATTTATCATCCATACAACAAAAAAATGACGCATAAGATGCATAAAATTGGCTCATGAAAACATTTCTGCCTAAAACTACATTAGAATATATGTAAATAGTTTTACTTTCCTTTAAAATGTATAACCAATAAACTGAATTTAGCAGTTACTGAAGATCATGAATAGTTATTAGTATAATTATTAACACAGACTATGTTTGCTTGAAGAAAACTGACAATGTTTTATGTATGGTAGGAATAAAATCTGTCCAATGTTTCCTAGCCAAAAACAGAACACTTACTATCTTCTGAAGCAGTTTGGTCATATTTTGAGATGGTGACTTTTGGGTAGTGAAGGAAACCAGTCAACAGAGGCATCACATTCATTTGAGTGCTGTAATCCCCCTTTTCAAGGCTGAAAGTTCCTGTTAGAGGCAGAATACATAATAATCATATATACAAAGAGTAAGATAGATAAACACTGCAAATAGTACTGGAAATAGTATGTGGTAATGGTAACTAGTAAAAGGCAAAATATGGAGATCTACAAAGTAACAATAAAGCAAAAGACAAACTGAGACCAATTGAAATTCATCATACATAATGGTTGTGAACATGAGATCTTTTAATACCCCTAAAAATCATCCTGCAGAATGAGGTGTCTCACTAGAAGATTATGATGATGTGTTATGTGGTGGCACAGGTGAGAAAGAAATCCCAACATATCAGGCTACAAACTTCAGGTATATATAGAATTGTGCACAAGTACTCATTTCAAACCTATAAAATAAGTAAAATAGTTTGGAAAGCAAAAGGTTGAAATTTTTTTGAAAAGTTACATTGTTTTGGAATGATTCAAATGTATGATTCTATTTATTACTGATGTTAGTGATGAAACCATAGAATCGTGTAGTCTATCATAGAATCATGTGGTCCATTGACTCTGAAATACAGATGTTATATTAAGCTAAATAACATGTGATAAAGTGTAATATATCTAAGGCTCAAGTAAACAACTTATGTCCAAGAGATTTTTAAAAATTTAAATGGAGAATCTTAACATTTTGATCATCATCACCAATACAAAATGTAAATGTACCTATGTTGTTGCAGTCTGAGAATTTCAAATGTAACAGTACAACATTAACAAAAATGAGAGTTTAAATACAAATCAGAGATGTGGTTGACTGAACTCCACAGCATACTTGTACACTAATTATTTTTGGCTGATTTGCCTTCACTGCATACTTATCTACTAATTATTTTCTCATTTGCATCAGTATGGACATATTAGTAGTATTTCTGCCCGCAATAATGGCATAGTTGTTAACATTTTTGGATCAGAAAAATCTTGAAAGTCAACATATCTTTTATATCTGTGGTTTCATTCATGTGAAACTTTAGGATATCACTGTATGTCTGCTGTGATCTGCATGGAATCCCATCTTGCCAGTTTCACCTTCTTAAGCAGAAAGCTTCTTGTGTCATAGTGAAGTTTTGTATTTAAGTTTTTGAAAGTCATACATCTTCAACATCAGCTGAATTCAACTGCAGTTTGGGATAATATTACCAAAGTTCTGAAATTTGTTTGCTTATATATGAAGAGTTACTTTCTTGTCTATCATGCCATCTGAGGCAGCGGTGTTTGTTGCATCAAGAGCTATGATGTTTTGTGTAGATATTTATGGAAGTCAGATTCAAGGGTTATGCTGAAAAGAATACAAATGCAGGAGAGTCACCAGGTTCCAGGAACTAGTGTGCATATGTGTGGTAACAAACGAGCCAAAAATGTTATTTCCTTATATGAAACAGTTTTTTGTGATATAAATCATCTGCGGGATATAACAGTAAGATCTAGCATACAGTATCGATAAAAGCATGCAGATGTGTTTGTTTTGCCTGTTTTTGTGGGTCTTAGCAATATTTTTAACACATTATTGGAAATATCATATTGAGGAAATAGGATCTAAATGCTTTTCCCATGCGATGTATCTGTGCTGGCCTGTATCTAGCCAATGAGTTTGATGGTCCAGCAAATGCAGCCCCACCAACCATACACACAGAAATGTACCTATATACTAAGAACAGAAAAACTGGAGAAGATCAACATGCCATATGGCTTTTGTATAAGTGGTATGAAAAGGAAAACAAGAAGTTGCCACTAAAATGGCTACTATGCCCAATCAATAAAAGTTAAAGATCTTGTCAAGTATATTTAAAATTTTTCATGTCCTTGTATTTATCCAAGGTCTTGCTAATATGAAACTTCTCAGTAAATCACATTTAAATTAAATAAGTTATGGATGACAAACCATTTTATGAGCCATTATATCTTGGAAATAACAATCTCCTTATCATCAAGTTAGAGTGAGGCATGAAGATGAAACTTTACAGCAGGTTGTATTGAAATAAATCTGTGTAGATGCTAAACTATTTACGTGTGACTGATAAGCCTGCCAATGAAGGGACAAAATTTACGTATTATGAACTAATGTTAAAGTTTAACAGCAAATTTATTTAAAACATATTATGAACTAATGTTAAAGTTTAACAGCAAATTTATTTAAAACATGTTGATATTAAGGTAATCACAGGCAATTAGAATGTCAAATCAATGTCAATCAATGGTAATAACTGAGAAAACATTCTGCTTATAATCAAACCTGATTCAATCAAGTTTTTACATCACATGTTAAAACTGGCTGTTCATCAAACAGATAATTTTGATTTAACAGATTTCAATCAGGCTTTCAAGAGTTTGTACCCTTGATTGTTTTTTGAAGTCATCAATAGTCATAGCTGACCGTTAAACTTGTTCATTTAAAGAAGTAAAAAACTGTTAATTATTATTAAGAAATAAGTGCAACCAAGTATTTTATTAGAGTAACTTATTCCATTATTACTTTTTCCATCATGTAATCTGACTAATTATCATTAGAAAAATTATTGATACAGATGAATTTTGAAAAGTTACAAATAATTATTTTGTAGCTGATAAGTGCACATCAAAAATAACTGCACAATATGATTACAAATTTAAAAAAGAATGGCTTATTATCCTAATTTTACATTCAATCAAAAGTAATATTATTGACTTTACTGTGCTAACTCTTCAAAGCCATTTCTTCATTTTATTAAAATGGCTGGTGATAGGTTGAGAACCAAATGACAAAGCAGAAATAGCTATAACAATATGCTGTACATTTTGATTTTTTGCGTCCTTAAAAGTCAATTCAGCAATAAGTGCTGTTCCATTTAAACATATATGGTACCCATGGAAGGCAGTTTTTTTAACAAATATATGCCAGGGTACTTTGAGTTCATATTAAAAACAATTCTGAAAAGGATAACTGCATAATGAAACCAAATTTTTGTATAATGCTGAATGTAAATTTTTATAAAACAATTTACTTCTATTCCAAACATCTTTCTTGCAAAGAAAATACCTACATAAGGTTTTATATTCATTTTTAATAATAACTAATTGGTTAATAATTATGAAATAATGATCCTTCTTGGTGTACAAAGTTAAAACATTTCAAAAGATGCAGGGAAAAGAACTTTACCCTGGCTTTCAAATACAGTTTCAAAATTTTCCAGTGTGTTTCAGCAAACATATGGACTTGACAAATTATGTATAATTTCATTATAATGTATTTACCTGTAGTTTTTCCATAAAGACCCCACATGGACTGGTCAGCTGACACTTCATATATAAGGTTTTGATCTTTACTAATTGAATTGTTTTCCATGGCTTTTACATGCAGTTTCATGCAGACCATGCTACCAATCTTGCATACTTTGTCTTCTGACTTTGGTGTTACATCTATGTGTGCAGTGTATAAAGTCTGTAAATGCAGACAGAAGATTGCTTCTTGATATGAGAAATGAAGACAAGATAAAAAATGTGGCAGTAACTAATGATTTCTGGAAGGATAAAATTGTAAACATGGTTGAATTGCAAAATGTGTTTTAAAAAAATTAATTGCAATCTATTGATTTTACATGTATCATTTTCTATAAATGAATCTCTGCCATCAATACAGAATTTGTCAATGCCTACTTTAATCTGATGATCATTAGTCTATGTGGAAAGACAAAAATCAATGGAAAACTGACAAAGCCTTATAGTTACTTGCTGACTGCATTGTTTTACAAGATTTTGTGGGCTAGCCAAAAAGAGTTCACTTTCAAAACATATACCTGGAAATGAGAGAGATGAAATTTGTGGATGACATGCTGTTTCTTCTTGTAGTCATTCACAGTTTGAATCCCACTTTCAAGACACCTGTACATCATATGAAACTGTAGTTCTAGATCAATATCTTGTTGAATATTGGGCTTTATCTGCCAAATACAGGAGGCAAGTTGATGTTTATTCACCCTCTGCAAGTAGAAACAATTTCTGGAATACTATTTATTCACTCTTTGAGGAGAGCAGTTCAAATCCTCCTTTCAATCCCCAAATCTGACCAGTCACAAATTATAAACACATTCAGTCATATTTATTTATCTTGCAAAAAGAGCAAATTTATCATATGAAATCTGCTAACTTGCCAAAGAAGACTACTTTTCTAAGTTTAAAATTGCTTATCTTAATTGGAAGGTTTTACTGTCTAAAGAAAAAGAGCAAGCATCACAAAGGTATCATCAATACCAAGATGCATAATAACTATGGCAAAAATGTAATAGTCTGCAGTAAAGTGATGCTGCAGAAAGCAAAGTTAGGAGGAAAAGCGATACTCTACTAAAAATGACTGCTGAATAATTGAAATTATTTTGTTTGGTTTTTGTGGATTTCATGCCATTTTCAGCACACACACAGTAGGCTATACATGGCAATCAGTACAGCCATTATATTTGGTGTAGGAAGAACCAAGGAAAACCTGGTGTGTCCATGGGGAATGTATTAAACAGTTTTCTCAAATACCCATACTGGCAAATCAAAAACTCTATCTGATGCGGACAGATATGAGATATTTAAGTGATCTGTAAAAGCAAGCACCTTAGACCACTTGGCAACAAGGTGTCACTAGCAATTAAAATTAAATTCATTCTATGCATTATCAATTTAAAAACAACATGCCAAATTTGGTTGAAATCAAACATAGCTCTGTAAAGTTATGCTATAAAAAATAAAAAGAAGATGGACAAACAGGAGCTCTAACTCCTGTAAATGCCCTCAAGGAATGTGGAAATAAACTGACTTGAAGTCTTATCAATCTGAATGCCCTCAAAAAACTGGGAAATAAACTAACTTGAAGTCTTATCAATCTGAATGCCCTCAAGGAATGTGGAAATAAACTGACTTGAAGTCTTATCAATCTGAATGCCCTCATGGAATGGAGAAATAAACTGACTTGAAGTCTTATCAATATGAATGCCCTCAAGGAATGTGGAAATAAACTGACTTGAAGTCTTATCAATCTGAATGCCCTCAAGGAATGTGGAAATAAACTGACTTGAAGTCTTATCAATCTGAATGCCCTCAAGGAATGGGGAAATAAACTGACTTGAAGTCTTATCAATCTGAATGCCCTCAAGGAATGTGGAAATAAACTGACTTGAAGTCTTATCAATCTGAATGCCCTCATGGAATGGAGAAATAAACTGACTTGAAGTCTTATCAATATGAATGCCCTCAAGGAATGTGGAAATAAACTGACTTGAAGTCTTATCAATCTGAATGCCCTCAAGGAATGTGGAAATAAACTGAGTTGAAGTCTTATCAATCTGAATGCCCTCAAGGAAAGTGGAAATAAACTGAGTTGAATTCTTATAAATCTGAATGCCCTCAAGGAATGGGGAAATAAAATGACTTGAAGTCTTATCAATCTGAATGCCCTCAAGGAAATGGAAAATAAACTGACTTGAAGTCTTAATCTGAATGCCCTCAAGGAATGGGGAAATAAACTGACCTGAAGTCTTATCGATCTGAATGCCCTCAAGGAATGGGGAAATAAAATGACTTGAAGTCTTATCAATCTGAATGCCCTCAAGGAATGGGGAAATAAAATGACTTGAAGTCCTATCAATCTGAATGCCCTCAAGGAATGTGGAAATAAACTGACTTGAAGTCTTATCAATCTGAATGCCCTCAAGGAATGGGGAAATAAACTGACTTGAAGTCTTATCAATCTGAATGCCCTCAAGGAATGGGGAAATAAAATGACTTGAAGTCCTATCAATCTGAATGCCCTCAAGGAATGTGGAAATAAACTGACTTGAAGTCTTATCAATCTGAATGCCCTCAAGGAATGGGGAAATAAACTGACTTGAAGTCTTATCAATCTGAATGCCCTCAAGGAATGGGGAAATAAACTGACTTGAAGTCTTATTAATCTGAATGCCCTCAAGGAATGGGGAAATAAACTGAGACTTGAAGTCTTATCAATCTGAATGCCCTCAAGGAATGGGGAAATAAACTGACTTGAAGTCTTATCAATCTGAATGCCCTCAAGGAATGGGGAAATAAACTGACTTGAAGTCTTATCAATCTGAATGCCCTCAAGGAATGGGGAAATAAACTGACTTGAAGTCTTATCAATCTGAATGCCCTCAAGGAATGGGGAAATAAACTGACTTGAAGTCTTATTAATCTGAATGCCCTCAAGGAATGGGGAAATAAACTGACTTGAAGTCTTATCAATCTGAATGCCCTCAAGGAATGGGGAAATAAACTGACTTGAAGTCTTATTAATCTGAATGCCCTCAAGGAATGGGGAAATAAACTGAGACTTGAAGTCTTATCAATCTGAATGCCCTCAAGGAATGGGGAAATAAACTGACTTGAAGTCTTATCAATCTGAATGCCCTCAAGGAATGGGGAAATAAACTGACTTGAAGTCTTATCAATCTGAATGCCCTCAAGGAATGGGGAAATAAACTGACTTGAAGTCTTATCAATCTGAATGCCCTCAAGGAATGGGGAAATAAACTGACTTGAAGTCTTATCAATCTGAATGCCCTCAAGGAATGGGGAAATAAACTGACTTGAAGTCTTATTAATCTGAATGCCCTCAAGGAATGTGGAAATAAACTGACTTGAAGTCTTATCAATCTGAATGCCCTCACGAAATGTGGAAATAAACTGACTTGAAGTCTTATCAATCTGAATGCCCTCAAGGAATGGGGAAATAAACTGACTTGAAGTCTTATCAATCTGAATGCCCTCAAGGAATGGGGAAATAAACTGACTTGAAGTCTTATCAATCTGAAACTACATGCCAAATGTGGATGAAATCCTAAATAATCTGGTTATCATGCAACAACCAAAGTAAGGAAGATGAGCAAGGATCCATAACTCTTTGAAATGAGACTAAATCCATACATAAAGGCACATTTATGCCCAGAAGACAAAGTTCACACCAAATTGTATTACAATATGTCAAATGGCTTTTCAGTTATGCTGATTACAAGCAACATTCCATCTAAAATATAAAGCTGTCATCAGCCGTAACTGAAAGTCACAATTTTCATACCAAATTTCATCTGATTCTTAAGTGATGCAGGTTATAATCTACATTTTTTGTTGAGATATGGAGTTCATAGGCAAGGACCATAACTCTGGCCAAATTGGAGTTGAAAAGACATAACCCATAAAAGGCACATCAAGATCTTAAGACAATGTGCACATCATTTTGAATTGTAAGAAGATGCTGAATAGTTAATATAGGATCTGCCCTAGTGAAGATACAATACTGATGAAGAAAGGATGACAGCTCCATAAAAACTGGACTTTAAAGACATAACTTTAAAATTGGCACATCTACATGTAATGATTAATTCATTTACCAAATGACAATATATTGTGTGTAAGGATTACAAAGTTGTCTTAATATTACAAGCAGCATTTCCTGTAAAGATATAAGCTAACTGTAGAGAGCCATAACTGGAGTTAATGTTTAAACACAAATGGCACAGCTAGGTCTATGACATCATGTATTCGGCAAATTCCATCAGAATAAGTAAATTGATTTTCTAGCCATGTTGGTTACAGTTATCTGTGGTCATGGTGATGCTGATGAAAAAAAGACAATAAATCTATAAAAATTGGATTTGAAAATTAAAACCTCTAAAAGGTGCATCTACCAAAAGCACCCAATTATATGTAAGTGTTTCAGCATTAAGCAGGTTAAAAGATGGACAGATGGAAAAGGTGATTACTATAAATTTCTTCAAGCTATTGGACTATTTGCTGCAATAAGCTGGCACATAAAGCTACTGCCAAAAACCCTAAAGTAAAATGCATGCTTGTGGTGTATAATGGTTTGGTACTTTATGGCTCAGCAAAACAAGCAAATGGAGTACAGTGTCTTGCCCAAGGACACACCACATTAGCTAGCCAAGGTTGGTCTGATGGTGGGATTTGAAACTTGCACTCTTTTAGTTGTGAGTCCTGCATAGCATATGATGCTAATATTATACTTTCAAACAGTTTTACACTACTATTTTGTATCAAAGCTAAATTATCATACTTGATATAGCATCTATTGCAACAAGTCAAGAAATTCATTCCTAGACCACAAATCTCCTCATTTATAGCATATCAATTACTGAAATAATTACAAAATTAATTAAATGTAAAATGTCACCATTGTTAATGAAGCTCAAATTATACACCAAAGTGACAGCATTAGATTAGCGAGTGTTGTATGTATATTCTAAAACATATTAAACTGCACAACTTTGAAAAGCAAATGTATTGAAAACTGAACTTAAACTAAACCTTTACCAGTCATTGAAGCATGAAATAAAAGTCATATTTAACTTATTAAAAGTGGGACTTGAACCTATCAAAAGGCATCCACAAAAAATGCATACCATACACCAAAAATGCATAAAAACCTTACCCAATCTTAACAGTCAATGAAATACTTTATTAGTTTTTGTTGGTTTTAACATATTACTGGCTATATCATGCTGAGGAAATGAGAGCAAAACATTCTTCCTAAGGACACACCAAGGCAGCAAACCTGGTCTGGCCTGTGTGGGTATCAAAAACACAACCCTTTGATTACAAAGCTAATGCTCTACCAACCAAGCTAATACAGCTCCCTATTAAAGATGATGTGGACAGACAGACAGACAGGGGTAACACAATATGCACCTTATGCATGTGTGGTGTGGCAAGAAAAGCAAGGAGATCCATCATTATTTTTTTAGTAGTAATTCTTACCAGTTTGTGATGTGAAAAATTATGAGGTACAAGGTCAACATCACAAGTATTGGTGGCTATCAAATTCCATTCAGTAAGCTCAAAATTAGGTTCACTGCTCCCACTCACTTGGATCTGCAGGAATTTTCTTCAAAATAAAAAAGAGGTTGCTAAAAAGATGATAAACAAATACTACAACTACTACAATTAGCACATGAAAACCTTGAAGGGAGTGATGCTTTACTGAGCGAAATAACTTTGAGGAATTCAAGATCATTTCTTCCTTTTAAATGCTGAGTGGTGAAACCATCTTTAATATTCTTCAACAGTAAGAAGATTTTCAAATTAGATGCTGTGATGGACATACTAGATGTCAGATTAGAAACATTTTCAGTTAAGACTAACAAGACAGCATAAAGAACGTTTTACTGTAAAACACCCATCTTGATATAATTTTCCTTTTTGATGGAGCATTCATAACAAGATTTTCAAGCTGGCTGCCAATGAAGGCCATACTGGACATCCGACTTTTACCATTTTCATTGAGGACCATGAAGGCATCATAAAAAGTTTTTCTGTGCAAGTACAGTATCAATTAATCAGATTGTTAAGACTGCCACTGTGATGACCACATTGGATAGAAAATCAGCACCAATTTCAATTATGACCAACTAGACATCATAAGAAGTCTTCTGGTGAAAACAAAACATGTTAATATGATACTCTATTTAGGAGGTGTAACAGCAAAACAGATTTTCATGATAGCTGCCATGGTGGCCATAATGGAATCATATTGGCACCATTTTCATTTGACATAAATCTTTTAGTGACCATCAATTATGGAGGAGTTGCAATAACAAAACTTTCAAGATGGCTACTGTGGTGGCCATACTGGATCTTCATGTACAACCAACTAGACCTTGGTATTGATGTTTGTAAAGTTTCTTGGCAATCCTTCAAATATTTTAGGAGTAGTGATAAACTTAACAGTGCATAATGCACAAACCATGCTATAAAAATGAGATAATCTATTTTCTTTGACAGTTTGCCCTCTTAACTCTGCTGTCTGGACATTACATCATTTCAATAAAAGTTTATGTATTCAAATCACAAATAAAAACAAGGATATGTTTGAAAATCTAGTTAACCTAAACTGAGCTGCACCATGGAATTTTGAGTTTTGGATATCTTGCTTTCATATAACTTAATCCTTTACCTAATATAAGCGCCTTTTGGCAACACTGTAAACAGCAGCTATTTTGAGCGATTTTTCGTAGTGCCACCTTCAGGGAAAACCCCATTAGAATGACCATTATGTCAGATCACGTGGTCACTGTTGATGCTCTTGTTGCAATCTCCTATTTAAAGTAAGTAGGTAGTAACTGGGTCGTATTCTTCATTCGACAAAATGGCAGTTTCTGATATTGTTCAGTACTTGAACCAGTAAAATCACAACTATGAAAGCTTCAATAACTTGGGGAAAGGCTTTGAGACTGAGGTAGGAAGCCTTTAGTTTTTATAAATTATCAAATTACACTGATTTTATGATGTAGATGCAGACAAAGAACTTTTAAATTTTGAATATGGAAATTAGCCACTGCCGTTTATCACGCGGCTTGACTGATTTGATAGTGAACAAGTTCTCTCAAGATTTAAAAGTACAGACAAAATTCTTTTGTTAAAAATAATTATACAGCTATAATGACCTTTTTTACTCTTAAATCTTTCCATATATGTGTACCAAAAATGTAAAATGGTTAAAATTGCTGCTAAACGTAACATACACTTCACTGCTTAACAGGCCAATGCGTAGCAGACTGCACTGTGTAACTTTGCTACATGCATATCGAAGGGCTAAAAAACCATACACTCTATGAGTGAAAGGGTTAAGTGTACACTTGTTATCTACCAGCATTTTTGTATAGTAAATTCCTGAAACTTATGAATTACTTTTCTTTCCAAGCCAACAAAATCACTAATTAAATGACAAATTGTGCATTTTCATAAATTTAGTCTCCTATGTCATTACTTGACCCTCAGAATAAGTTAAACCTTCCCTACCATAGGGGTGATTTGAAATATCAAAAATGTGTTACAGTAATGACAATGAAATACTTAAATTCAGCTGACTACCATAAATTGTTTTCAATCCCAGATAATATTGCTTTCAATAAATATTAATTGCCATCTAACAGTTTTTATGACCTTTTTGCTAATGCCATAGAGACACAAAAAGTCATCCATTAATGTCAAGCTTTTGACACTGATTATCAATAAATAAATTTCAACTGGAAAAAAAAGTGTACCTAGAGTGGTACATAGGGTCAAGATTGGGGGTGGGGCATATGACAAAAAGTTGTGGAAACCTGTAAACCCATGCTAAATGTGCAGCACTGAAAACAATGTTCTGTAAATGGAATTATTAGAAATTAAACTTTCCACCCTATCTATTTGCTAGGCTCACTGAACATATGACAGCTATTATAATGTGCATGCCATATCTCACTCAACATGCAACCGTTTCATTTTAAAATGTCTTTACTTCTTATTATGAAAGGAATGAGTTTATAAGACAGGTCATTTGTTCAATATTTCAGACAGTTTCAATAAGATATCTCTTGATATTGCTTCCTAATGTTACATATATATACATCTTGAAAAAGTCTATACTGGAATCGGATATATTGCCTTGACATGTATATTGAATCTAAATTGAGTAAGAAACTATGCAGTGACTTACTTGGAATGGTGTTTCTTTAAAATAAAATGTTTCTAATCAACAGTTATGTTCACATGTCAAAAAGTAAAAGCTTAATTCTAAAAAACTTTGTATCGGCTTTATCAACTGATGTGTAATGTTTTGTAATATCTGCTATAACCAACTCCTGTCAACTTCTGCCTTTTCCCAACAATACCACATTCAAAGTTAAAATCATAGGTTCATATGTCAGGAACAGAATTTATCAGAATTAACCAAACATACTATAGAATATTCTTTCTTAAGCAGAGACATGGAAATATATAAATTAACTGAAACAGTTCCTACGTCAATGACTGCCACATGCACGTCAGTTTACATGTTTACTGATTTTGTAAACATGTACTGTCAGTAAACTAAACTGACTTACACATATAAATAACATAGCTTTAGCTGTAGGCAAATCAACATTAAGATATAATATACTGTATATGTTCTAAGTCATAGTACATTATAACAGGACCAGTTAAGAATAGAACGAGGTGGAATTATAGCAAGTTAAAGCCAAAAAAAAATCACCCAATAAAATGTAATCCATGAAAACATCCATATCATGTAAGGAACTACCTTGTACTGTGGGAGGTTTTAGTGTGATGACTACAGATGTATTTTGTATAAAAGTCCAAAATATTACATAGTTTAATGTAAGTTTGAAGACATTATTAAATTTTTGTGCTCACCTTTCTTTGCAAGTGCGAAGATGGTGCTCTATCTTAAATGGATGCAGAAATTGCACTTTAGCAATCACTGGTCTAGTTAACCAATCACAGTCAAAAACTATCTGTAAAATATAAAATACTCTGATTATTGTAAATGCAATGTAAAAAACTTCAATATACAAGATAAGAAAAGACTTTTATCATACTATGTCCTAGAATACTTACCCAATGACATTAACATTAGGAAAGAAGCTTTGCTAACATTTGATTCCAACATTAGTGAAGACAAAACTTTTGTCTTTCCCATCTATAATGTGTAACATATAGACAGAAGGAAAGAGACCCTTACCCATTACCACCCCTGACCATAGCTAGGTGGTTATGGCTGTGTACTCAATTTTAGCCTCAGTGATACATCAACCAGGATGCTTGCCAATGTAGGAGGGTTTAACAGTAATGGAATCAGGACAGTTTTCTCAGAAAATATTTTTTTACTAAAACAATTGCTTTCTCCTTTCAAAAGATCCCACATCACAATAATGTTAGGAAAAAAGGTAATAGGAGGAGGTAATGCTAAGCATTCTACCTTTACCAAGGTGATTCTATATAAGGCTAAACGGCACTCCCAATATGTGACCAGCACAACTGATGGTTACATAAGCAGTGATAACTGTACCAAAGAGGAGAAAAAAAAAACAACCCAGAAAAGACTTTTATCTACCAAGTGAAAATTTGGGACTAATTCAATAAAATAATATTCTGTAACCACGATAAGGCTGTGCTCAGTTAGAAAACTGGTCTAGCGACAGGCTGGGCTAGTCAGACCTATCCAATTCAATTTTTCTCACTCCAAAGCTAGATCATGTAGGTAGATGCTTAAGAAGGTTGACCATGATTGCCATCCAACACCTTCTGTCATGTCTCTGATTGAAATGTTCCATTGAATATGACTCTGATTTCATAAGCTGAGAGCTTCATATCTAATCTTCTGATTTTAAAGCATGCAGAACAAATTACACACTTAAGCGATTGTGCAAGTGCTTAAATGTTTAGATAATCTTTTCTAGACTTCAACAAAATAGGCTTGTCAGGCCCCATAACACTTCTCTATTTGCTTCAAGTAGTGTTTGATAACATGGTCCAGGTCCTCTATTGCAGCCTCTCTAGACCTATTGGTGGAGGAACAAAGATGGATGAGCACTTTTCATTGTCGACTATAACCTGTCTTTTGCTTATCATTAGTTCAATTGTCATTGGGACCACAAAACAATCTGAACTCACAGTGCATTCTAAAGCTAGACCTATTGTTAAACATGCTTTGTATGATAGTAAAAAGAGGTTCTGGCTAAATGTTCAAACTCATCTGAAATGAGTCACATCAAAACCCATGGAAGATGGCATTTAAGCAACATGGTAAGAAATTTTGGCCTATTCAAGTCAAAATTGGCTAATAGGTATGACAAATAATTATCTTGACCATATTCACTCTACCATGATGCCTGAATATACACGAGACCAGAATCAATTTGAAACCTCGCTTTCTGACTTTTTGTGAGTACCAGAAATGAGGGAGGGGCAGTAAGAATAGTCCAGACACCATTCACAACTGACTGAAAGTGCATCCACAGCCCAGTTTTCTGGGTTTAAGACTGGAGAGATGATGGTGCTAGATGCCCCAAAGTACACAAATCGGCTGAAAATTAACTGATGGCTAGAATGTGTGAGGTCTAGCCCATTCTTGACAATTAGTTGGAATATTTCTAAAGGCTGGTGTGAACAGAGGTACATTTTCTGGACACCATTTACCACTGGCCTTAGTGACGCTGGACAACAAGTGGGATCTCCAACCATGTGAAAATAAATGTTTATACTAACTGTAATTTCTGATTAGGGTTTTTGCAGAGGAATTCATGCTGGGGACCATCATTTGTTGCACCTCTGATGCAGGAGGGATACTATTTCCTCTGAGATCATAATTTACTGATCAAGTCAATCAGAAATGAGGCACCACTGAACCATCAGGGCCATATGGTAAGGAAACATGAATGGACTGCCAAGATAGATCAAGTCCACCATCTTGTTAAGCTGACTGCAGAATTGCAGGACTCTCATATGGAAATCCACTCCATGTCAGGAATTTATATAAAGAGTTGAGTAATCAGATACATGCATACTTTCCATGCACAAGTGAACAAAATACTGGGATAAGCTGATGCATAGTTTGTCGAAATTGATTGAAACTCTAATTCAACAGGGACAGGTCACATCTGCCCTTGACCTAAGATAAACTTACCATGTGTCTTTTAACAAAGCCACTGAGATATAATGCAATCACAATTGATGACTGGAAGAGAGTGACAACATAGTTCATGACTTTGGTGAACTCCATGTGCTGATGCTCAGGATGAATGGGAAAGCATGAAATCAGTACACAGTCCTTTTGAATTAGAACCAAAGGAAATTGCATGAAGATGTGTGAATATGGATGTGAATGTATGCATTGGCATGGTTAAACTGACAAAAATTAATCCCTTTTTATGGAAAGTCTGACTGACTGCCATCTCCATTTTGAACCTCATTCTGCTGAGGTCTGTGATTGGCACAAAAATTCCCATTGGCTTTGGCCACTAGCAATAGCCAAGAGTAAAACTTCCAGAGAGCTTGGCTTGCAAACTATCTAAACCACCTGCTTGTTGAGTAACAACCAGATCTCATTCTGCAAATCTCCTGCCTTTTTACAATTTTATGGCTTCAGGTTAAACATAATCAGATGCCCCTCTAAAACAAATTGGATTGCCCATTCATTTTCTGGAAATGGATTGGTCTACATGTCATGAAAAGGAAAGTTTGGCACCCACCAGCAGGCTGTCTGAGGGCAGTTGGGGTGGCAGTTTAGTAATGGCAATTTGTAGGTGTTAAGTAGGAGAAATCTTGTTTCCTATCCTACTTTATTAAACTGCCTTTGGAATTAAGTAACCTGTTGTGCATTAACTTGGACAGAGGAAAATGTTCTTGCCATTGTGCATTGTTTGACCTCTTATCTTTTTGTAGACAACAATCTCTTTTTGATAGTTGACACTGATTTGACCTGAAAGCCAGTGCAAGTGACATGGCAAGTTGGGGAGTACTTATGATGGTTACTTCTGCACCTCATGTATTATACCACCAAAATAGCAACTGTATGCCAAAGGAGGCTAACTAGAGAATCAAGGAATGATACAGCTTTAGAACAGACCAGTGCAGACAGTTGTCTTGCCTTACCAGATAAGGATTTGCTGAAGCTGTCAGGACACTGATATGGTTTTATCAATAACCACAGAAATCCTAGTAGTGTGTCCCCATGCATAGCTGTTACTTGATTTTCTGGCCAGTCAAAAACTTGCTAGTCACCAGGTTTAGCACAAAGTAGTAATCATGCTTCACACTAACTTGCAATGTCCATGATATTCAAGGATGACAGCTTGGTGCTAAAGTATAAAGAGTGAAATTGATACAAATTTATGAAATTTCATTCGTAATATCAAGATTTTGAAGATGGACATTATGGCAGTCATAATGGAAGTCAGATCAGAACAAATTTTCATTTACAAACAACCAGACATCACAGACAAACAACCAGACATCACAGACAGACAAACAACCAGACATCACAGACAGACAAACAACCAGACATCACAGACAGACAACCACACATCAGTGAAGACTTCATGCTGATATGACAATTCATTCAGGAGTAGTGATGACAAGATTTTCAAAATGACTGTGGCACCATTTTCATTCATGACCACCTAAACATCACAAAAAGTCTTTTACTAAAATCCATCCTGTTACGTGACATCAGAAGTAGCAACAGCAATATTTTCAATGGCCACATTAGATGTCTGAGTAGCACCATTTTCATTTAAAATCAACTTAAATATCTTAAGTAATCTGGTGAAAACCCAATGTCAATATAACTTTCCATTCAGAACAATAATAAGATTTCAGGATGGTTGCCATGGTGACCATATTCAACTCCATGTTGATATGACTATCCATTCAGCAGTAGTAGTGATATAATTTCAAGATGGCTGCTGTGGCAGCTCAGACTGCACCATTTTCAATTAGGACCAACCGGACTATGGGATGAATGTGTGTGTAAAATGTTATAGCAGTTCAAGTAGTTTAGAAGGCATACGAATAACAAACTTGCACTAATGAATGGATGAACAGATGACAGACAATCCATTGATTCTTATGGTATATGACCAGCAGAGTTAAAATCAGTTATAATATGCATAATCTAAAATGCATCATCTGATTAATTAATAATCTGAACATAACAGAGAAACGACTTCCACAAAAATGTACCTAGTGCAGAATGATGCTGTCTAAATAGGTAACAAAAAGTTACCTCCCTTGTCAAAAAGTAGTATGCCAGTCATGTGCTTATCTCATGTAGTCAAGAAGATCACCAAGCACTTTTCAAATGTGGAACATTTTTAACCTGTAGGAAAGTAAATGAATTTCTACTGTAGATGTACTTAATGATTGGCAAAACTACCTTGTTCTCTGTAATTTCAGGTCCATTGGCTCTTGTCTCCATGAATATGGTCATTTTCATCTTAGTGCTGGTCTCTTTAGGGGTTTTCTCCAATACAAGGCTTTTGTCATGGCTACCAGTATCCACAGTGATATCAGGTGACTCCCTGACCACAAGTTTATTTGTACTGGGTATTGAGTAACTCCCTGTGTGTAGGGTGACCACAACTTCCTGAGGAACACCTGCTAGAATTACCTCTGTGAAACAGAAATCAACATGTTGTTAGAAAATTATCATTATTTTAACTATAAATTCTGCAAGAAACAAGCATTTGCAGTGAAACTTTGTTTATCTAGACAATTTTATTCCACATATAGATTAATGAAGAATTTCAAGAAACAAATGTTTTCAATGAACAACAGAAGAAACAATTGTTCTGATAATGACACATACAGCAAAACAAAGCATGGATAAACAATGTTACACAATACAAGAAACCTTCCTACAAAAATCATTGATGGGATATCAACAATGCATCTTTTTACACAAGTGTCTCCTTTGCACAGGTTAAAGATGTAGCTGAATGAATCATACATGGCTTTTTGTAAGTATTTGTCCTTCTGATAAAGTGTGAAAAATGGTTTATCCCCATCTTGAATGGCCTCCTTGACCAGTAGCTACCTGCTCCTTATTGCCAGAATCCGTCAGCACTGACAAGTTTGTGTTCAAAAGTACCCCTCACGAAAGGCCACCATGCTAATGCGACCAGCGACCAGCGGCCAACATATGAATGCAAAAATATGAAAATAAAACCTCACAAGCAGATGCATTTTATTTTGTAATATGTATCCAGAACCAGTATTTTATTCATAACGTGTGTTAAGTAATCCGAATTCTTTTTTCCGATGTCAGGTTTTTGTTACTGAAAGAAGTGTTGACTAAAAAACATGTACCACTAAGGTTAATATTATATCATTTACTCCTTACGAGAAGCCACATATATACCATAAAGCTGAGAAAGATTCACATTTTATTCTATACAAAAAAGTATATACTCATAATCTGATTAGCATTAAAATTGTGGTATCATGAATGTCCAGTTTAGTCACTCTGATAATTGTTAGGATTATAATTATTAAACAGCACAGTCCTACCCACTTATATCGACATCAGTTATGTAAACAAGCCACCTATTTCGACAAAAAAGCAAAGTTTAGGTCCCTTGGTCAACTATTACTACCAAAATTGTCATCCTTATGTTAATGTCAAGTTAAAAAATAAATGTATATTTTGACAGAATGCCTTGGTCCCAAGTTGAACAAATCCTTTGTTGTCTTATCATTTATGTCAACAAGCTGCCAGTTCCTACCAATTCTTTGTTCAACAATCAGATGATTTTGTCGCCAGACTTTAATTTTACCTTATCATTTATGTTGGCAAGGGGTCAGTTCCGACATGTACTTTATTCAACAATTAGTTTATCTTGCCAGCAGGCTTTAATGTCACAGGCAGATATAAAACAAATTAAATAAAATATAAAAAAAAACAAGCACAACAACAGGCTTTTGTTTGGTCCTATAAAATTGGCCTCTCGTGGCGACTGAAATAAAAGCAATGAAATCTAATCTGATTCTTGCATTTTCCAAAGTGATCGGTGATTAAAACAAGTTTTATTGTGTTGTGAAAGTTTCCTTTTTGAACTTTAATTTTATTTATGATTGCTACCAATGGCAGTGTAAACGCTGATCAAATTTACAGTCTCTGGAAACTAAATATCTGGCTGTTAAGGGAAGTTGAGAGGGGCATCTTGCAAAGATGTCTGTGAAAACGTTTAAATGTATTGAGCTGACATTGTTACAATATTGTATCGTAAGAATCCTTTTCTTTTAATACCTCATTAGCACATGTCAATGTATACATTATTCCTTCATTAATCATACCAGCCGAATATCTCTTGCTTTTATGTACTTTTCACGATGACTTCTGTAACAAAATACAAGTACTGTTTAAATTAACTTGTTGACAGGTTTTCATTTCCCCATGAATAGCCCCATCCCCTTGGTAGCCTCAATAAGAGTGGAACAGACTGACCAAAATCTACGACAATTTAAGCACAAGTACATGTACTTAAAGGACGTAAATAATTGTGATAATGCCGACATTAAATATCGTAATGATTTTCAAATCAGGACGAGATCGATGCAATATTTTATTGTGGATTTTATTACACAAAGGTAACCAAAATATAATTTGTCAATATACAAGTGTCTTTCACACAGGTTTTGTCTTCATGTACAGTGGCATAGTGGTCTAAAGCGCTCAGGGCTATGGATCACTGCCATCTCACCTCTGTCTCATGTGAGTTTAACCACAGGAGTCAGCAGTTTTATCAAGAAATCATGATGAAATTTCTGACAACATTTAATCACCTTAATGGAATTGTCTGCAGTTTTATCAATAAAGCATGACAAAATTTCTGACAACATGAAAATCACCTTAATGGAATTATAATTCTGTTACGGTGATTACATGTCAGAAATTTTATTGTGCTTTATTGATAAAACTGCAGACTCCTTTGGTTTAACTTGTAATTTTTTTCTGAACGACCCCCAACACTTATCTCGACGTCCGCTTATGTCAACAATTTTATCGGGTAGCACTTTCAATAATATAAGCAGGTAGCACTGTAGTAACAGCTGAGAAGTGGCGGTATTGATGAATTTCAAGTCAGTGGGAAAATGGTTTAATAGCCTTTATGGCTTTCATTAGTAAGATGTTGAGCTTGTTCACTTTCATAATTAGTGGCTATTACAACTGACAATAATTGTCAAGTTTACAAATTCTAATGGCTTTGATGTGCTATTGTTTAGGTCAAATCTGCATACATATCAAAGCCATTTTGACTTCTCTCACTTAGTGTAAAGATATGTAAAAACAATAGGGTACTAGACTGCGACTATGAATCACGTGACAAGATTGCTGCCTTTAAAAACACAAAGCATTTTGTTTAAACGCAGAAAAATTGTTTCATCAGTCTTGTAGTTGGCAACATTGGTGATTACAACCAGCTGTAATTGTCAAGATCATAACGGGGTCAGCATATTCTAAAAATAGATTTTGTGCAGACACATAGAGAAAATAACCTACAACAAAACCATGGTACCAAAGACCGAATAATCACATGACAACACATTTATTGTTTCCTTTATGAAGGCATTTTGTCTGCTCTAACAAAAGTTTCGTCTGCATAATTAAATCGCATACAGTTAGTAACATCCAAATAAATCATTACCAAAAATTAACATGTCATCATGTAAATGGAGACGATTATTTTAGAAAAATGTCAGTTATTCTAGATGACACTGAGGAAGGTGAGGAAGGCAGGGACTTACAAAAATGTTAGGTAGAAATGACTAGAATAAAAAAAATTTATGTTGAAGAGACTCTAATTATCAACATCGTAACTGATAAGGAGGTTATTCAGCAGCAGTGGGAAAATGGAGCAAATGGGAAGAGAATTATCTATGTACCAAGATTTAAATGATGTTTTTGAATGGTTATGCAAAGTGCATGTCAACACTCGCTCATATATATCGCTTAGGCCAAGAATAAGAACTATTAATGCATATTCTGTTGAAATAAGTGTATTATAATAACAAGAAGAACCTTTAATAATTATTGTTACTTTTAAATGAAAATATTAAATGAAAATATTAAATGCTTTGAAGAATGTATTTTTTTTCCTACATACATTACATATACTTCTCACAAAAAATTTAGTCCACCTCTGGAAAGGCCACCTGTCTTATAAAGCTACTTTCCCGGTGCAGAAGGGGTGGCAATACAAGAGGGGGACCACTGTACACATATATCACTGATTTTACTTTTCAGTGAACAGTTAAATGGATTCAAAGAAAATAAAAGGAGGCCATACACTGAATATTATCCATTGACATTTGACACATCCAGCAAAACATCTGGACAAGAGTTCTTCATCACAAACTGCTCTCTCTTTCACATTCTCTGTTGTTTCAGTGTGGAGGCACTTTATCTTACCTCTCATGACCCTTATCCTATCTCATCTGCTATGAAAACAGCTTTTTGATTTGTGCATACCTAATATACCTTTTCTTTTACGAAGTCATCATATCCATGATGTCATGTCTCCCATTCATTCATCTGAAGGTTTATTTTTCAACTTAAAGTAAACAGTATATAAATCATATTTTTAAGTTTACAGCAACTATTATAATGCAAACCAAATTTACAAACTCTTTCTATTTATCCTCAAAACTGTCCATGGATTTGTTTTTAATTTATTGCCGTACTTATGATATGGAGCACATTTTTGCATAAGCCACAATTTTTCATCCAGGAATGTCAGGAAAGTGTCCTTGTGTACAAATGTGGGATAGAGTAATTATATATTGTGACCAGAAACTCAACAATTTCCAAATCTGTCTCAAGAAGTGCTTAGGATGCATTTTAAGAATTTCTTTTAGGAAAAACAAACCAGAATGAAGCAAAATTCAAAGATCAAGATTGTACTAAAAAAAAAAAAACCTGAGAATTACAATGAGACATAAAATTGGTTTGGATAACTGGAAACTGAGATAGTCAAAACTGTGATGTAAATAGCTACTACAGTTTGGTGAAATGCTGTAGCTTTGTGCATGTAATAATAGGCTATGTGAATTAAATACACTTGAATAATCAAAGTTTAATTGTATTTTGAATTAGTAAACCATATTTATGTTGTAAGAAGGTCATGGAGGAAAAGAAGAAAAGCAGATTATTATATCTTGGTTCGATGGAAAACTATCAATCAAAGCATTCTGACCCCAAGAAAAGGCAAGTATCAGTTTCATGCTATTAATGTCAAACATATACTAAAAACAATTCTGATAAATGAAGACCTTGTATTGTTGAAACTACGTATTAGTGATATCCCAATTTAAAGCTGGTAAAAATTCTGTTTACCTGGTTGTATTAAACAATATGGTTCTTCAGTGCCAACAGTTATATAATTCTCTACATCAAGGTCCTTAAGGAACTCCAATCCCTGAATTTGAATCCCAACTTGCTGCAGTTTGAATGTACCCGCTTCTTGTGCCTGTGGAAAAACAACATAATAATATTCACTAATGTGACAATAATTATAGGTTTATGCTATAATAGAATGATCACAAAATCAACAAAAATTTAATGAAACACTATGCCTTGCCTTTGGAGCTGAAAGGTAGGTTCTTGTATTATTTGTTCAAAGTGGTCCATCTGGATATATGGATAAACTTCTATCATAACATCCATTGGATGCATATCTGATATTGCAATTTTATATGTTATTACTTATAGAAATACATATGGAAATGGATTCAAAAGTTATTTTTCAGTATCACTCTGATGCTTGAAAGCATCAATGACATTTGAATCAAACCACCTACAGTGTACATGACAAGAGTCCATTTTAATAGCCCAAAATGTAGTTTGATTGCAAGTTCTTTCATAGCTATAAATGCAAAATAAATCTAATGATGCAGCTATACTTGTAGAATACTAAATGTTCCCAATGTAAAATGTCTGCCCATGTGAAAAAGGATTTAAAGTTAGGATCTGACCTGTTTGCATAGGTAAAACAAATTTTACATTACCTATGCTATTTCTAGCTGGGCAAAAAATCTAAAGTCATTACTCCAACAAAATTAAACTGTAAGAAGATATGTATGCACTGTTAGGTTGTAACAGATACTGCAAAATACCAATCATGAATTTAAATGCTCAAGGTGTGCTTCATCTGTCTGTAAACAATAGGAATCCTTTGAAAGTCCTCAAAATTAAATACTGACAACAACAAAATATTTTTATTAAATTATGTCTCAACTAGAATACTCACCTGATCACATTATTGTTAGGAATAAGAACTCTACTACCTTCCAAATCTGAAAAATAAGAATTTGTCTCTTCTGTCTATATAACTCTTGCCCATTACCTCCCCTAGAAAGCTACATGTGGCACTAGTTTTAGCAGTGTGTGTCTATGTGTGTGTGTGATTTTTAATGTAGCTTTAACAATTTTTCAGTCAAATCACTATGTCTGCAGTGTGGCAGTTTATAGTGATGTCTAGCACAGAGGCATCATTCTGCAGACATTTAGCATCATGTCCAACCCAGTCACATTATCCTGACACTAGGCCAACCAGTTCTAACACTAAGCTCATAAGCTGAGTGCCAAGCAAGTCAGCTGTTAGTACCATTTTTGTAAGCCTTTTGTATGACTTGGCTGGGGACTGAACCCTCGACCTCCTGCATCTGTAAAGCATTGTGTAATGGTATTATTCTCATTGTGGGGTGGATGGGAGGGTATCAAACTAATGTGATGAGGTAAGTATTTGAGAAAAAATTAAATGACAAGAGGAACTATGACAGGACATGTCTGAGGTTTGTGTTTGAGTTGTGTCCCTTGGTTCTTTTTGTTGGTTTCCTGAAATGTCCCTGTATTGGAGGTACAGGTAAGGGGTGGAAAAATGTGTCTCCTTATTGGCTTGTTTGTGTGTTTTGTTGATCTGGCTGTTAAAAAGGAGATTAGAAGATAATAGCTGTGGACATAGCTTGGCCTTATGATGACTTTTAAGGAAGGTGGAAAGCAGTACATCTTGTTCCACCATAAGCATGTTCAGCATCTCTGTTCAAGACCCTGAGAAATCTAGAGACTGAACACCATGCTTGTACTGTGGAATCCAGAGAAAGAGATGAACTCTGTTCTGCTTGTTTGAAGATAGCCATCAATACCAAGTCCAACACAGAGCCCAAGGCTTTCACATTGTGAAAAAAATTGTTAGGTGTCACTCAAAAGTGTTTGATCCATACAAATTGAAAATGGTTTAGTCATCTCCAAAGCTGTAATGTCCAAGTCTAAATGGGGTTTCCAAATGAAAAGCTGGTGTATGGCAATAGTAGAAATGCCTAAGAAAAGTGGATGAAAAGCAATTTGTGAGAAACTGAAATGGTTGATGCTGATGTAAACTATTTAAAATGTCTGAGATTCTGCCAGACTGCAGAATTAATCTGAAATTAGATCAACAAAATCAAGAGATGCTGAAACTCTAGCCCTGGAGGAAGAGTAGGGAAGAAATCCTAAGGTAAAAGGCAGAAATGGTGATTTCTAATTAGTCACCAATTAAAGAGCGCCTTTTATTGACCAATGTCTGAGAGAACTGAGAGGTGGCATCTGTTTGAGACTTAGGTACTAAGCTCAGCATCATAAATAAGAAGTGCAGTGAGGCAAAAGGTGGGTTAGACTGGTCTCCATAATTGCCTGTATAAAGCAGGTTCAAGACTGGATGACAGATTGATTTCTTGGAAGTTATTGTGTTGATGTCTTGTTCCTGAAGATCCCTTGAAGTAGGCCTAGGCCTTTAAAAATGGAAATAGGCCATGTTTGTAGGAAGAACATCATCTAAGTCATAATGTTGGGATGGATTATGGGATGTTGACCCAGGAGATCAGTCTGTGTATTTGTGGAGTAAAAAGACACTTTGTTTGTTCATTTGCTCACTGTTTATCATCAAGAGCAGTAGAGAGGATTCCTGAAGAGGCAAGGTCTAAAGGTGTAGCCAGCAATAAGAAGTCCTGTGGTAGTGACAAAGATGCTTGGGGGTTGTCTCTGCTCATGTAGATTTCCAGTGTTTTGTAAATGGGCAGCCTTTGTTGATTTATTTCAAATTCTACGATAAGGACATGTCAGCATGTAGAAATACAGTGTCTTTGTCCTTAGTCATGTGTTTCTGTGCATTGATATAATCTGTCTAAACCCATGTAGCTGTATAACTTCCTTTCATTATTGAATAGAATGTCAGTGCAGAGCTACGCCATATAGTGTTATTGGGACAACAGTAGATGAATTTTACCTAAATAATTCAAAATACTACCTGTAAAAGAATCAAGAATGTCCATATAGGGAAATTAATGAAGCAAGGCATCCAGATGCAAAATGTATGTGCAAGTATCCCAAGTACTCCCTTCTAAGCAAATGCCGCCTTTGATGGCTGGGACATCTCCAACACATGGAGGATGGGAGGCTGCCAAAGGAAATTCTATATGGCCAGTTGGCCACTGGCACCAGAAAAGTTGGCTGTTCATCACTCCGCTTCAGGGATGTGTGCAATAGGGACATGAAGGCATGCAGTATTTCACCAGACAGCTGAAAAATACAGGATTGAGGCACCTGGAGACTGACAGTCAGCAATGGCATAGTGGTCACTGATGGAAGGAGAGTCCAGCAGGCTGCAGAGAAATGCGATTGAAAGAAGTGTGCAGCAGCAAACCAAGAATCTCAGAATTCCATGTATGTCTGCTCCAAATGCAATAGGGGTTGTCACTGCACAGCCACAACAGATGATGCCAAAACAAAAGAGACAGACAACATACCAATGGCACTACTCAGATGGTCTCCTGAGACTAAGCTGCCAATGATGATGATGATGATGACATCTGCTAAGAAAATAATCATTAAATATTTTAAATCATATAAATCATATGATAAGCATAAGATAATAATGAAGAGTAAGGTTCTATACTAAAACTTAATGAAAGTAAAAATACATAGAATTTTCCGCTTCCTTGCTCATGTTTTCTTAATTTTCTGAATTACATTTTGTTTCAAATTAATGACTCATTAAATTATAAATTGTGTATTTACATACATTTATTCTCTTCTGTCATTATTTCAATCTATTTCAAAATGTATTTCCATTCTCTTACCTGACCCATAAATCTGATCCTGTTGTCTGCCTGTTGTAGTTTAACATTCTCTAAACAAAGAATATTAGATGTCTCAAGCTTGACTGGTTCCTGTTTTCCAATACTCCCTCCTGCACTATCTGCTCGCTTCAAGAGTTCATGTGTGTTGACACATGTGATGCCACACAATGAGGGTATGCCTTTCTTTGTTCCCTCAATGGATGCCTGAAGATTTATCAATGAAGGCATCTGTCTTCTGACTGGTTTAAAATTTGTCACTTGTTTGTCTAAACTGGCATCACTTCCAGTTCTGAATACATTAGGTTTTTGGTTGATTACCTTTGCTCGTTTTTCCATTACATTTTGATCTGGTTTGAAGGATTTTAATGTCAGCCAGATTTTATTGCAAGAAATACTGAACGGTGAATTGTTCTGAATTACAAATTCCACTTCCACTTTCTCATCCAGGGAAACTTTTTCTTCCTTGATCTGTACTGAAGACTCAACAATGAAAAACAAAGGACTCGCCCGCAAGGTTATTGGTTCATCTGCTTGTAAAAACAAAGAGGATACTAAAGTTTAATGTTTTATTTTGATATTTAATAACACTAAACAGATGAGTGGAAATTTAAAATGAGTTGACAAGATTTTGGAATTACACAAAACTATACCAGATTTCTTAAGAATTCTGAAATTTTGTTTCTCAATGTCTCAGATTGTAGCAAATGAATAGCTTTTAAAGTATTTGTCTTATGACCTTAACAGGGGTCACGTTACCAGGCGAAATGGGCGATTAAGTCAACTAAAAAAGTTAAACTTCACCTTCTTCAGTCAGGAAGGCAAAAACGACTTCACCGTATGATTTTTTTGAGGTACATTTACAAATGATAACTTTTGAGATGCCTCTTGCCTTAGTCAGGTTTATTCTAGTATTGTTTTGACTCTGATCCTGTGAGACCTCCAAATATGATGGTGCTTATATAACCTATTTCAGCCATGAAGAAATGGCTTGAGGGGTAATATGCTGTTTGATGGCTTCAACTACAAGCATGAGGCGTTCACTCTGCATGATGAAGCTAAAGTTATTAGGAAACATACTTTGTATGACTGTAGACTAAAGCATGGACTAAAGGTTCAAATTTATTTTGAAATAAGCTATGTTAAAAACCCATGACAGATTTCATTTCGGAAACAGCATAAAGGATTTTAGTCGATTGAGATCAAAATTGATTAGAAGATCTGACAGATCTTTATCATGCCTGATATCATGTCTACCATGATGTAAGAATGGTCTGAAGTCCAAGTCCCATTGGAAATGGACTCAACGAGTTCAATGATCATGAACACAAGAAAGCCATACCAGATTAGTTAGTGATAAACTCCATATCCAGATGGACCAAAAGATGGGATGAATGGAGACAAGACTTTTCCCAGTTCACTAGAAAGCCTATGACCTAAAAGTGAGAGAAGATTGTTTCTACCATGGGATAAGATTGTTTTTGTCTTGGAGTAAAATTTGTTTCTGAAGATGTCATCCAGGTGTGCAGTTATCATTAAAGATGAAGTCAATCAGAACTAGGTGACAACACAATCCATAACCTTGGTAAAAACCCAAGGGCTGATGTTGAGGCCAAAGAGTAGGACATTTAATTGATAAACCATATCATAGCAAGCAAAATGGAAAAATTTACATTACTGTAATTACTGTAAGTGTTTGGAAACTACAAGTCTTCTGACACCATTAATTATTTTCAAAGGTAATATTTTTATGATCTATAAATGTTGGGACCAAAAATTAAAGCAATTTGTTCAATATTCTACTAACTGTCAATATATTGCAAGAAACAGTGCAAGAAAAAAAAAGATCAAAATGAAAACAAGGACACAGTGGAACAATGCTTACGTGCAATGTTTTACCTGCCCTATATATGATTTTTAGGACATGAAGAAAAACTTTAAACAAAACTGTCATGTCAACATGAATAAAGCAATGAACAGAAAAGTGATAAATGATTTCTACCAAAGCAGGCATGACAAAATAGTGGATAAAGAATTATAGGATATGGGGACACAGTTATGCTTTTAAACATAATTCACCTCAGGGACTATGTGTATGTAAAGTTAAGTTGACTCACATTAATGATGATTTACCTATTGAATACTTGAATGTTTGCTGACCATGAATTTGCATATTGGTCAACATAGACATTTCTATCAGTAGTTGGTCCAAGTTCTGTCCTTAAGTTGAGTCACTTGCTCATTGTTTGTTACATAAGCACCAAGAGCCAGTCTATCATTACAAGTTTTTTGAAGTGCTTCACAGTGTATCTAGCGGCTATTTCTAATGTCTTCTCTATCTCCTGAAAAACCACCAAAAACAACTTGCATTGGCTAATGTGTTTTCACAATCTATGGTGACAATCTTCATCTCTGTTATGATTTTCTCATTTCTTGATCAGATCCCATTATTTTGACTTGTCAGCAGCTTGCAAAAGAAATCTGCAGTCTTGATGTGTCAAAATGAATAGCTTTTCAAATATTTGTCTTATGATCTTAACAGGGGTCACGTTTCCAGGTGAAGTGGGCGATTAAGTCAACTAAAAAACAGGGCTCCTGCAGACTTAGCAAAAACAAATTCCATGACTTTTCCAGGGCCATTTCATAAAACTCAAAAACCGCACTCTCTTGCATTGTCAAGTAAATGAATATGAAGAATGACATCTTTTAATCTAAAATAACAAATAAGTTAACAACAAATATTCTTAATATGTACATTTTAAATATACCTGGGCTAGCACACTTTGACTTTATGTAGTAATTCATGTCATAATCCAATAATCAATGTAATTTGTATTCAAAAGAAGAAAAGGAAACAATTCTATGTAGTCTTTTGTATGTGTTCCTATTTACAATATTAACAAAACACATTACTTTCCAGTTGCTTTCTTTTATTTAGTGAACTACACCAGAAATCATGTAATACTTCTATTATGGGAACTTACTCTTGGTATATGAATTGAAACCATTTATTGATTGTAATTTTATCATTTTATTTATTCGGTTCTCGGTGCTCTATAAAATTTGAAGTAAGCAATTTCTTTAACTCTATTGTCACAAATTCCATGACTTTTCCAAAACTTTGCAAGGTTTTGATAAATTTCATAACTTTTCAAGGCCCTTGAAATTTATTTTTTAAATTCCAAAACTTTTCCAGGATTCTATGACCTGCGGGAACCCTGAAAAAAGTTAAACTTCACCTTCTTCAGTTAGGAAGGCGAAAACGACTTCACTCTGATTTTTTTTGAGGTACATTTACAAATGATAACTTTTGAGATGCCTCTTGCCTTAGACAGGTTTATTCTAGTATTGTGTTGTTGTGAAAGGTATTTTTCAAGCCATCAGTAGCTAGGCCTAGTTTTGATATCAATTACACTGACAAAAAAACTCTTGCACATTCATAGGCATGTGTTTTGATAGCTAATTGACCATTAAACATTTCTCATATTGCCAATCACTACCCAATTTACGCATGTTATCCTGTACCTACAAAAACATACAAACTCATCTTTTAAAAGTATGTAAATAGCAATTTGTGTTTTAAGAATAAAATCAGTGATCTGGATATTTTAACTGCTTCTTGTACAATATTTTATTGTAAAATTATTTTGAAACTGTAAGTGTACCAGAAATGGGGACAAATGGCAGACATCACTATATCTGGGAAGTACCATTTTATAAATTGTTTTCATAAATCATGGAGCAAATATATACAGAAAAAAGTACAATTCATAGAAAGCAAAGCCTAGGTATTATGTTATTTAAGATTTACCTTTAAAATGCTATTATATAGGTCAGAAACGTATGAGACAATGCTATGTTGTGGAATTTGTGAGATGCATTGTAAGGTCAAAGTTGTTTTCTGATGTGATTTGTATTTTTGAAAATATGGAAAAAAGCTGAGAAGCAGATATTTTTAGTGCCTGAAATTAATACGCAGACAAATTAATAAGCTATAAATTTGCATCCTATTATGGACTGTTGTAATGAAGCTTATATAAAGTGTGTAATTATATTCTGAAAACCCTCCTTCTAAAAATAGATGCACTCACATCCATTTTGATGCAGTTGGAAAGAGTTTAGTTCATAGTTCATATAAAGACTATAAATGAGCCTTGTGTGTAATTTTATGCATTTTAGTGTGTTATGTATGAATAATTATGGAATTGTTATATTCACATCAAAGAAATGAGGAAACTTGTACAATTGTTCTCATATACATGTACACAAGCTGTATCAAACATATTTAGATATCTTTGAAAGTACCATTATTGTGAACTTTTAAAAAGTATTTTTTTATTAAAAAATACATAAATAAAAGAAAATTGATTAAGGGTAGTTGATTAAGCATTTTTACTAATTTTCAATTACAATAATGTAATCTAGTTACTCACTTAAATTTTGTTATAATGCAGTTTTTATGATTCTCTTTTAAAGTCATATGGACATATTAACTTAAGAAAATTTTCTACTAGAAAATAAAGTATTGCTTAAACTCAGTGTTAAATGCAAATATGAATTCGGATAAGAGAACACACATTATATATATATATAAATATATATATATATATATATATATATATATATATATATATATATATATATATATATATATATATATATATATATATATATATATATATATTTGAATTTCTTGCTTTGTGTTCACTTCTCCCTGTTCTGCCCAAAAGGAGAAATCACTTCTCCTTACAATTCAAGTCTAGCTTGACCCCTCCTTAAGCAACTAATGAGTTCACTGCTTATGAGTAAATTTCCTTGTACTAATTGTTAATAATAAATATTTAGCTGAAGTTCCTTTCAAACCTTCTTTACTTTAGTAAACATGGGCATAATAGATGCACATTATGTTAGCAATGGGAGATATTTTTTTTATCAAGATCTGGAATTACTGGTACTGATATTCTGGTAATTCTTCAGTTGGCCATATGTACTGCAAGCTATCTTCAACAACCCATGCACAATTACATTTTTAATGACTTCACATTATTATGAAAGGTTTTCTATGAGAATGCGTAAAGGCCCAAACTGTTAGATTATTATTTGATTTTAATAGAAATAAAAAAGAATAAAATGGACATTTGGAAAAACATGTATGATTGCTTAATATCATTTACCTCTCTATTTATGACTATATCCACCTTGAAGACAACATCAAATTACTACAGATATTTTGCATTTTTTTCACATTATATGATGCCATTTTGTTCATGGTTATATGATGCTGTCTTATTCTTAGTTACATGAGGTACTTGATGCTAATATGTTTATAGTTACAGGGTGCTAATTTGTTTAGTTACATGATGCTAACTTGCTCAGAGTTACATGATGCTAATTTGTTCATAGTTACATAGTGCTAATTTGTTTATAGTTAAATGGTGCTAATTTGTTTATAGTTACATGATGCTAATTTGTTTATAGTTACATGATGCTAATTTATTTATAGTTACATGATGCTAATTTGTTTATAGTTACATGATGCTAATTTGTTTATAGTTAAATATTGCTAATTTGTTTAGTTACATGATGCTAACTTGCTCATAGTTACATGATGCTAATTTGTTCATAGTTACATGATTGTATATTGTAATATTAACATCATGCAACTATCTTTTGGCCATAATAATAACTTCAAAACAATTAGTCACATATGTTACCCTAACATAACAGGGTGGGGTGGGTGGGTGTCAGACTGATAAATTAAGAAACTAAAAACCATTTTCAGAAACAAACACAAAAGCCACAAAAAAGCGATTCCCTTATTTGCTGAGCTATACTTTTTTTTGGCTGGAAAAGGCACACATAACACTAAGACTGCAGTGGACAGATGTACAGACACTAGCACTGCCATGATACTAGGTCTAGATAAATGTTTGAATAAACACTGACACAGACACCATCTATAGTGTAGATGGATGTATGAATGGACATTTGCAAAAGACACCAAACTGACCACTATATACAAATTCCAACAAAGCAGGCTCAGCAACAATCTGCCTCATCGTACCTTCAACAACAACATTGTCACCACTGTTGATCATTTCACTCTTGTTTGTACTGTTATAAAAATAACAAATCTTGCATGCCAACATTTTGTTAGTACTTGCTAACCTTAGACACAATTTACCTTTGTGCTCATCTGCAATTTGAAGGACTTCTGTCATGTGTTTCTCTCTTTCTGACAGTTTTAATGTCTGACTTCCTGCAACCTGACATGCTGTTTTTACATATCTGAATTAGATGGAAAAGTATTGTAATTAAACAAGAAAATGATTGCCATTTATTATTTACTGTGCAAACAAGACTTCAAAGTATACAGAACACTCTGTCTTGATTGCAAATTGCATTCTGATGTATGATACATGGCATTACAAAAAAACATTGTTCATGACACTGCTGTCAGAAAAATAGAAATTAATGTATGTTGGCACTAGCTATCAACAAAATTGCCAATCCTGATAATAATTCTCAAAAAGTGATTCATGTTTATATGAATGACTATATTTCTTCAAAAAGGAACATGCAGAAATAAAGGATTTAGCAACAAATTAAACTGTTATTGATCTGAAAAGAAAACTTTCAGCTCATGACAGAATTATGAAAGATAATACTTGTTGATAATGAGAAATGACTAAAGTCGAATAAAAATCAAGTCCAGAATGAAAACTGAAAGGTGTGACCCTTTTCTGGTACACTAGATAATCATAAATGTCAGTATTATTTACTTAGTAAAATCTGGTGATTATCTTACCACTTGCCATCTTTAATGCAAATGAAAAAAAAAAATATTCTCATTTCAACAAAATTAATAATATTGAATTTGACCACCATAATGATACAGCATTAATAATCATTAATTTGACAGTATGGTCAAGATACAACATTAAAAATCATTAATTTGACAGTATTGTCCAGAAACTACATAATTATGAATTTTAGAGTATTGCCAAGAAACAACATTATTCATCATGAATTTTACTAATGTGATGATACAACAATAATAATCATGAGTTTGACAGTATTATCACAATACAAAATTAATAATCATCAATTTGACTGGCAATAGCTAGTCCAGCAGGAGGTTTTTGGCAAGAGTTAATGCCCTTGATATATATATATATATATATATATATATATATATATATATATATATATATATATATATATATATATATATATATATATATATATATATGATATAGACACAAAAAAAACAACAATTATTTGTCAATCAGTATGTGTCATTTCAGAGGTTGCAGGCTTATATTTTAATGTTAATGTGAAAGGGGAATGTATTCACAAGAGAAGCTATCATACAAGTGTTACTATATTTATTTCATTTAACAGCACAAGGGACAAGCTGTGATTATCTGCGACCAAGGGTCAGTCTATCATTATGTGCACTGAATTGCATTGATGATCCTGGCCATTGTACCTATTGGCCCATTGAAAGCACATGGTCACTATTATTAAATTGAGTAATTGCTGATACTCATAGCTCCTTTTATACGGACAAACAGCTGTGTTAGGTACAGAAACAACGAACAAAAGTATTCAACTGTAAAGATTTTAAAATGCACTTTTTAAAGTTCATACTTATAACTCCAAAAAAGATTTAAGAATAGAATTTAAAACAGTTTGTTCTTTTAAGCACAAGTAAGGTGCAACAAACAGTGTAGAAAGTTTTTTGATTTCCAAAAACTGTAAAAATATTTATCTTTTAAATAATAACATCCCCATCGCTGCTGTTAATTTTAAGTGATATCTATGTCATATAAGTGATATCTATGTCATAACCATCATTGGGTAGAAAACTCTTACAAAAACCTCATTAAAAAAAAATTGCACCTTGTCACATCTCCAATATATTTTTGGCAATTAGCAAGTTCCAATCTAGTAGCTTCAACTAACTGATACCACCCCTCTTGGTGGTAGCTCTTCTCAACATCAACGAGAAAGTTTTCAGCCTTCTGGGGTTCTCCCAACTGCCTATATATGGGAAGAAATGGATAGAGGTAAGAATTTGTAATTACAGCTGAATGTAATTAAACTACATGTTTTCTACACTGCTTATACAATATAATGGTGGAACAATCTACCAATATTCAGTTTTTTACAAAGGGATCCTGTTATAATCCTTTAGTTGAAGTCAGTAACTGTGCTACCTATTGCAGAGTAATGCAAGATTGTTAGAAAATTCAATGAATGCATGTGCACAAGTTGGACAGGCCCAGGTGGATAAGACATGAGAGTCAAATATATGGATACTGTAGTAATTTTAATACCAGCCAATTGTAATGTAACAATAACCCTATGTGCAATGAAAATTAATCATTGCTGTGTAAGAACATTAAATATGAGCTGTAAGCTACAGCATGGTTCATACAGCCACATCATATTTCTCAAGAAATTTTCAAGGACTTTTATAAGTTTTCAAAAAAAATTTTTTTTACTGAAATTAAACTTTCTTTATATGTTATTTTGTTTATCACTGCATAAATAGGAACAAAATAGAATAAAAATATGCAACTGATAATACAGCAAAGTGTCACAACTCCATCTCAAGACCACCTGTCTCATGTCTCTGATCCTCCCAATTTCATTTCATAGTGACCTTCTATATTCTACATGGTGGAGTTATTCTTCTTAACCTGAATCCATGTACCAATTTTCATGACTGTAGGTTAAATAAGGTACAAGATACTCAGTAGAAATGAACAGTTAGCTGAAAATACCAAAGTCACTAAAGTAAAAAAACAATTTGGTTATCATGACCTGGTTTTGGTATGGCTAAGTTACCCTACTCGAGATAACACTAGGTGCCAATTTAATGGAGTATAGGTGAAATAAGGTCGAAAACAGATAGCTAAAAAGACAAAAGTCACTCAAGCATGATTGTTAGTATGACTGCACTATTCTTGCTAGGATGTGTGCACATGTTAATTTTAACAAGTGAAGTTGGATCTATGATACTGAGGTTGTAATGAACAAATTGGGGAAAATACAAAGAACATTACCTTTAAATCTGGGTCAGAACAAAGTAGTTTTGGAATTGGCTGTTATTTTTATTAGTTGCATCTATGTACCAATTTTCACAAGTGTTGGTGACATAAGGTCCAGGCTAAAATATGAAAATCACATGGTTGGCAACTAGGTCTATAAGGATGGACAGATATGTCAAAATACTAATGAACAACAAAAACATCAACAGATGCTTCAAGCAAAGAACATAGAAAAACAACTAGCTCAAATTTCCAGAAGTTAAACTGGAGAACAGGTAGTATCAGTGACAAGGGGAGGTACTTATAATATAATCTTTGAAGAGTTAGTTCCCATAGTTATTTATATATTCTAGATGGTATATAGATGGGATGAGAAAAAACAACTGGTGCATCTTTTGTTGAAGAGTTGGAACCAGGAGTTAGCTGAAGTTAATTCCTAATATTAATGTGATTATATAATGTGTTCAATGGAGAAAAAGAACAAATAAAAGTCTAAAACTGTACAACAGGACTGTTAAGTTTGCAAATGTTCATATGCAAAAATCCATTGTGAACTTTTGACAGTGAAATGAATGGATAGTTGTAATTAAAGGTACATACCAGATATTTATTTAAATAACACAGGACAAAATTTCATGCACATCTGATACAAACTACATGGTCAGAACACTTGATCCAGTATACACAATTTGAAAAGTATCACTACTCTCTGAACCACTATGACCTGTCAATCTGTGAGTTGACACTTTCTAAATCTGGCCCAGGTCTTCAAGGATATAAGTTCCTGGGTCTGTATACTAACAATGGACATGCCTCCTTCACCATTTATACATGTAAATCTTAGTACATTGAATGCTAACAATAGAAAACCTTGAAGAAATCTATACATACAAAAATGCTTAACTAAATTTCTGAATAATATCCAAATCGGTTGAATAAGAAATGCTGGAAATAGCCTGAAATTTTCACAAAAAAGGCAAGGGCACAACAGAGCTTAGTAGACTGAATATAACATTTATATTTTTTAACACATATTTTCCTACCAGGTCAAGTTTCTGTGGACATAAGTAGCTGTGTATGTCTTGTTTACTATTGCTCTTAACCTTATGTCCTAACATGATCATAATGACTGATTGTACAACTATTAAAGCATGTTAACAGATAAATGTGTATGTGTACAAACAATAAATGCTTCTCACTTGTTACAAACATGACAAAAGTATAAAATCCTTTTCTAGGTATGAACATACACAAACATGAATAAATATACATGTAAATAGAAATATTTATTCACAAACAGTCTTTTTTTATTACATACATGTAGAAGTGGGCAAGATCCTTCCCCAGAAGTCTAGCAGAACGAAACCTTCCAATGTGCTTGAAGGTTCCCATGGTCAGTTCTGAAAGTTCCTGAAAATAATAATGGTGGTACTAAAATCAGCAGGATTCAGGCATGTGATTTTATTCCAAAAGTGCCAGTCAACAACAGCCATTTGTTTGCAGCCATTTCATACAAGCAACAGAAGAATCACAGGGAAAATTTATGTAATAATAATTCTGGACTTCAATAGCTAAACTTACGATTTAATTTAAACTTAAATCTAAATTCCAAAATCATAACTGGCTGAAGTTTATTATGTTTAATACTGACCAAATGAAAATCTTATGTGTAGACCTAACCTTGACACCAACATTAATGAAAGGTGGACAAGGTCTAATTGTATCCAAGTATTACCATGCATAGCACTCCAAAATTATATCTGTAAAGCTTTTCAGACCAACTCCAAAACATTAACACTGCAAGAAAAAATAGTTTCTTTGGCATTAATTTACATGGTGTTTGGTTACTGAATATTAATGATTAAATATATTCTGCAACCCTAAGGTTTTATTTTCAGGTTCCTAATTATACCTTATATTCCTACTAATTAAATTTCTACTCTATAGATAACTATATTCACTTACAAGTGTTGTTCATGCTAAGTGGATGTTACTCATCTTACTTCCAAAATTTGAACTTTAACTCCATATGATCACTATAGTTGCTGACAAAATGTGCTTCTGTTTTGTCAATTTTCCTAATGATACCTTATGTTCCCACCAATCTTTAATCTTCTTGAACTCTATATGACCACCTGAGTCACTGATGAGATGTGTTTATGATATGTTCATTTATCAGCCAAATTTCAATTACTAAATTTACCAATGTAATTATATCTGTGCAAAATGTCTCTGTAATTCCAATATTCAAATTTTAAATTAGCGAAATGCATACAAAAGTGGTAGAGGGCTCCATGTTTTTAATACCTCCTGTCATGGAGCCCTTGAGGAGTTGAAAAAGTTGTCAGGCAAACTAATCCTTGTGTTACGTGCCCTTACTTTTATGCATCCTGTGACTTATGTAATGTGCTCCTACTTTTATGTTGAATAAGACTTTATATGTAACTTGCCCTGACTTTTATGCATCATGTGACTTATGTAACTTGCTCCTACTTTTATGTTGAATAAGACTTTATATGTAACTTGCCCTGACTTTTATGCATCATGTGACTTATGTAACTTGCTCCTACTTTTATGTTGAATAAGACTTTATATGTAACTTGCCCTGACTTTTATGCATCATGTGACTTATGTAACTTGCTCCTACTTTTATGTTGAATAAGACTTTATATGTAACTTGCCCTGACTTTTATGCATCATGTGACTTATGTAACTTGCTCCTACTTTTATGTTGAATAAGACTTTACATGTAACTTGCCCTGACTTTTATGCATCATGTGACTTATGTAACTTGCCCTGACTTTCAAGATGATTATTAAAAGAATAAAGTTTTCAAAATCTATCCTATATCATGCAAATCATCAATGCTGAAAATTATATTAGACAATTTTAAAATATTTTGAGCTTTGAGCTTCATGTGTGGTGCTGACACATACACACACACACACATATATATATATATACACACACACACACACACACACACACACACATATATATATATATATATATATATATATATATATATATATATATATATATATATATATATATATATATATATATATATATATATAAACTTTATATAAATTTCAAATTAGGCTTTAAGGAAATTTCAAGTAACATTTTCCTTTCTTTGGTAACATATCAGCTAATAAGTAATCTGCCTGCCCCTATTTATAAATTCCTATTGCTGAGATCAATTTTGCTTTTGTTTTTTATTTATTTTTATTTTTGTTTTTTAATCTCAGACACTTGAATAACTAAAAAGGAGGAATAGTTATTCTGTACCAGATATATTTTCTGAAATGACTCTCTGGATGATAGGGCCTCCCTCAGTTTGTCTCTGGGTCTGGGTTGTGTTACAGCTGGATCTAGAAAAAAAGAAAATGTATTGACACAAATAAAAACATTATACATCTTTAAATTGGTGTGCTTTTGTTCTAAAAACTCAAATATTGAAATGCTTCAAGCATCAACTATTTAGAAATTAATTTTCCATAATAACACAGAACTAGGCATTATCACTGAATGAGTCACGAGAAGAATGTTTCAAAAACTACACATTATTAATTCAACTACAAATAAACTTTATTCTCTATCCAAGATATCTAACATAATAATGCATTAATAATTAATACAGAAACTATAACAGCAATCTAATAAACCCTATGTATAAAAAATAATTATATTTTAATAAAGTACCAAACAACACATCATGGAAGTTATCCTATTCTGCTCTGGGCAGGATTTAAACTTGCAACCTACCAACTGTGAGATAAGCATGCATATGACTAAGCCAATATGACTTAAAAAGTCATTAGTAGTACTTCATATTTGTAATTAGAACTTTTTAGTCAATCAATGAAAATTAAACTGCTGCTTGATGTTTAGCTACCTATTTCTTCAATTCCCATTCCGGATGTGAGGTCAATGACTCGACTCAATTGTTCTGAGCTTGGTTGTTCAGTCTGGTTGGGCATCAGGCCACACAGTTCTCCAAGCAGTCTTAGCTGCAATTTACAAATAATTAAGTCAATTCTAAGGCCAATGTACCAATTTAAAATGCAAAACCAATGCAGTAGTACCTCCATGAACGAAACTGTTATGTCAACATGAATAAAGCAATGAACAGAAAAGTAATAAATGATTTCTACCAAAGCAGGCATGACAAAATAGTGGATAAAGAATTATAAGATATGGGGAAACAGTTATGCTTTCAAACATAATTCACCACAGGGATTATGTGTATGTAAAGTTAAGTTGACTCACATTAATGATGATTTACCTATTGAATACTTGAATGTTTGCTGACCACGAATTTGCATATTGGTCAACATAGATATTTCTATCAGTAGTTGGTCTAAGTTCTGTCCTTAAGTTGAGTCACTTGCTCATTGTTTGTCACATAAGCACTGAGAGCCAGTCTATCATTACAAGTTTTTTGAAGTGCTTCACAGTGTATCTAGCGGCTATTTCTAATGACTTCTCTATCTCCTGAAAAACCACCAAAAACAACTTGCATTGGCTAATGTGTTTTCACAATCTATAGTGACAATCTTCATCTCTGTTATGATTTTCTCATTTCTTGATCAGATCCCATTATTTTTGACTTGTCAGCAGCTTACAAAAGAAATCTGCAGTCTTGATGTGTCACAATCTCATACATCTCATACATAAAATCACACAAATGCCTGACTAAATGTCATCAGAGTAAATTCAAGTATAGATGAACCTGCCTAGAATAGATACTCATGTGAAATAGCAAAACAGGACTTTGTAAACAGCTGACCTCTAAAGGCACGTTTAGCTCTCAAACTTGGTTCACAAAAAATTTATGTACTATAAACTATATATAGGATTATTAGCAGTGGTATTATCATTATTATTTTTTACATTGTTATTATTAGCAGCATATGTATCATACCAAGATACATGTACATATATTTAGTTTAGCAAAAATCAAGAAAACTACAACGGTATATATGTGCATTCATTTCTCTCTCTTTTCTACACATGCAAATACTTCTACTATTAGAAGGAATGGCTCCTAAATAAAACTACTAATTGACATTTGTTTACCTGTAATAGTAAATCACACAACATACCTTTATATTTACAGGGCAGTTGATATCATTAGGCATGAAAAGCAAACTTTTTAGTAAATTGTGTTTCTCAGAGAATACTTACCCAATCACACTAACATTAGGCATATTAGCCTGCTACCTCATGAATGCAGCATTACTAAAAAGACGAAAAATTGTCTTTTCCTATCTATCTCATATTGACTCTGATCCTGTGAGACCTCCAAATATGATGGTGCTTATATAACCTATTTCAGCCATGAAGAAATGGTTTGAGGGGTAATATGCTGTTTTATGGCTTCAACTACAAGCATGAGGCGTTCACTCTGCATGCTGAAGCTAAAGTTATTAGGAAACATACTTTGTATGACTGTAGACTAAAGCATGGACTAAAGGTTCAAATTTATTTTGAAATAAGCTATGTTAAAAATCCATGAGATTCCATTTTGGAAACAGCATAAAGGATTTTAGTCGATTGAGATCAAAATTGATTAGAAGATCTGACAGATCTTTATCATGCCTGATATCATGTCTACCATGATGTAAGAATGGTCTGAAGTCCAAGTCCCATTGGAAATGGACTCAACGAGTTCAATGATCATGAACACAAGGAAGCCATACCAGATTAGTTAGTGATAAACTCCATATCCAGATGGACCAAAAGATGGGATGAATGGAGACAAGACTTTTCCCAGTTCACTAGAAAGCCTATGACCTAAAAGTGAGAGAAGATTGTTTCTACCATGGGATAAGATTGTTTTTGTCTTGGAGTAAAATTTGTTTCTAAAGATGTCATCCAGGTGTGCAGTTATCATTAAAGATGAGGTCAATCAGAACTGGGTGACAACACAATCCATAACCTTGGTAAAAACCCAAGGGCTGATGTTGAGGCCAAAGAGTAGGACATTTAATTGATAAACCATATCATAGCAAGCAAAATGGAAAAATTTACATTACTGTAATTACTGTAAGTCTTTGGAAACTACAAGTCTTCTGACACCATTAATTATTTTCAAAGGTAATTTTTTTTATGATCTATAAATGTTGGGACCAAACATTTTTTCATTATTCTAGTATTTGATCAATATATTCTCTTGACTAATGACATTCTTGAAAAAGTTATTGTGGTTGTTCAGGGACTATCAAATGGGAATGTTATAAATCTGTAACCATTTACAACAGTAACCTATCCCTTTTGTCTTCAATTTATTATTTTTTGTTTAAGCATAAACAGTAATTACATATTATTTTACCTTCAAAATGTAAATACATAACTCGTCAAATCTGTGCTCCCAGTATGACAGGAACAACAATAGCATTTGGTTCTCATAATAGCATGTTTACGTCATAGTGTCACTACATTTACATTGAAGATTCTGACTTCCACTAAATGAAGTACATCCTTTGGATTTGAATTATAGTCACAATTGCGCTAAATTTAAATAATACACCCAAAATACAATAAAGAAATTTCAGATATAATGCTCTGAAAATGAATGTAATACCTTAAACTCTCAGATGTAGTTTGTTTTGATGTAAGCGACCATAAATAAGTATCAGTTTACTCAGGTTATTGTAATCCTGCTTCTCAACCTAACAATTGTTCATACCCTTTATTGAATGATAATGATACTGACATCAATGGTTAGCAAGACCAATAGAATTTTTGGGGTCCAAGTAATTTAGTACCACAATTATGATTTTACAATAATTAATTTGTGTTGTAGAACAAACAATTACAACACTGTTGATAGACAAACATCCCCTATTCACATACCAATTTCATGGATCAAGAATTACTTTGTCTCCTGTCAGACAACAAGACTAATCTGCCAGTTATGAACACAAGGAAATGCTAGATATGGTGATCTTAACAATTTTGTCTAGACTTTATTTGGGTCACTGAGAACACCATTATTTTTGTAATGCACATAAATATTGGGACACAAAACAAAATTATTTTTTTCGGTATCCCAAGAGTAACAGCCATTACAGTATGCAGAATGGATAGTGATGATGCAAATATTGGAGTTGGTCAGATTGAAACTGATGGCATACTCATCCCATCAGACAGAGCGATGGATTGATATCACCATCTCAATTTTAAATTCAGGTAGCAAAATGTATTGAAACAACTCAGGTTGATGATCGGCCTCCACTCACTGCTCGCATTTTGAACAGCTTTGAATAAAACCCCAACAACTGTAGTTTTAGCACAAGCTCAACCATATGTTTTTTAATAAGTAATCATATCTCCTGATGTAGAAAGGCCTTTTTCTCTCTCTTTAATGAATCTGCAGGTGGTGAGGAGTGTAGGTTTATGTCGGGAGTTATGAGATTTGAAGGCAGAGGAACTTGGTTACTTACTGCCTCAATATGGTTGCTTCCTAGCCTAGTGAGACTGGGGTCTCCTGACATTGAACTGGGATCTGTATTGCTCAAACTCAGTGAGATATAAAGACATTCAGCTTTTGTTTGCAACCTTTGAAGATTAGAAAAATGAAAAAGCACACCTTTTTGGAGCTATGTTTGTAGCACATAAACCATGAATCCATGTTTCCTCTGACTCTTTTTTTCAACATTTTTTATATCTGGACATTTATATTGATAAAGAAGGTCAGAGTAAATTGCCTATCAAATAGTGGGAATTAGCTCCCATAAAAGCCAGATTCATCAAGCACTGAGCACAAGTTATCATGGTAGTCATGTGATACAACATCACTGACATGAATCTGACTTTAGAAATGTTGAGAACCACATGTGGTTTCATTCAACATTGGTTAGGGGTTTATTGATGGTATCATGTGAACTTCAGATGTCATTGGACATGTAGGTTTCAAGATTTGCATTGTCATGAGAATAGCAATGCTAATTGCTAGTACCAGGTCAAATTTTATCCATCCTGTAGTTTTATCTCGTCTATCAGTGGATTAAAGACATAATGATTATAATACTCATAATTTATAAAGAAAATAAATTATTCTTGTATCATGTTCATTCATGTATGACCTGATGTAATCGTTTTTTTAAGTTTGTCAGGCCTGCTTTTAAGCAACTACACTATTCTTCCAATTTTCAAAAGGGCAGCTGACTGACCCTACACCCAACATAAATGTCCAAATATTAAAAATAGGGCAGGATGGGTCATAGGAAATCTGATCACTAAACCATAAGGGATAAACAAGTGCAGTGTGCCGATGGTTAGAAATAAAAACTGCCTTGCTTTTGAGACTGACATGTTGACATCTTTGAGTTTCATTGACTTATGGTAAGTACAACTGAAATCTGTTTAAACATTGATTCATGTAACATACCTTTATATATACCATATATACCATGCCTTGCTCATCAAACAAAAGTTTTTTTTTGCATAAGTGGAGCAGTCACTGCTGATATGCTCTAGTGACCGCAGAAGGCAGGATGAAACCAATGCTTGGTTAACAAACACATTGCTATGACCCCAGAAGATAGCTGACTGCAGATTGCATGGCTTTGACTTGGACAGGGACTGAAAGTGCATCAAAGAATGGGGGAAATCTTGTAATAATAAAAGGAATGTATTACATACTTGAAAAATAGTTTTACACACTACAACTACATTTTTCAAAAACAGTAACACATTATCAGTTATTATTGCAACTAGGTGTCAGAGTGAACATAACAGAACACACAACTGCTTTTATTACGTGTAGTTCCAATGCATATGACACAATGCCATTATTATAACACACAACTGCTCTTATTGCTTACATTTTTAATGCATATGACATGATGTCAGTCATAATACACAACCACTAATACATGTAATTCCAATGATTATTACATATATCCATTATTGTAATACAAACTGTTATTACATCCAGTCCCAACGCATATTACATATATCCATTATTGTAATAAACCACTCCCTCGATAATTCGCGGACATCGGGGTCCAAAAACATCGACAGTGATATAAGCGAGGGCACGAGTTATCGAGGGACCTATAACAAACAGCAAAACTAACAAAGGGATCGACATATAGGAAAAAATGGGTGGGGTTGGCTTGGCATGTTACAATGTTGAATATTCAATTAATAAACGTGCTAAGATTAACAGTGAATAAATATCTCTTCATATTGGTATATATTTTTTTTTTCCTCAGAGTAACATTAATTTCAGGATAACTTGCAGTATATTGATCATCAAACATTATTCCACGTGGTTTTCATTCGCTTAGCACATGTACGACTTCACGTTTTGACCGCAGATTTGAATCACCCACGCATGCGTGCCCCCCAGTTATACCACGTGACCACGCAGTCGCATAAATGTTTTTATTTTGGAATTATTATTCTTAAGATAGTTATTGGTAAAAACGTAGTAGTATCGCAAATAGAAATATCGGTACATGTACGATGGCTAACTTTCGAAATTGGCGGAGCTAGTCGACTAAAAAAACAACAAGCAAAGATTACTTTGATACATTACGAAGATTTCAAGGTGTCTAGGTGATGATTGTTCATAATATACTTTGTGGGATTTCTTTGACATGTTTGTTCGGAAATCAAAGGTATCCGTCTGGATTTCATTAAAAGAGCCCTCTAGGTACCGATCATTTAGCACCCACATTCAATAGTTATCATCTACAAAGAGGTTTATTACTCCTAGAACAAAGGTTTTAACCTTGGAATATAATGCCTCGGGGATAACGGTTGGTCCGGTTGCACAATGCCAATGAATTTTATTAATCAAAACAGACGGCCTGACGTATTGTTTATTTATATTAAACAGCGATCTGGTTTCTTATTATAGCCATAGCTGTCACACCTGTTTGAAGTGGTTGGCCAGTGTGGCGATTTTTTTTTTTTTTTTTTTACAGGTACCCGCATTTACGTTTCAATATCCGGGTTTTTCTATACAGGTTTACCCGATGACAGCCCTATATAACTTACTGATATTATATACTTTAATGATGTTAATACATAAAATGTGAAAATGTTTTCGATTGGTGAAGTAAAATTAAATTTGATAACGGTAACGAATACGAGAACGTAGGCTCCTAAAGGCATGCCTTTGAACTTTCTTTTATTGTACTTACCAAGTTTGATTTGATGCAAAATACATATTCTAAGCGATAAAACAACACCGGTCTCTTTTAATTGATTCTTTTATTGTAACAAACACTGCCCACGCTGTTGATCAAAACAAAGCCGGCATGTAATTAGGTTCCCACCAAAGTACTTGCTGGTTTCGATGTGACAGTTGACTGACTCTTTTCCTGCCTTCATCTAAGAGAATAGGTAGGTAGATTATGGAGTTGAGACAAAATTAAAGGCTTATAATGTGAATTTCACCTAGCCAGATATTTAATTAGTGTCTATTTCATTCTAGGTTGCCGCATGTTAGCATTACCCAGAATTTTTCATTGAGCACTGTTTATTTACAATTTACAGTGTATTAACAACTATTTCTCCATTAAAAAAAACAATATGTGATATCTTTTTAGAAATTGCAAATTTCACAATATGGATTCTATCTTTACGGGCAATAATCACCATTTTCGATGATAAAAACGAGTTATATATCAAAGTTTAATTTACCAATTTACCATTTCTTATCACATTTTTCACTGTTCAACACATTTTAAAATATATTTGCTTTGAAAAAAATCGGGAGCCATGCCGGACACCGCGTTATAAGCGGGTTTGCGAGTTATCCAGGCGCGAGTTATCAAGGGAGTGGTGTACAAGACTGTTATTACATGCAAAATGCCATTATTATGTGCAGTTTTGATGCATATGATATAATGTCATTATCATAACACACAATAACTGTTATTACATGCAGTTCCCATGCTTATGACATAAACATATGCAATTGCTGCCACTCAAGATAGCAACTGTTAGTTTTATTTTCATTCATTAAAAGTTGTTTTTAACATATGCTATTGTTGAAACATACTATAAGGGCTATATTCATAAATATTGTTCTCAAGTAAAACTTGCCTCAACCTGCTTCAGAAATGAAATTCCCTACCCATTACAAACACTGTGGGAATTCACCCTCATCATGAAAATCCTAGATCTTGTCATTTTTCTGGACTGTTGATTTCACTTATAATATAAAAGAATAAAATCTGTGTGGAAATTTTTTGTCATAATTTTATTAAAACGAGAATATGCATAATAAACATATCTATAATTACACACACCTTTCTACAAGCATAGTCCCAGAGACTAGCTGTATACAGGGAATAGGATTTATTCTGGACTGATTCAGCTTGTTTCTGGCAGTGTTGCAAAACCTCTAAGGCACTAAGAAACACCCAGCAGTCAAGTCCACCAAGTGGAATCTGTACCTGGTAATGAATATTATAATTCTTTATGACATCAATAGATATTGTGTAAACTAACACTTCTACATACATAATAGCCATGAAGTTAAGTATGAGTATGTGGACATCAGCTATCATTAGCATCATCTATACTCACTTATAAGTCTTATCCAACTGCAAAGAACAGATGTCCTGATCTGTCAAAACTTAATGCCACTGCAGACTAGAATATCTGTTGTTTGTTCTACTGTTTACTCCTAACAAACTGCACAGACCCAGATCTGTGAGCACAATGTGTGACAGCAGAGCAAGGTCTGTGTCTGTGCATTTTGCAGCTGGACTTGACTTATAAGCGAGTACAGACAGTAACTCTTTAAGGGCTGTTCCATTTTAAACATAAATTGTACTCAGGGTTGTTCCATTTAATCATACACAGTACACCAGGCAGTTCAATTTAAATATAAATTATACCCATAGAAGACAATGTTTTTCCAAAAATATGCCTGAGTACTAAGGTTACTCAAAGACTTTATATGATAATGATTCAAAATTCCATAGGAGACTACTCGTTGAAAGTGCATTCCCTATATCGCATGTTTGTTCCCCTGGAACAGTCCTATAGGGATTTCATGAATTTGTTAAGTGCATCCCAAATCAAATGTATCTTTTAACGATGCTGTTTCTATGACTACAACTGTGACACTGTTATGTAAGAATTAAAGTATTACAAATGATGCTACACATTTTATAGTACCAGTCACACATGTCATCTATTCATTCAGTATGTACTATTCAGTAACTGGTTTCATTTTCGACAATTTGATTACACATACCTTTAAAACCAATTTACTTTATTCTGATCCTCATACATTCATATTCCTTGGTAGGTCATTGTACACACAATGTCAAGAAATACTATCGATTAATGACTGTTAGAGTTCACTGACATGGATAAAGTCAGTCTAAAGGTGTGATTAAGTACAAACTGGACTGAAAATCATGATTTCATAATTAAAGTTGTCCTTCTTGAAAAAAATCATACCAACTGGTTATTTGCTAGGATTATTCCCAATATTCTCTCTTCTTGACCCAGTTTACTACCAAAAAAAAATTACAAATGAGAACAAAAAGCTGTATATTTTTTATTAAGAAAAACAGAACTTTAATGACATGTAACTATTGTCTGTAAATATTCTTTTTTTCCTTTTTACCTCTAACACTTTCATCTCCTGCACTGTATTGTGGAAAAAGTCTATTGCCCGCTGAACAACTTCCCAAGGTTTGTTCATAAGGAAAAGTATGGCACACTGGCGTGAGAAAAGGTAGTTCCTAAACTCTAAAAGTGATGCCTTGTTGTCACGAACACAGTCTCGCTTTTCACGATCGATAGGCTTGATAAGTGACAGTCCTGCCCAACTGGTGCATGGCTTAATAAGGGTAAGTAGCCACTCCACTGTGACTGGAAAAAATTTATTAGATAAGGCACTGCATGCATATTTCATACAAATATATAACCTTGTGTTTAAGAGAGAATAGTTATTCATCCATGGCATCCACAGTTTACTGTTACCTTAAAAATAGATTCACTTTCACAGCATAGTGGATATTGCATGGCTAAAATTCACGAACTGGAGGTTCAACACAAAATGTAAACAAATATGTCAGTCCAAAGAATGTAAGGAAATCAAATTTTAAAGTAAATTATGTTTCCTGCGAATACTTACCCATCATATTACATTAGGAATATCAGCCTTCTGCCTCACAAATCCAGACATACTAAAATACAAAAATTTAGTTTTTCTGCCTATTTCAATAGACAAATGGCAAAAGCTGTTGACTGGCATGCATAGACAACATTCTTGATTCTTCAGCTCTGAGATTTAGCATTGCAGAGGCATACCTTGAATCTGGTAGGTCCAGTGGCAGCAGCACTTAAGGCCACCATACCCAATTAGATCAATCAAAATAACCTGTTAGCTTGCATAGCTGCTGTTCTCAACCTGTCTAAGGAAGACAGCAAGTAAGTGACAACTCTTTGGTTACTGACAGACAGTAACCTATTTTGGGCTACAAAGCCAGATTGTGACTAGAGAAGCACTGAACCCTCCAATTAGATATGAAGAGAGTTTGGGCTGACATATAGGACATAAAGTTCATTTACCCTGCATGTGAAAGTTATAGCTATCAGGAAACATGGATTGTATGATACAGACTACAGCAAAGTGTGGGCTGGAGGTTCAATTGGATTAAAATTGAGCCATATTGAAACCCAGGATTGGTTCCATTTAAAAGTAGAGTGAGGGATACTAGTTGACTGAGACCAAAAAGAATAATCAGATAGCTCTTCATCATGCCCAAAATAATGTCTGCCATGATGATAGAATGTGTCCATTATCATGGGGCAGTAGCCTTTGATAGAGGTTGGGGCTAGCTGTTTCACCTCAAAGAGCCATAGACAAATGTCAAAAAGTTAAGGGATTGGGACACGCAGATGAACAATGTTGGTATGGCACAAGTCCCTGAAAACAGGCCACTTTCCATCACAAGACTTCAGACTTCTTGCTCTTGAGATTCTTTCCATAATTGAAGGTTTGAACTGTTTGTCTTGCAAGCAATTCTTCATAAGAGCTGAGCATGAAGATGAAGAGGAAAGTCCAGGCAGGGAAGGACCTCATAGGATCATGGTTGATGGAGAAGATTCGGGTTGAGCCATAATCCTCTGTTGCTGCCACAGAGCTGATCTTTTCAAAAGTGAAAGGCGTTGATGACAGCCTTCATTTCTAGGTTATTGAAAGTGTAAAGGTCACTTCCCTGATTCCTTTGTGTTGCTGACAGCGATGAAGGTTGGCAACAGGTGGGTACCCCAACCATGTGCACTGGCATCTGTACCTACTGTTATTTCCACTTGTACCTTCTGTTGCAGGATTCCCATAGTCAGCCAACCTGGGCTGCACCACTGATGCAGGAATGATCAAATATTAGGCAATGACTGTTTGGTCAAGGGGACTTGAAAAGGGGCACCACTGTGCTTGCAATGTCTGCATATAAATGACAGCCAAGCAGGATTAAGTCAACTGCTGTGTTGAATAAACCAAGGCGTTGCTAAATCTCCCTCTCTGAAATCCAAGTCCTGTTAGAAACAGACTTGACAAGTTTGTGTGAGCATAGGAAGTTACTCCAGATTCTGGCTGGTTAAAATTTCTTGTCCAGATGGACAGAGGTCTGGGATGGACAGAGGTCTAATTTTATCCAGTTCACTAGAAAGCCTGGATGATCTAAATGAGATTATTCATGCCTTGTGGTAGAATAGAAATTATATGTTTCTAGAGGATATCATCCCGGTATGCAGCCATTATTATAGATGACATCAATCAGAACAGGGTGACAAAGTAGTCCTTTATCTCAGTAAAAGCCCAAGGTCTGAATTTGAGGTCAAAGGCATACAAGCCAACCCAAATATAACATAATAAAATTAAATGCGCATATGTACAAAATACATGTATATTTTCTGCAATTTTGGTGTCAGGAAGCATCCGTTTGAACAATGAACCAAAGTTGTATTCTACCACCAGATGTAGTCAATGTTCTATTAAGAGCTAGGTAAATAATGCCCCTGCATTTAAAAAATTTGTTTTCACAATTTAGTTCTGCTGCAAAAAAAGAAGTTACCTTAGTATTGGAGTTAGCAAAACGAGCTAATTCAAAGCATCTTTTGTTTTTATACTAAGACCAATATTAAAAATCCTTTCCACACAGACTGCAATGGACATGCAGCTACCCTAGAATAGCACAATATTATGTTATACATGTATTCATCTCTGAGTCGTTTTTTGTTTTCTTTTCTAATCCATCTGTGAAATCATTTGAGAAACATTTTTGCTGTAACATATACATCGACTAGAATAAATAGGACGACTTTTACTGCCAAATTCCTACAGAATGGTACTGTACCTCACAATATTTTTTACAAAGAATATATGAGCAAAGATTAAAAATTAGCAAACCAGTCTGTTCTGTCCTAAGCCTACAGCTGCAGCTGCTATAAATAGAAACAGGTCTTCTTGAAAATAGGGCAGATGCTATAAATAGAACTTAACATTTAGGAAAGTGACCGCTAGTCTACAGACAAGTGTACTTTTATGTCACAGTTACAAAGAAGCCATCTCTTCTAGAATACATTCTGTGCGATTAGTGGGATGTTAATAAAAATTAGAAAACAAATCAATTTTAGGGGGGAGGGGAATATACCAAAAAAGCGTATCCAAATACATTTACATGTAAGGTGTAATTTAGTGAAAAATTGTGTAATGACTATGACAAAAGTGTAATGGTTGGCATTTATGTAAAAAGAGAGCTCTGAACTGATAAACTGTGTCACAGTAAACAAAATGAAAAAAATGTTTATGACATAGGGTGGATAGGGATGTGAAAATAAGCATTGGTCAGATTGAGACTAACAGCATACTCATCCCATCAAACGGAGAGACAGATGGCAGACTGAACTTACCTTCTCCATCCTGAATTGGTTGAGGCATCTTCAGTCGATGATGCATCTCAACTTGCTGTTTGCTTTCCAGAAAAGAGTCTTGAATAAATCCTGGTGAACTGTGGACAAGCTGCACCACTTGATTTGGGGAAAGGGGGTTGAGTTACCATATCTCCCTTTTTAGTAGAAAGACATCTTTCTCTTGACCTGAAAGTGCATCCATGACTAGGGGAGAGAAAAAAGAGGATTAATGGTGAATGAAACCCAAAGCCCTTTTGAAAGACAAGGATCACACATACACCCACCACTGATCCTGTTCTGAGGAAATAGGGAGAGCCAATGAGCTTAAAATCTGGTTTCTTACCGATACTGCACTGGCATACACGTGACTGAAAAGACTGCTTGTCCTGAAGCCAAACACCCATGACGATTGATCGGTGAGATGGAGAGGCAGTTCCTGAGCTGCCTTCTTCTGAATTTTTTTCTATTCATCCTCTAAAGCAATGATTACCCGAAAAGGGTCATCTTGAAAGAGAGTGGTTGACAAGGTTTGAGAGATGTGGAGCACAGACATGTGACATGTACTATTAAAAGTAAATTGGATTTGGTTTGGATTTTTTTAAACATAGCTTTAACAATTTTTCAGTCATATCGCTATGATGTCTGCAGTGTGGCAGTTTATAGTGATGTCTAGCACTAGTGCATCATACTGCAGACATGTAGCATCATGTCCCACCCAGTCACATTATCCTGACACCAGGCCAACCAGTCCTAACAATAACCACTTAATGCTGAGCGCCTAGTGAGGCAGCTGTTAGTACCATTTTTTAAAGTCTTTGGTATGATTCAGCTGGAGTTTAAACATGCAACCTCCTACATCCAAGGCAGACGTTCAAACAACTAGGTCACTGGTGTGGTCCAAAAGTAAATTGGCAGAACCCATCAAAGTACAGGTCATGGTATGGTAAGCAGACCTGGTCAATGTCCATAACAATCCTGGCAATTGCCTACAAAGCATGACTATTGCTGGGCATCTCTGTTAAGTGTGATAGGTGTCACCAAATGAAGCCAAATCGAACAATGAAAAAGATGCAATAAAATGCCAAACCAGTTTTTATGGGAATGAAGCACATTTGTCCATCTTATAAAACAGATGTGCTGACAAATGAACAGCTGCTTTACTTTTGTCAAGTGCTGGGAGATCAGTACTGAAGGCATCTTGCACCTTAAGTCTATCTAATTGGAGAAGGAACCAGAAGGACAGCATCTTTACTTCCTCATTGAGATCTATCAATTCTTAAGAGCAGCAGTAGGGGGTGGAGGGCATTCTGAAGTAGCCAACACCCTTTAAATGTCCCTGACATTGGCCTGAAAGCTAAACTTCTGTCTATTCTATGGTTGGATCTGAGTATGATGTAAAGGATGGTAGATATGAAAGAGTTGCATCACATTCACTGTGCATTGAGGCCCAATCTGGGTCTACTTGCAACTCTGCAGAATACTCACTCTCTCTTTTGGACAAGCATTGAAATTATAGAAGTCTGGTACAGCCAGGACTGCTGGTAGGTTTGCCTGGTGAATGGTCAGCCTGTAAGCAGGTGGTATAGAAAGCGTTCCAACTAATACCAGCACCAGCCATTCCAAGGCCTGGATGGACAGACTGATTTCTCACTGAAATCTCCATCATAGAAAGACATATAAAAGGTATGGTTAGACAGATGAATCTGTCACTAAGATCCCCATAAAGCATAGTTGGTTGAACTAACTCGATAAGATGGTCTCCAAGCTGGAACAGTCAGAAGGTCTTCTGGACGGTCGATGAAGGTGCAGTTTTATTATGATTTAGATCTAATGGATCTAGTATAAACACCATTGGTCCCAACTTGTAGGCCCGGATACCATGTTTTGACATGTGGGTAGAACTTGCGCCAAGTGCGCTGCCTAAACTTAGGAAACACTTCTCCAATGAGTTGGAAATGCAAGCAGCGAACTAACTGGCTGGACTGTCTTCTCAAAAGGTCTCACATGCTGGACAGTTAAGTGATGGCTGCGTGGTCAATGAGGGCTGGACAGCTGGTGATGGTCGGTAACTGTGCAATGATATAAGGAGGTAGATCCAACTGATTGATACAAACACCATGTACCTTGAGACTTATTCACCAATTAGTCGATATTACCAACAACAAACCATAGGTTGTCTTCCTTGATTTATTCTGTCATTCCTTCAATGCTGAATAGACAATTGCTTTGTGTGCATTTCATGCATTTAGTAAATATTCTTCCTGAAATAATACAAGAAGACAAACAAAGCGTAGATTAGCAAATCAGTATGTGACTTAACTAGCTAATATGGTAGCCCAGATTTCCTCAGACCATGTATTACAGATGCTGTATATCACAGATGGTTTTTACTTAGTATTAAAAAATGAGTTATGGTAGACTTCCATTCTCTGAAGTTGCATATATAACATTTCAATGAAACAAAACAAGAAAGCAAAGCATAAATTAATAATTCATCAAATTAATGACTCAATAATATGAATATATTGCCCGTTACAAACAAAGGAATAAAAGTCAGTATAACAATTGTAAGTTTAGACTATGCTTTGAAATTATGCATTTCAAGTATTTACCTGACTACTCTACTAAAACTACACAAGGACAAATAAAAAAGCAATGCGTAATTAGCAATGCATTCTCTTAATATCTCGCAAAAACAACCCCATTACAAATGTCAAAGTCACAGGAATTGACCTTGTAGAGTCAAAAAATGGTATAGTGAGACAGTCTTAAAAGGACAAAGATCCTCAAAGCGATAAAATCACTCAAATTTGGCAGAAATTATAAAAAAGAATGTATGCAACTTGCAGCAGAATGATTAATCTACACATTAAATCCAATAAGAACATTGGATGAGTCAATTGAACACAAAAATGGCACAGATTGTTGGAGGATAAACTTTATCCAGCATTGCAGTGAAGCTAACTATACCTTTTAACTATCGTGTGCTGAAAAATGGCATTAAGCCCAACAACAACAACAACAACTAATTGCAACACCTGGCAATGCCAAAGGGTAGTAACAGGCAAGAGTTACTGAACTTTGACTACTAAAAGATACAGAAAAAAGATCATTTACATCTTTTAGTAGGGCTGGATTCTCTAGGTAGTAGGCTAATATTCCTAATGTAATGTGATTGGGGAACATATTCAAAGGGTACAATTATTTCAAATTAATTAGAGAATAAATGGTATGCACAGATCTTGCTCATCATGAAATTTGTTTAACATTTTGAAGATATAAGTTCATTTAACAAGATAAAAGCCTGATTAAAAACTGGGTTGTCAGAGCATTGGCAAGCTCAGCCAATCAGATGTAAGATCACTTTATTAATACCATATATACTGCAAACTACAAAGATTTAAATCTGCCATCACATAATACACTGACACACCTTGGCCTGTGTAGTTTGTTATAAATAATCAGTAGAACAAACAACACAGATCCTGACCTGCAGGTGCATTATGCTATAGCAGATCAGGATCTTTGTTGTTTGCAGTTTGCCTCAATTTACAAGTGAGTATATACAGTAGGTGTGGATCTTACTCATACTTGTCTGAGATCCTAATGATATAAGCCTAATTACTAAGTTTAATCAAAATCAACAAATCAGATGCAAGATCCCCTTATAAAAAAATGCATTGGGATTGCTCATAATAAGACTCATTTAATACCTTTATATCAGTCTTTTTACCAAGTTTAATCAAGGTCAGGTAAGAAATACCATCTCTCAAATCGAAAGGAGCTCAGAAAAAGATATGACAAATCACCCCAATAACATGCACAAATCCTACTCATATTTATTCTTCAAAATTGTTAGATCTTAAAATCTGATCAAAAATATGGACTCCATATCATAACAGGTCAGTCAATCAAATCATATAATAAATATGCATAGATCTTGTTCATTATCAAATTCTTAAGATTTAGATGTTACTATGAACCAAATGATGCTGGTACAATATCATTTAAGCAGGCTCTTTTCTGAAAATCACCAAAAAATTCAATGCTGCTTGCAGACATTATTATGGGACAAGAATTACTGTGTTTTAGCTAAAGTTATTATATCAAATGGGGCAATAATCACTGTGTTTCAGCTGTTAATATGTCTAATGGGTTAATAATCAATGTGTTTCAGCTAAAGTTATAATGTCAAATTGGGCAATAATCACCATTTCAGCTAAAATTATTATGCCAAATGGACCAATAATCGCTGTGTTTCAGATGAAGTTATTTTATCAAATAGGTCAATAATCACCATTTCAGCTAAAGTTATTATATCAAATGGAGCAATAATCACTGTGTTTCAACTGTTAATATGTCTAATGGGTTATTAATCACTGTGTTTCAGCTAAAGTTATGTCAAATGGGGCAATAATCACTGTCATTCAGCTAGTTATTATGTCAAATTGGGCAATAATCACTGTTTCAGCTAAAGTTATTAAGTCAAATGGGACAATAATCACTGTCATTCAGCTAGTTATTATGTCAAATTGGGCAATAATCACTGTTTTAGCAAAAGTTATCACGTCAAATGGGGCAATAGTCACTATGTTTCGGCTAAATTTATTATGTCAAATTTGGCAATAATCACTGTGTTTCAGCTAAAGTTATGTCAATGGGACAATAATCACTGTGTTTTAGCAAAAGTTATCACGTCAAATGGGGCAACAGTCACTATGTTTCAGCTAAAGTTATTATGTCAAATGGGGCAATAGTCACTATGTTTCAGCTAAATTTATTATGTCAAATTGGGCAATAATCACTGTGTTTCAGCTAAAGTTATTATGTCAATGGGACAAAAATCACTGTGTTTTATCAAAAGTTATCACATCAAATGGGGCAATAGTCACTATGTTTTGGCTAAAGTTATTATGTCAAATGGGGCAATAATCACTGTTTCAACTAAAGTTATTATGTCAAATGAAGCAATAATCACATGACATATATATAATTATCATTATTCAATGCCCAATCGGGTATTATTAACTACAGTTGCCAGGCTTAATGAAGGAACAAAACTGAATGAAAAGTAATGAAAAGGAGCAATAACTAGTATAGAAAACTTTCTGTATTGCCAATACAAATAAACATTTTAATAGTTGCAAATTGTGAATAGTTAATTTGCAAGTGTATTTCAAATAATGGAAATGGAATCTCTCATAATCTTCTTTTTTCTTTCTGTTTTGTGTTTAAAGTCATGCAATTATGTTTCAGATGGTAAGACAATAAATCTGTACCCATGAACTCTAAAAAAATGCATGTCCAAATATATTTTTGAAGCTTCTTCTATAACCTGTTTTATTTGCAATCTGATAGAAGCTGACAGTTATAGATGCATACTTTTTTATTACAAATAAAAATTTATCACCAACAGTCATGTCCAAAAACATTTAAACACTGGCATTCAGTTGACATTGGATTTTTTAAAATCCAAAATGAAATACAATTTCACCATACACACTACATTAAAAATGACCACTTTGACTTGTAAGAAACTACCACTTGAACCTGTAAGAAACTTGTGGTTATAATGAGCAACATTATGATTATAGATTGCAATATTCTATATTTCATAGTACAATAGCAATATAAATGTTATGAAAAAAATGTAAAGTAACACTACAATTCCTTTATGCAGTAATAATATTTTTTTTAAATGTACCTTTGGCATCATATTTTTTTTATTTAACTTTCAAAATTGATTGAAATTTGTTCATTTTTTTCTCATTTTAAATCAGTTTTAGCAGATCATCATTCATTTTCATTATTTTATTTTGTGTTTGGTGATCAGGCATGTTCTACTTTAACCACACACTTTCACTCACTGTGAGCTAACAATCTTGGTGAAAAAATTTAAGTACATTAAGAAAGCTAAAAGACTTGACATGCAAATGAACAAACAATTCAAAAAATTAAGTCATTTGGTTCACTTTTATATTAGTGTCTCAAAAGAGTATAAAAATGTCCAAACTGCCCATCCATTAAGTAGTTTGCTTTGCCAACTGACACTAGCTTTGCCCTAAGTCATTTTTAAAAATTTGATAAACAAAACCCAACAGTAAGAGGCAAATATTCCTAGTTTGATGAACCTCAAATCAGATATATGGTCTCCAGGGTGATAACAAACACAGCCAATCAGATGCAAAACCACCTCATTAGTATGCATGGATTTTATTCATATTTGAACTAATAAAAAATTCTGATGACATAAGCCTACAATCCAAGTAAGAAAAAATAGTTTGCCAAAAACATGGCTTCCACAGCAGTCACAAGCAAATGTTGACAGATGATGGACTGATGGCAGACAATGGATGTAGCATAATACCAGAAGTCTACTTGACTCTCCAAAGAGGTTTGCTAATAATAATAATAATTTAAACTAGAGATGGAGGGCATCACAAATATCTACACCTGATAAACTTTTTCCCCCTGCCGAACCCACCACTCAAACTTCTGAGCTGCATTCATATGAAATACGATCATCCTCCATCAACTGGTGTAGACAGAATTCAGTTTACATGTAAGAGTCCATATTAGATATGAAATAGTGACCCTTGACCCACACCCTCCTCTTCCAGTCTGTCTTCCACAGGAAGCAACAACCAGTATCTGAAAACTGTTGTCATCTACTTACCCCATCAAAACATCATACCATGTATGGTCATTCTCACGCAACTGTTAATGGTGAAGTCCAGAACAAAAAGATAATAGTGACAGACAGAGGGACATGACCTTTCTTTACATATTCATGTAAGTGCAATATTACACAGTAAATGTAAAACTTTTTAATTACTACTGGAAAACATTCTGTAAAACATTGCTGGTATTAAATGTATGGAAAATAAACTACATATGTCTTAAACATATTCTTTCATAATAGGATAAAAATAATGTAGGTGTGTTTAAATCTTCTCCAAGTTCTGAAAAAATGGAAAGGAGGGTGACTTGTTTATAATTTGGTAAGATGGTTAGATAATGGGTAAAATAGATGGCAGTATTACTTATTCAGTTCAAGAGCTTAATGAGGAGTGTTGTTTAAGGGGAAAAGAAAGATGGATTAAGGTGATTATCTTGAAAGCTTGCATACTTTTCTTCCATAAAATTAAGACTGAATTCTAAATTTTTTCAGGAAATTCTTTGGATTTTTGCAATATTACCAATATCAATAACCTTGCAAAAATGTGCAACTTTTGAATAGTGTCTTTTTTCTGAATCTTTGAAGAAACTGACATTATTTGCTTCTTTTTTGAACTGTAGATATACACAATAAGTGTATCTTATTTTCGTCTCCGGCTCACATTTAGATTTGCTTTTAAAGGATTTTGGCAATAAGAAATGCAACATGATAAACAATGAACAAAAAAGCTTTCTAAAAATATTGATCTTATGTATATGTATTTTTCATATAATGCAAACTATAAAAAAGTTGCATTAATAAGAACTCCGCTGGAACTGATTTGACAATACAAGGGTTAAAGTTATTCTTTCAGATTTGCTAATTAATGTATGAAACTAAGAAGCAGGCTTTCATTCGGATTACATGAGGAATGTTTAGGGATTCAAAAGCTTCAATTTTACTACTTTTCTCAGGTTTGCTTTTTTGTCGTTTAAAAATCCATCTCTCCAGATCATCCAAACTCACTCTTGTTGATGATGAATCAAGATCTGAAACTTGATTTTTTTAAAAAAGAATAAAGATCCAAATATCAATACAATCAAATACCGCAAAGCTTACACAGAAAGACCATTAGGGCTGTTCTATTAAAACATATATCATCCCTGGGACGGCACTTCAAAAAAAACTTCTGTAGAAGGTTGTGTTTTATACTATATTGATTATGACAGTGGAAGCTTGATTAGGAAAATCACTTCTGTTGTGGGTTGGGTTAACAAAATGAGAAATTGCTGGTGGTGTTGTTAGAAGCAAACACAATATATACTGAAAATCGCATTTAACCCTCTCCTAGCGGTCTAACGTGAAAACATTGGGTCGGAAAATGATGCCAGTGTGAGTATTCTTAAATTGTATAAATTTGCATACTTTTAAAGCAGCAATATGTGTTCCACAAATTATGTCAATGCCATGGATATAAAATGTGCTTTGCATAGAATGCAATTTTGTAAAAAACTTTTAATATTAATAGTGCATTTCACAACATATCCACACTTCCAGTAATAGCTTCATGCGTAATCCAGTTTCAGGAAGGCAAATCTTAAAATAGCTCGATTTGGTTTTGCCTGAATGGCTGTTAAACTAAATTTGCTTGGTTCAATGTGCCATGAATAAACATTTGTGGGAATTTAACACAATTAGGATAGAAAATATATTTATTTCTCCAAGTATCAACATTAAAGTCTATGGAAAAATAATTGGTACCGTGATACCTTGTCGTCAGACAATGTTTTCAGTCTGCAAATACTGGCTGGTGATGACAATGAATTTCATGTGTATCAGCCTGTTGGACATTGAAAAAATGTCACTGGAAGTAACAGTGTGTGATTTTGGGCCCAAAATTTATGTTGAGTGTGAGTCTACTGTATTGGATGGACAAGATTTATTCAAGATACTTGTATCTGAACAAAGCAGACTATGGGACTTAAAACCCTAATATAGCATTAAAGAAGAGAAAATGTCTGGCACTGATCTATGGAAGTGAATCTTTGGCAAAGATATCGAAGGGAATACCCTTGGGGCCATGCCAATGAGATGTTGAAATTTGCACAACTATAAAAAACATTCATTAGTTCAGGCAATGAAAGGGAGTTCTCAGCACAGAATAATATCTGTACACAGAGGAGGAGGATCATCTTCAGAAACAATCAACATATTCATGCTCATGGGAACATCAAAGAATCCCCATATAACATAATTAAGTATGTGTAGATCTATAGTTGGCAGAACCACTATGGCAACAAAAGAATAGTGAGACTAACTTTCATATCATGCAGATGTATTACCAAATTAAGTACATGCTCTCTTTGTGCAAAAATTAAATTACATTAAGCACAAAAACTGACTGAAATATGTAAATGCATAGCAAGATGGATAAAATTTGTCCTGTTTTGTTTGGTTATTCATATGAATATTTTGAGGATGTTGAAATTTGTGCAGACCTTTAGGCACTTAGTTCCAAGCCATCATTTGGTATTTGTATTGCAAATTGGATTACTGTTATCTAGTACACAACATTTTGAAGCAGTGTCATTAACTAATGGTGAAACTGATGAAAAAGTACTTGATGTCATTCTGATATAAGGAGTCTTTACTACACTACTAATCTGTTCATCCTGATTCATTTTTACCATCTTTAGTTTTACTGGTACCAATACTTTTAATAAAATTGTAACTTTTATTTTCTTACAATCTAAATATTTGTGATCATGTATTAACCCTTTCATCATGGCAGACCGCATATGCGGTCCAGGGGAAGCAAATCCGTCAACACTATGGACCGAGTTTTCGGTCTAGGGCAGTGTTCTTTTTTAACGTTATAGTACCCGACTAAATATCTTTCGGGGTACCTCTAATAACTTCCATCTGGTAATGTAGATGTTATATTTGGATTTTCTCATGAGTTTAGCTTGTATACAACTAGAAATAATGAACACAATAGGAATTTTTAACATGTTTTCTGAATGCTGAAATTTGTATCCAAAATGGCGGCGTTTGAAAGATTTTTAGAGGAGAGTTTTTGGAGGATTTAAATAATTTTGACCTGATGAATTTGTTTGACAATGAGAGAAGACGTATGGAGAGACAATGGAATGCACTTGTGGGTGACAGTGATGACGATGAAGATGACTTTGAAGGTTTTGAACTAGTGGAATTGTACGCTCCACGTGGTGTTTTTTTTTTTTTTGACGAAGCTCAAAAAACCAAAGAGATTTATTTCAGTTTTCTGACAGAGTTGGGCACACCTGAGAGTTATATGGCTCCAGGAAAGCTTCGGATTATTTTAAATATTCTATTCAGATGAAGTTTTTGGAAAATTTGTCAGTTTAACGAACTTCAATGCGACAATCAAATGTGGCAGAGGCGATATAGGTCACTTAGGTGTGTGGACAGATCTCACCTTGGAGATCATTTTGGTTCATTTTTTAGAATTTTATATATTATGGACACCATGAAAGAAAGACTTGTGTTGCTACTGTAATTATTCACTAGTACATCTAGGGTCAATTGAACAAGTTTTGAGAACATTCTAAGTTTTCTAAGAGGTAATAGAATAATTACTTGTATTTTACCTGTTGTTACCTATTTGTACCTGTATTTTAACAGTTGTAATAGATATGCACATTTTATTGAATTAGTCATAAAATTTGATTTTTAACCTTGATTTTGACACCTAATCCAGCCAGATATCTTTAACATTGGCAAAGTTATGTTGTTTCAAAGTCCACAAGTTATTTTGCTTTACAACTCCAAAGTTACTTAGTGTTGAGGACTCTATGCCTACAAAGTTACTTAGTGATGAAAGGGTTAAAGGTGTGATAAAGGTAAAATGTGTAGTTTAATTAGGTTAATTAGCAAGAGGCTAAAGTACAAAGTGGGTCAACTTCATGTGTGCAAAAATTATTGCCATATTACAGAGTATTGTTAGGAACAACAGAATAGTTAGTTGTATAAGACATATTTTGCAAAGCTGTAGAACTAGCTCTCATACTGTAACGACATATTCCATTTAAATAATGCTATCATTTTTCTGCATATTCCTATCAGTTTTCCCAAGTGGTATCAACTTCTTGATCCGAGATTAATTTCTTGTGCAATTTTTACACATCAAATATTCTCAGTATCATTAAAAAAACAATGTAATCTGTACCAAATTGAGTTGTTTGGAAGAAATTCATTTTTTAACCCAAAAATCACTGAACCTTTGAGTTCTGGCATTAAAGTTTTACATTAAATAACATATAAGGTAGCCATGATAGTAATTAAGGATGCAACTGTTCTAATTTCACCTTTGGTATATTCAAGTCTTGAATGTGATGGAGAAATATGACTCCAAAATAAACACAACAGTTTTTGAACCTGTTCATTAACCATGAATCAAGTATATAATCCAAGTTCAACTGAGTTGTCAGAAAAATTTTAATTCTTTTGATAATATCATAATTAGCTGTAAAATATGGAGTAAGCCTATGGTCTTTCTGCCATCCCAACCAAGACCCCATCACAACAATGTGACCATGCCCAATGACATCACAGTAAAAATCTCTATACAACTAGAGATGACAGCTCTTTGAGAATTTTGATTTTAGTAGAACCTTAACAGAATGGAACAGTAAGAGCTAGGGTAAATATTTAACAATGGCTATTCCTCCAGCTACCACTTCCTCACTGGAGAGAGAAAAAAACACACACACACATGCATGCATGTGCACACACACACACTCTCTCTCTCTGATTGATCCTGAAATCCTGGCAGCAATTCTGCAGGGTAGATAATGTGACCATTTTATTTGATTTTATTGGTCTCTGGTTATCCCATGGTATTTCTGTTAATTGAACATTTTTTTATAGTGTGTCCCGTCAACATGGTCAAAAAAGGCATACAATAATTGAGAGTTGTTGAAGGACTGGCATTACTACAGATATGAAAGAACAAGAAACATACTATAAATCAGTAAAGATAAAATAGAGTATACATGGTTTTATTGTCCCTGACTGGATGATAATGAAAGAAAGATTTTGGTAAAAAAAATCTTTTGAGAGCTTGTCCTACTTGTAACTGATAAATGTCAGGGACATTGTTTTATTAACATAATTTCCATCCCATTACAGACACGAATTTGGAAGACTCGTTACCGAAATCAGCAGCTGATTTTTCAGTGTAGTAATAAGAGCATGCATTTCAAATTTGTGTCAATCCAGAAATGGTGCAGATGTTATGGTTTTCTTTTCAAAAAGCTGTCATCATAGATGTGTCTGTTCTAATATAAGTGTGATTATGAGCACTCAAAATTTTAAGTTATTGAATTTTAATATCATGATGTTTGGACAGGTTTGTAATGGGAACTGAATTAGTACCGTGAGTCTTGAACTTGGAATCCAAGCAGATACATCCAGAACTGTAGAGAGTTTCTATCTTGGATGTAAACTTTTTGGTGGTGTGTGATGTTTTCCTAAAACCCCTTTCCCCTTGTCCGCTTGTGGCTTACATCCATCCCATCCCCAGCTGCTGACATTCCCCTCTAGCAGGGCTGATATGTGAGCCATGTAATCAACTTCAGACACTGGGGGCCAGAGCTATGTATTAATGCCAACAAATTCATATATAATTTGTGGCATGAATCATACCAATTGAAATTAACAAATAATTTATACATTTGGATAACCCATAAAGGACGTCTGTAAAACATACAGAATACACACAGTATGCATAAAGCAGCTGTTCAACACCGAATATCCAAACAAAAAATACTATTGTGCGGACATCTGCAAGGTCCTTTACACCCCCTCCCACTTGTCCACATTTGAGCAACCTTCCCCCTCCCCCATCTATGCGGACGTCTTTGATGGATGATCCCTTATAAAATATAATGTAAAAATAGGCAGAAATAATGTGATATCACTTTCACAGACATTAATGATTCTTTTCTTCTGATAAATCATGTGTTATAAGTTTTACCAAAACATTTATTAAAAAAATAAGGAAATCAGAGCATTTTATCACACATTTAAAGCAATACAAGATTTAACTATTATTTTAATCAAAAGCAGCATGCCTAAAAACAAAGTAAGATAGCAAAACAGTGATCACTTTAGTAAACACACAATTTAGCAAGGATACAAATTTATGATTTCTGTATTAGAATAGAAATTCCTAATATAAAATATATATTCATGTACATTAAATTAGTTTTTAAGGGACTGATCAATGACATCTACAAATAATAAACTACCAAGAAAATTTGTGATTTCACAGTATCAGACAAATACACGGCTGACAGACAAACAAATAAAAGGACAAAAGATTGATTATAATGAATGAATACAAACAAATAAATGCAGTAGATTATATGATCTATAAGAATTCAGTAGATTACCTCCAGCAAGCTGTCATTTAAGTCGCTTCTGTCCCCAACCCAATATTAAAATCTCTACCACCGACTAAATGAGAACCAGAAATTATGTATAAAAAATATGCTTCTAGAGGGGGCAGTGTTTTTCAATTAAAACATATCTGATGGTGGATCAAAATTTTTTAAAATTGCTTCTGTTGTGGGTTGGTTGACTTTAAAAGTGCCTTCCCCAGGGGGGGTGTATATGTTTTAATGGAACAGCCCTTACATAAAACGAGGTCGATACATTGGTTCTGAAAAAAAAATTATATATATACAGACTGATTTTGATAAATGAAAGAATCTGTTCCAAAGCTCTTTATACCAAAATCATACATCATTGCAATTGTTCAACCTTAAGATTTTCTTAAGTCTTGAAATTATGTGATGAGCTTTCACACCTGCATTGTCTTGAGCAATTAAAACATAATTACCAAATAAATGCAATGAATTATAATGGATACCCATATCAAAGGTGTAATATCTAATATGCTGAATTAGCCAATGGTCATTTCAACCCATTGACTGAATAACTGGACACATCTTGGAAATTTACTATTTTGGAAATTCCTGATACCTATCTACCCTCCACACACACACACAAATCAAGCTGCAACAAGATTTCACGATGGTCACCATTACAATGATGTTGTAAGTTAGATTAGCACCATTATCATTTGGAACCAACTACAGTTCATGAGAAGCCTTTCAGATGATATGACCATCTGTTCAAGGAGAAGCGACTGCATCACTATCAAGATGGCTGCTGCAGTGGACATTTTATATTTCTGAAAAGTATAACTTTTATTTAGTATCATTTATACCTCAGAATGAAACAATCATAAGACCAAATTTTAACGCAGTTTATATATATAATTCAGCTCAGCAAAAAGACCTACTTTAGGATTGTCTAGGTAGCCCGTATTTTAAACTTCCTCGATGCATGGTTCAAACTATGACAGAATGTCTTGTCCAGGACCCAATGTGACAATCATACTTTGTGAAGGGAAAGTGTTAATGCCATCATGTGAAAGGGAACCATGAAAATTTAAGATTTTTTTCCCAGACTTTTTAGTCATTTTTTTAAAAAAAATTTCCAGACTTTTTTAAGGACTGGAAAAGCAATTTTCAAACTTAATACTTTTTCCAGAATTCCAGACATATGCGGGAAACCTGTCACTGTGTCTGAAGAAGAAAATACACTTGATGTTTTAAAAATATTTTATGTTGTTTTATTAAAAAATATGTTATGGGACACAAGTGCACTAACACATCTAAGTCCTTTCCCAAAACAATGACATATAAAGGCCATATTGCATGCCAGATTGGTACTATGAAGTCTTTCTGCAAAAGCCCTGTGTTGATACGAACATCCATTCAAGATAAACAGTAATAAGATTTCCAAGATGGTCCCAACTTAATTTCATCAGCACCATTTTCATTTAGGACCAACCAGACATCATAAGAAGTCTTTTAGTGAAAATACCAGATGATATCACTATCCATTCATAAGCACCAATAACAAGATATTCAAGATAGTTGCCATCTTTGCCACATGAGTAGCACCATTTATGACAAACTGGACATCTGATGCATCCGAGTGAAAATCCAATGTTAATATGACCAACCATTTAGGAAGAGGATCAATAAAATTTTCAAGATGTTTGTCATGGCAATTATATTGTTGTCCCTGGGGTATCACATTCATTCTGGAACAATTTGACCTTGGGATGAATGTGTTTGTAAAGTTTCATGTCAATCCTCCCAGTAGTTTAAAATGAGAAAGAGATAAACATTTGTCATTGGATGCCAGATGCCAGACACTAGACATAAGACCAACTTGTAAACTATTCTGAATTCTTGAATGCTACTCCTCAGGACAGATGTACCCATGTAGTTTCATGAATGTACATCAATGCTAACATAAGTCTACACAACAATTCAAATAAACTGCAAACTCTTGAAGATATCAACAGTGGAAAAGTGATGCCTTCAACTAAGGCAAGGGTCTCAAACTCAAACCACCCTGAGGGCATTTATGATGGCACAAGGGCTGCACCACCTGTGTTATCTCTCACAAGACATTGTGACATCAATCATTTTGCAGGCCACAGGATACAACTTGACAGGCAGCATTCTGCACATTGGGCATTTGAGACCCCTGAACTAAAAGCATGACAGAATGATGTGGAAATATATATAAACTGAAAAAATACAGATCCTACCTCCAGATGCATGATTGAGCACAAACTGTGTAAAGAGGGCATCCAATTCATCATACTGGATCAGAGCATCATCATACAAGCCCATCATCTCAAACATAAACCCTAGCTCCTCCTGAAACACAAAGTTTAACATGACATCATACTGGATCACAGAGCATCATATACAATCCCATCATCTCAAACATAAACCCTAGCTCCTGAAACACAAAGTTTAACATGACATCATACTGGATCACAGAGCATCATATACAATCCCATCATCTCAACACTGAATAAGAATAATGTTTTTTACATTATGGGCAAATAGTAGTTAAATGCTATTTAGCAACCTATTCTGTAAAGGAGTTTTGAAAATAGCAGCTTTAAGCATAAATTCATAAGATGTTGCACAGATACACTTTCAGTGATATAATACTTATCGCTATTGCTAACAACCACAGCTGGAGTTCCGAAACCAGGAAGGAAAAGGAATCATACTGGATACGCCGCCTTAGAACATTGAAACCAAGCAGTCTAAACCAAGAAGACTAGAAAATGAAAACTATGCACTAGTAAAATTTAACATTTTCTAAATCTTCTTATTATCCTTCAATTTTTCTATAAGAATAACCGGTATAGAATCAAATATCCGGGATATAATCTGCGTTACATATATACAAAAAGTAAAAATGTCGCTTTGGCTTGTAGACTTTTTGGGAATTATACAACATTTTCAGTTTCCGCATCTAGTCTATACAAGCTGGTTGCATTTATAGTTTTAGCACATGTGAAGACAGCCATGTAGAGGTTTACAAACACAACGTTTTTGTGTTTATTTGTTTATCGTATATATATGTTTTGTATTTGCCTTTGAAAAAGACTCATTAAGAGTCAAAAGCGCTTAGGCTAGTGAGTTACTAGTTTCGTACTGTTCATCGTCAGTTTATTGCATCTATTTTAATTAATCCCTGACAAACGTGATCCCTTGGTGGATCCAGTACGCTTGAGAGGGTTGTTATTCGCCATATGATTTGTATTCTTTATATATATATATATATATATATATATATATATATGGTTGGCTTCCGTTAGTCTTGAGAGACAATGGAAACCCACACGGGACTTATATATATATATAAAAGGTAATTTGCACCATGTTTCAAAAAGTATTTTCATACTTCATGTAAAATCCTAATACTTCTTAATGTAAAACCCTCTTTCATTGTCTGACATTTCTTAATGTTAAACCCTCTTTGATTGGTCTGATACTTCTTCATGTAAAACCCTAATTCATTGGTCAGATACTGTATTACTCTTATATTCTTCTTTTCAAGTTTGTGAAGTGGTATTCATTTTTCCTTTTTTCTGATCTGACATGTTCTGAAGATTGAACAGATCCATCTGCTCTAATATTTTCCATCATTTAACATCTACAACTCACACTGTAAAGCATTTCTCTTGATATTAGTGGGATTTTCTATAGAGTTATAGACTGTTCTGCTAACTATCTGCCTTATCAATACAATGAATCTGTGAGATAAGGTTCATATTTAAGGAAACCCATCTAATTGGAAATGGGTCATAGTCATTTGCTATAATAGCAAATAATGAAAGTACTTTTATGCTATTCTAATGCAGCAGTCAACCTTTTAAGAATATTCCCAAACTTATGAGTGGAATTAAAGAGATGATAATAAAAATAACTTTGTATTGCTTTATTTTTATACATCCCCACTTGACCTATTCCCAATAACCATTTGGGGAAAAAAACTTCATCATCATAATGGAAAGTTACCCCAAACTATAAATGAATTTGTTTCTAGAATCACCTAAAGTCATAATTAAGACTCGGCCTTATAATCAAGCCCAATTCAACAACCTATCTATAGCTTACTAACAAGACAAAGAGCACACAACAAAACTCTATCCTCAATCATAAACAAAGGTCAAGCACACAAAATAAGCAATTACAAAAATATAAAGGTAAAAATGTTAGCTGTTCCACTGTCAGCAGTGGTCAAGTCTGAAAAACAGACACATGCATATAGTGATGATTTTTATGGAGCCCAGATGTGGTAGGTCATGGGTTTGAATCCCAGCCAAGTCATACCAATGACTTTAAAAAATGGTAATAATAGCTGCCTCACTTGGCGCTCAGCATTAAGAGGTTAGTGTTAGGACAGGTTGGTCTGGTGTCAGGATAATGTGAATGGGTGCGACATCATGCTACATGTCTGCTGCATGATAATAGCCCAGTGATAAACATCACTATAAACTGTCAAATTACAGACATTGTAGCAATATGGCTGAAATTTTTTTAAAGTTATGTTATAAATCTAATTCACACAAACTCTGCCTCTTCTTCAGAAAAACTGGTTGTAATGACACTGGGTTGCAACAATGCATGATCCTCATTTAAACTTCATCTACATACATTAAAATTTAGAATTAAGATATTTGGCTGGTTAAAATTATGCCATAATTAAAAGTCATGAAATCAAGGGGCTGGATTCTAAACTTAAACTATTATCAGACTAAAATTCTAATATCAAAATCCAGGCATAATGTTCAATACCCAAAATTCTGGATCAGCCCTTACTAAAAAAAGACTGGATTCAGGACTGAGAAAAAAGACCTGTTTACAAAAAGGAAAAGCTTGATTCTGTTGGACTTGCAAACCTGTACAAGAAAGTATTCTTGAAAATTCCATCCTGCTTCATTTCTTTTCTCCCTCAAACCCCTCATATTGTCTTCATACTTGGTCAAATGTCTGCCATAAGCCTGAAGCAGCAGCTGTCGAAGTCGTACAAAGAAAGTATTCCATGACTCAGCACTCTTTGGGTCGCTTTTAAGTGGCTCAACAAGCACAAAGCATCTGAAAGTAAGAACACAGTTTTAAAACCAAAAATATGAAACATAATTAGAAAAGAAGGCAACAGCTTAAAAAGAAAAAGCCTATGATCAAAGAATTGCTAAATAACAAAAAACATAACTGTTGATGTCACCACTGCCTAAGAAAAAGTGACTGCTATGTCCTAATGAAAATCAGAAAAGCTTAATTAAGTACCAATATACAAACACCTTTGATTTGACCATGATGTCAATTAGGTCTGGTTTTAATCCCAATAGTTTAGGTAGAATAGGTAGCTATAACAAACTTGTCCTAATGGAAGATACACAGACAATGGAAGACAGACAAGGCTATCACATAAGCAGGGGTCAAGCTAGACTTAAATTTCAGGGAAAAGTGACTTCTCCTTTTGGTCAAAACTGGAAGAAGGGGAGCGAAACAGGGAGAAGTTGAAGCTAAACAGGGAGAAGTGAGACCAAAGCAAGAAATGTGATGTGATATATATATATATATATATATATATATATATATATATATATATATATATATATATATATATCTCTGCATTATATTATTTATGTGCTCCATTTCTCAGTATGCTTTTAACAGTTTTAAGCAATGCCTTATTTTCCTGTTGAAAAATATGCATCATATGTTTATTATCAACCCATTTTGTACATGTATAAAAATTATTATATTCATACCCATTCTATTCATACTTGTATTATATGTATGTTTGGATTGACATACAGGCAAATTGGCCGTATGATGTAAAAAGCACAACAGAAGCTATATACTGTAATTAAGTTTAACTGAAAGCAGGAACAAGATTAGAGTCTTGTAATTGCAAGTTGGTGCAATGCTTAAAAAACTACCACTTAATTATTTTATTTTATTTTCTCCAAGTTTTGTGTAATATTGCAGTCAAAAAAAGACTTCTAGCATTCTTTGAAACAACCCCTAATACATGTACATAGGAATAAATGCACAAGCAACTTCGAAGCATACTCTTCATCTTGATTTCCTTGCTCCCGATAAAACATTACTGTAGCTATTCATAAACAACACACAGAAGTGATAAGTCGATTTATAACTAAACTGGACCCTTTTCCTCCCAAAACCAAAACATCCAAGAACAAACATTGCACCATGCGAGTGCATCTAATTTTAGTAGTAGGGCTTTTTTTTAGTAATAACTATTCACTTTCTTGCTTTGTAACAACAAAGTCATTACTAGGACTGCATATTTATGGTTATATTGTTTGACCACCTACTGGTAATAATGATATGCATTGTTTAAATATTATTTGCTTCACTACTATATATCTCTTTTTGTAATTTCAAGAAAATTAATTATGGTAGGTCAGAAAACAACATTAACCTTGCAGCATTGTTTCGAATTCCACAAGAGATTGTCATGTGTTTTTCACCTAGATTATTAAATATTTAGACTAAATCTCCTCTCACAAAATATCTAAACTTTGTCTTCATAATATTATATATTTTTCTAAATCTCTTTGCCCAACTATTTACGAATAGTTTAATATTGTGGTATATCATATTGGTAGCAATGTCTGCCATTAGAAATTTGTTTATGGTTTGAAACTGCTTTTATGAAGAAAATATGCAAATACGCCTGTTAAAATCTCCACTTATAAAAACAAGACAAAAATTTGAAAAAACTCTTCACTGATCACATTTTTTACAAGCAAATTACTATATACATATTGATGCATTTCACCTTGGATTACAACAGTGCCAAAATTTACTGGCTGCATTGAGGGGGTATCTCAAAAGTCATAATCTACAGCCATTTTACGTCTGAAAAATTGGAGGGAGAAGTCATTTTCGCTTTCCTAACAGAAGAAGGCAAAGTTTGAAGTACTTTTTTGCCCACTTCGCCAGGTAGTGTGACCCCTGATAAGCTATTCTTATAAATAACCAGATGAACTAAAAACTAAAAAAGTTAAAATTTAACAATTTTGGCAATGACCAACCTTTTCATTATATTAAAAATAATCAAATTTACCTGTCAGGTTGCTTCCCACAGAAATCACTGCGCACTTTGTCAATGACAGATGATCTAGGCAGAAGTTTAGACTTCACCTTTGTCTCATCTGTCACCACAACAACTATCAACCAGTCTGGAATGTTGTGATTTTTGAGACCTGAGCACCATTCTGCCATTTCTTCTCGTACTGTCTGCTTGTAGGACTCTAAATCCTAATGAAAAATAGTAATAAAATGCAATATCACACAATTCCAAATTAGACAGTACAGTGTGACCCAGCTATAATGTGGTAGTTGGGAACCATAGAATCCGACCGCATTATGAACCAAACCGAGTTATAAGCAACCACGTATGTTACCAACGAATTTGCAGGGTTATCAGGGTTTGGGGTGGAATACAATTGGGTACAAAAACGTGTCCTTCATTGGCACAGTTACCATTATAAATCAATGTATATTAAATCAGAAAAACACCTGCAATGATTACAGACTACATATATATTACTTTATTCAGAGAACCATGCATTAGTGCATACACGTGTACAGTTATACATGTCTAATCTATGGCATGAATAGAGAGTATCAGCACCATGTACTCATTCGTGAATCTCATCATATACATTGAATCCACAAAACAAATATTTCCATCGAAAATATCCTCACACATATTTAAAATATTCAGTAATTTTGTCATAGATTGGTATGAAACTGAATACAATGGGGAAAGAAATAAATAGCAACCAGTATGTAATAAATGTTGAAACAGTACGTTAAAAGGTTAAATAACGGTGTCTGTATAAATTTGACACTGCTAAATTTTCTCATTCGTGATTTGTTGTTGTTGTTCTGGGGCCTAATGCCATTTTTCAGCACACAATAGGGTATACATGATGGCCAGTATTAATGGTGGAATAAGAAACTGGGAAATCTGCAGAAAAAACCACCAACCCACGAGAAGCTACTGGCAAGCTTTCTCACATAACCACATTCGCCAAATCTTAGACTCAAACCCATGCAGACAGAGGTGACATGGCAGTGATCCATAACTGAGAGCAGTATAGACTCTCCGTGATTTATAATACTTTATTACTGTTTGCAAAACTCTGTAATTTTCAGCTGCTTTCTGACTACAGCAATAAACAAGGGGGTTATATTTGTAGGGAATGGATGACATTATTCACTGGTCAACTGATTGCATAAAACAACACTGCCAAGCTATGTGCATGTGTTGGCAGCTTGTGTTTTTTTATGTTTTATAAATCATTGACCCATAATTTGAACAAGTTTAGCCCGACAATTGACTTAGATGGTAAGCAACATACTTAAATTCATTTATAAATTTAGGTGAGAATCTTTTATCAACCGTTGCATTGTTTTTTGCTTGGTTGTGAATGCAGCTTATAAAACATATGTTGGATATTGTTTGAGCAATGATTGTATAGGGAATGCATTGTAGACAAACACAAAAGTAGATTTGATGGCTTCATTGCTAATGAACCAGTAATAAGAACATTAACACTTGTCATCTTTCAACAATAAACAAAGACCAAAGTTCTCAAAAGGCCCAGACTTATATTCATCATGGGTCTGATAAAAATCCATTCATACTTGCTTGTGTTATTATGCTCACAAGTCATAATGGGAAAAAAATAATTAAGACCATTGATTTTGAAATCAATGACATGTCACGAAGTTCATAAGCTTAATAGAGTACAAATATACAGGCAGTGACATTAGACCTGACCACAAGGTCAAGAATGTTTGGTTTTCAGTCTTGTTTACAAGGACTGGATATGTTGGTTTTCAGATCTGAATCATTTTCATTCTGAATCTATTACATTTTCATTCAAGAGGTACTTTAGCATAGACCCCATCTTAATGCACCATTCTTTCAATGATAAAACTCTGCTCCACATTTCTTGACTTTCCTCCAAGAAGTTTACGAGAAAGAGTAATAACAAACAACTAGTGAACAACAGACAGATGCAAGACCATAGCAAAAACTATTCTGGTCTTTGACCAATACAGCTACAAGTCATATGGGTACATTTTCACAGCTTAACATATTTTTTGTAAGAAATAACACAGTGTACTGTACTATTACTTATCACTTTTCATGGCTCTCAATTTTTTTGTTTAATTAAAACAAATACATATTCAAGGTGATCTAATTTTTTGTGGTTTTACCTGTCAATGTCTGCATATCTTAAGGTATTTCATTTCAATGATTAATATTTACAAATTTACCAAATTAAATAATACAAAATAAAAAAAAAATCAATGCAGACAACAAATGTTGTTTCAATGATTAAAACTGTACAATACTGCCATCTTTAAAGGCACCAATCTCACACCAAGAAAATCACTAACAAACAACATCAGAGAGCCTTAGCTGCCAACAATATTAAGCTAAATTTAACTTAGATTCCCATCAATTGGAATAATTTCATCATTCCACATGTAAACAACATGTGTGACCAGCAGCCCCAAGAACAATGCCATCAGCAAGCAGTGTTGTCATTTGATGTGTTCACAGTACTCAGAGAAAACAATTTTTAGACACTGGCCTTGGGCTGGTGATTTCAATAAACTCACAAGCTCTGACCGAATTTCAACAAGCCTGGATTCCAATTTCAACATGCTCAAAATTTCCCCATTCTAAATATTATCGCACAATGTTGCAATAGAATTATATTACAAATTCAACAGGGTTCAAAGGGGTATGAAGGTAATGCAAGTGTCATCATAGATGGGTCTGTTCTAATACAAATGTGATCATAATCACTACACTCAATGGGGACATGGATAGTCCTGGTGTTCAAACTTCTTTGCTGGATTGTCTGAGTGAATCCTGGTCTAAACAGAGTTGACATATATCAATGTGTTGTTTGCAGTATGTGCAAAGAATGAATAGCCCTTTTCTGTCATTTTTTGGGACGTGCTTCACAAAGTAAAACTCTGTCATAAAAGAGCTTTGAAATTTATTTTCATTGTGCTTTGCTGATAGTTAATTGCTTCCCAATATAGGCTTCAAAAATGAATTACACTTAAACACTATTCAGACAAATGAAATGATCACACTTGGCGTTCAATAAATGCAGAAAAATCTGACTTCGAAGAAACAATTGCAATGTTGCTGCTGTTTACAAACTTGCCAAAAATATAATACATATGGCTTAAACATTCCCATTTAATTATATACAATAACTTTTGTTCTTGTTCACCCATCTATCATCTCTTCAATTTACATATAATGGTTTGTTCCACATCATGAGCCTAACTATGCAAATTAACTGGGTCCATGAGTGGCTAAAGTGCTCATAGTTATCAATCACTGCCATCTCTCCTTTGTGTGGGTTTGAGTCTTGGATTCAGCTCATGTGGTTATGTGAGAAAGCTTGCCAGTATCATCTCATGGGTCAGTGGTTCTTTCTGGGGTTTTCCCAGGTTCTTCTCCACCATTTATACTGGCTGCCATGTATAGTCTATCTTGGGCTGAAAAATGGCATTAAACCCTACAACAACACAAATTAGCACAATCGGCTCACCCACTCACCCAATCGGCTCACACACAGCCGACTAGCTATTATCCAGTAAGGTTATGTTTGAAACAGAGGCTTATATCTGACCTCTTTGCCTTTAATTGCTGCTATTTAAACTATCCAAGGGATAATTTTACATCGACTGGAATCATGAATGTTTACCATTTATACATGCTACATGTAATGAATGAGCATAAGTGGGACAGAGGTGGGGATTTTTAACATTACTGAAAATTGTGTTTTCTCAAAACACAACCTTGTCAGGGGGTTTGGGAGTACAAAATAATATTGTTAGCATTACATGGCATGCTTCAGTTTGATTAAATCAGATCTCAATCAGACGTAGGATAGTGGTGATCCGATTTAGACTGTGCCATGTTATGACAGGCATGTCAATATTTTGAAAATACATTTACACATTTCATCAGTGTGATCAATATTTCCTCCAGCAATTTATTTTTCTTTTTCATCAAGCCCAATGGGCACCTCACTTTGAATACAAGATGGACCCAATCTAAAAGTAGAGGAACCTCGGGCTATTGGATTTTTTGAGTTCTGGTTCATCAAAAGGAGATGATACAACCAACAATGCCAATCTAATCTGTTCTTAAAGTACAAATGTATTATCTCTTTTGTAAAGCAATCACTTTTATAAAACAATGTCCATAAAGATGCACAATCACTTTCTGGCAACCATGGCATTAATGCACTGGTTTAATAGTAATGGGTTATAAGAGTAGATCTCCGTCACTTTGGATAATGTCATCAATCCACATTTAAACTAAACATGTGACCAGCTGCCCCTTATTCAATGTAGTTAGCACGCAGTGTCAATATCTGATGCATTCAGAATCCACCAAAGTGTTATGTGGGATTAACTTTTCATCAGGTCTTAAATTTGTGGTCTGGGTGACATGAATGACATGAAAACTGGTACCCCATGAAAATTACAGTGGCAGGATATGGCTCTGAAACTGAAACAGTCCTTTCCAAAAACCAAAATTTAACGGTGAAAAGAATTTCAAATATAAAAATGGAACCCTAACATTTAACCTTACACAATCAGTCCAGAAGATATGAAAGTATGGGCGACTGACAAGTGTTTTATCTGTCTCTTCTGGCAGGATGTCTTCATCATAAGGTACAAAACTGGCCTCCAAGTTGACACTTTTTGGAGGTCTTCCATATGATCTATAAAAGAATAAAAAGTATACAATTTAATATTGTAATAAATAATGAAAATGTTAAAATAAGTTTTATAAATTAGTAATAGCTTTTTGTGACTTACTAAATAATGTCATAGTCTCTTTTATCAAAGGAAACACTCGCATACATAGTGCATACTAACCACACAGTAAAATGTACATTGTAAAGTACCATAATGGAATGCTTGAGTTGATGTCTGCAAACTAGACATAACACCTACAGTCAATTGTTTCTCCATCTTAAGCCTTCTTTTTATACCAAATATACAGGCAAGCTGAATTAGCAACTGCTATAAAACTAGGGTAATAATTTTGTTATATGAATTGCCAACAAAAGGCTCAAAAGCATACAGCACTTACACTAATGCATATTAGATTTGGTGATGAAAAAGTTTATTACATTCTAGAGTTTAATACAGATTGGAGTAAAACTGATTTAGTTTGGGAATTTCATTATTTTGTACCATCATTACATTATTACTTTGGCAATATTACTGAAGGTACACAATCTGTCTTTCTCACTCATTTTTGCCAGTCTGTATGCATTACAATTTTTGGGAATTTTTAATGTCAAAAACAATTTTGTTTTGTGGGTCTGTACTTCTGTCTTCTTAAATACCTGCTAAGCAATCTGATACAAGAAAAATGGCAACTAGCTTCACAGTTGTCTGATGAATAATCGGGGGTTAGAAATATCAACTGACTGCCTACCAAGGACAACTTAAATTTAATAGAAACTGGTCCATCAAATGATTCAAAGCCCAGTTAGACAACCATCTTTAGATGGCAATAGTTTAAAATGTGTATGAAAAATAAAAATATGGTCTGTCCACATGAAATAACATTTTCACATAACCTGCAAAAAATGCTAATCTTAAATTTAAATAACAGAACAAATTTATTTTTTTTCTTCTATAAACTGGAACTATAATCATACAGATTTTTAATTGGATATGTACATCATTTTGCTGGGAAATATGATTTTTTTCAATTTGGTTGTTCAGTGGACAATCATGCTTTTTGAAAATTTGTTCTACCCCTGAAAATCTGTAAGTAATACCTTCTCCATTCAGCTGGCTCCTTGGGCAGGCCTTGCAACACAATGGATCGAAGTGAAGAGAACAAGACCTGATTTCCATGATCTAAAATCAAAATTAAAATGAATACTAAAGTCATTTATCTGTGATTTTTATGACTGTAATTACCTTTTTAAAACCTGTACAATTGATTATAGGTAACAAGACATTATTATTGTCTTTGTTACCTAAATTTGGCCTAATTTTAATTTGATGCAAGATTTCTACACCAAAAATTAGATAATAAAACAGAATTATGATATGTAAGGTTTAATGGGGTACAAAACTTATGATTTGTTTAAAAATCAGATGACAAAATATATTTCTTCTGATTAGTCTCTAATTTCAGGTATTTACCATTTTATGCAAAGAAGATTTTTCTTTATTTGGCTGTGGAGACTCAGAACAGCAAACCCTCACAGTAACATCTTTCATTATAATACAACTTTTCTTACGAATTGAGTATGGCCATGGATCCATTTCATTTTATGATGGTAAAATTATATACATTATACAGGGGTCACGCTACCAGACGAAGTGGGTGAAAGAGTCAGCAGAGAACTGTATATTTCACCTTCTTCTGTTAGGAAAGCGAAAATGACTTCACCCTTGATTTTTCGGACATAAAATGGCTGTAGATTACTACTTTTGATTTTTCTTACGAAGTGATGAATCAATTTCATTATTTGATGGTAAAATTATATACATCATTTACTACCTTTTTAAGACAGTTTCACTACAATGTAAAATTTCACCAGTAAAATTTAATTCATGCAAAGTTGAGTTTGTGCAGAATGCATGTAATTAATAAAATGTAGGCTGATTTCCACATGGGTTTGTTACTTATACTTATTATTGTAACATTTAAAATCCATGCTAATAAACTCACTGGCTTTTTATTTTAATTAACTACACACTGTAACAATTAAGCATCAATACCGTTTGAAAATTTTAAACAATCAGCAAATTTGCAAAGATTTGTCTTCACAAACACTGATTTTCTATACTGAACCATGTCTTTTAAATAAAAATGATCATTAAGGTACCTAAATCATACATCATAAAATAAATAAATCTATCTTTTCTGTTTGTAAACGTTTTTTGCCAATAAACCACTGATGATATTAAAAATCATCTTTAAATTGGAGCAAAACTCCACAGGGAGATAAGTCACCTTGTGTTAATTAGAAAGTAAATGGACCTGTTTACAGTTTTAAATATCCATTTAACCTGAGACAACTGCAGGTGTTAAAAAAAATTTGGAATAAGCTTAAATAAAATGAAACTTCCCTCCAATGTTTAAAGTGATATCCACCCATTATCAAACTGAAGTTAAAGTTTCCTCTGGCCTTTCACACCCTGTATTTATATTAGGAGATGTAGAGAATATTCCCTATGGAGAACATGAAATTTAATGAATTTATGTTGTAGTGGTATGGGCTAAGAAAATGAAATGGGGCTGAAAGTAGGAGTGGTCCGAACAATGTACTTTTTTTTAACATAGACCTGCTGATACTTAATAAAAAAATTGCATATTTTTGGCTTTCAGAGTGCAATATATTGAACATTAGTTTGCACATAAACACGTTTTATGAATACACAAAAAACTGATTTCCAAAAATAGCTATTGAAAAACTCAAGGAAGTTCCTGGCCAGCATTCTTACATAGCCATGTTGGCCAGGTCAAGACTTGAACCCAAGTGAACAGAGGTGGGATGTGAGTTATCTGTAAAGGTGAGCATCTCAGATCATTCAACTATATGTAGATCCAAAATATGCTGGGTGAATAATTCAGGATCCATCTATTAAAGTTCGGTTCCAAATCATTGTTGTTAACAAAATTACTGTTCGATCTGCAGTCAAAATCATAATATTAAAGGATTGTTCCATCTGAATTACCATTACCTATACAAATTAAAGTGCATAACATCTGAATAAAGGAAGCATCACCCCAAGAAAAGTAACTTATGGAATTCCAAGTTATATAGTCCTTGTTACATGGTCTCCATGCATTACTCTTACCTTGGGCTGATGCTGCCTTCTACGCATCAGTTAACAATTTTTTTTTAAAAGCTTGACAATGGAGAAACAAATGTTCTGTTCTTAGAGGGAGGGATTAATACTGAAAAAAGGGTGTTCTCAGGGATTTAATGATATGGGATTTTACTTAGTATCAGCATAAATAGGTCAGTCGAAATAAATTTATTAATTACTAAAGAACGGCCGATAGCACGAAAGTATTCCTGCGGAAAGATCCATTGAAAAACTACATCGTCATGGTCTCCGCTACAAAAGCCAGAAAAAAGCAGAGATCTATTTATTGGTCTACCATGCCATTACAGCTTGTCAAATTATGTTTCCTACAAGGAATAAGTTCTGACCTCAGGCTTCAACATAACTGTTCAACTATTTAAGACGGGGTGTGAAAGTTCGGAGTAAACTTGGAATAACCGTACTGTATAGACCCAGAACACTACTGTATAATATGTCGAGACTTTCGACTGTGTTACGGTTCTAAAAATAGCAAACTGGCAAGTGCATTTCTATTTATGAATTGCAAGTTTTAAAAATGTTACATGTAACAATAGGCTTAGATTCCATGGTGTTTCATTTCTTAAGTTGCGGCAAGATTTTTCTTCCACCTCTTCCACAGATGCAAAGCTGTGATGTTGATGTTATAGTCATGGTAAATTCGTACCCCTAATTAATATTGGTTTATGATAATCATCAATTTATTTCGGAAAAAAATGCATTTATATAAGCAAATAATTTTGTAAAAGAGAAAGTTAGTCTAATACACGAAATATTTCCTATATATCAATTATCAATATTTACGAATATGTGGCTATTAGTACACAATTGAAAGCATGGCGGATGACTTAGAAAATGAGTGGTGGTTACAAGGTGTTGATTTAGTTACATTTGAATTGTATTCCCACTGTAGTCATAAAAGTTACTCAAAAACAATAACTCCATACACTATAAGCATTTAAACACAGTTTAGCCCAATTAAATTCGTCTAATGAAGGATGTGTTACCTAATCAAGGGAGGGTACCTAATTTCGTGAACCTTATTTTTGGCTGACGATAGAGGTTATTTGTACGGTCGCTGTATGGCCACTCTTGGAAAGACTATTCAAACGGCGGTTATGTCACAATTTTTGGAAAGACTGTTGGCACCGCCACCTGTTGTACAACTTACTTAAAGCAGCAGTTTGTATGTCTGCCATGTACCAGATCTTCCTTTTCTTTTTTCAAAAGATTATAGACAAAACTGATACAATGTTACTCTCACTGTTTGATCTTCTGCATTAACAAGAACGTTTCTATTACCAATCCGATCCGTAATTACGTGTAATTTTTTTTTTTTTTTTACGCACAATGCATGTGTGAGAAATAAAGATGCCAGGTATTCGCCTGTTGATGATAATAACTCTGGTAATACAATGGACATCCAGGTAACCCATTAAAAAAAAAAGTTTCCAAGTTCAGATTAAGACACAGAATAACGATTAGAGTTCGAGACTTGCGTCTTGTGCGCATTTATTGTCATATGGCTTCATATTTTTACTTACAATGTACTTGTCATACATGTACAGTAGTCCCCCTCATACAGCCACTCCTTCTGCACCAGGAAAGTGGCCTTATTAGGCAGGTGGCCTTTCCAGATGAGAACTAAATTTTTTGTGAGAAGTATATGTAATGTGCGTAGTAAGAAAGTTACATTTTTCAAAGCATTTAATATCTTCGTTTGCAAGTAACATTAATTATTGTATGGTTCTTGTTGTTATAATAATTTACTTATTTCAACTTAATATGCATTAATAGCTCAGTTTCTTGGCACAAGCGTGATATGTAAGCGAGTGTTATTGTCATGCACATTGCAAAACCATTCTAAAATGTCATTTAAATCTTGGTATATATGCAATTCTCTTTCCATTTGCTCCATTTTCCCACTGCTGCTGAATAACTTCCTTATCAGTTACGATGTTGTTTATTTAACCAACTTTTTTCTGAAATAATCGTCTCCGTTTATGTGATGACATGTTAATGTTTGGTAATGATTTAAATGGATGTTGCTAACTGTATGCGATTTAATTATGCAGAGGAAACTTTTGTAGAGCAGATGAAATGCCTTCTTCCTAAAGGAAGTGACAAGTGTTGTCAAGTGATTTTTCTGTCTTTTCTGGTACCATGTTTTGTTGTATTTTTAGCCAATGCTTACCCAGTGTACTTGACAATTACCTCCGGTTATAATAATTAATGTTGCCAACTACAAGACTGATGAAACAATTTTTTTCTGCATTTAAACAAACTGTCATGTTTTTAAAGGCAGCGAATATCACATGATTCATTAGGCGCAGTCTGGTACCCTATTGTTTTTACATGTCTTGACACTAAGTGAGAGAAGCCAAAAAAATTTAGTTAAGTACACAGATTTGACCTGAACAATAGCACCTCATGGCTGTTAGTATTTGTAAACTTGACAATTATTGTCATTGTGCTAAATACTAATTGACATGAATTTGACCACTTTGTGACAAAAATTTTAACTGCAGATCCAGGTAAGTAGCAAAAGTAAAATGCATTTTTCATATTTTTTTGTTAATTTTGGCATATAATATATAGATTGATCATTTTATGCTCAGATTACACCTTTTTACCACTTATATTAGTGAATACACTTATACCTATCTTGGGGGTTGGCATGTGTGAACCAATAACAAAGTCATTCAGGTTCACATTTATTACAATATCCCTTTTATCAGGTAGCCAATTGTTAGGATCTGTGGGTACCCAGTAGAAGTTTTTTAAAATTTTGACATCTCTAGTAAACCACCCATTCATCATATTGGATGGTCAGAAAACTATCTTTATTATCACAGTAGCCCATAAATATATATATATATATATATATATATATATATATATATATATATATATATATATATATATATATATATATATATATATATATTCATGTGCTACTCTGATAATAAAGACAGTTTTGACATAAAAAATGTGTTTGTTAATTATTAATTTCCTGTAATTTTTGAAAACATTAGAAATTTAACGGTTGCACATGATTTTCAATTTGTACAAAGCACATTTGCTGTTATGTTGTTAAAAACCATAATGGAACCAATTATTTTAGATTACATCTGAATTACCATTGGCAGCCAAATTTTTAAAGAAAGTTGGCAAGTTAAGGGGCAGTGAAGAAGTTGAATATAAAATGTTATCAACAGATGTATAGCTACTTTTAGCCCCACATCTGTCAATCACTCCCTCCCAAGTAATATTTTCTACCCTAATAAAGTTTTAATACCAATTTAATGGAATATGAAACAATGATGTATATTTTGTTGTTTTGTGCTAATTGCAGATGGTCACTAACATCTTAAAAAATATTAAGACAATGTTTTGCATGAGAATATTTGTAAATTCCCAAAGTAATGTTTGCAGTTGTTACAAGTACATGATGAAAAGACACATTTTATTTTGATCTTGACCATACAGATGCTGCTGATGCTGCTGCTTTTATTCATTATATAGTTGCAATAGATTTATATTAATTATTATCCAGATAAAAAATGAAATCATCAGTTAAATATCTCATTTGTCCATCCTGTTATATAAGTTACAAGTTCATGACTATACATCAAAAGAAAAACCGACAGTTATCTTCCAATAAATGTTTTATAGAAGATGGGATACTTGAATATTGATCCAGAACCAACATAATATGAAATGCATTTAAAGTTTGGGGTATTTGTCCCACAGGATTGGCTTAAGAGAATATTGTTAGTCTTATACACTTAGTTTCTGGGAAGTTAAATCATCTTTCTATAGATTTCATGCAGCTAGGGCATGATGTTTGTTAGACCCACTTGTAAGCAGCTACCCTAGACTGACTCAACAATGTTGGAATATTTAAAATATTCAACTGGCAAATCACTCTTACCCCAAACACCAATATAAATGTCACATTATCTAAGAGGGGGTGCTAAAGGGTTAAAGGAAACACAGAATATGCAGAATATGCGTCTATCATTATTGGGACCAAAACCTGGTTTGTCTCTTCACAAGTGCATATACCACTTGACTTAAAGTTATACCAAAGCTGGTTAGTAAGTATTATCTACATAGGCCATGGGTCATACTACCAGGTGAAGTGGGTGACTAAATCACTGAAAAAAAATATACATTGCTGTTTTCTATTAGAAAAGTGAACAACTATTTTGCCCTAACATTACTTTTTAGAGCTATACTGAGTGACAGAAATTTGTGGATTTTGAGGTTTTCTCCAACTCAGATAAATAATTAGTGTTAAGCCATAGGCAATATGGATAAGCATGTACTTTTATAGCTGATTGACCATTAACTAGTCCCCTTACAAGGTGTAGCTGCCCAGTTTTTACAAGTCATTACAGTAAAACCTGTCTTGAGAGACCTCTGCTATGAGAGACCACCTGTCATGGGAGACCATTATGTTTTGGCAAAAGGGGTGGTCTTTCAAGACAGGTTCCAGTGTATTCGATGATGAAAATCAGAACTAAATCATAATCATCTAAATGTAAAGAATAGTTTGTGTTTTATGGATAGAATTGGTGAAAGCACTTCCTGATCAAACCAATACTTAAAAAAAATCAAGAAGCAAACTGAAGAATTATATCTAAATGACATTCCATTAGAGATACCCTTAGAAATAGCAAAGAAAAGATTTGATGAGAAATTCAAAATTCCAGTTATATCTGCTAGATTGGATAAGATCCCATCAACATCCATCTACAATGGGAATATGGTTTTTGAAATAGAGAAAACAAAGCTAAAAGAAGTGAAGAAAGCATTTTACTTGTTTGGCTTTTTGGCAAAATCATGGTATAAGGGCTGTATATATCACAGGAACTGTAATAGATGTGGACTAACCAGGCATACTCCACACAAATGTCCAGGAAATTTAAAAACCTCAGAAAAATGGTAAGGCAAGAACAACAACAACAGCCTAAACAAAAAGTACAAGCAGAACATCAACAACAAACAGAACAACATTGACAGCCCAAACAACAAATACAAGAGAGCACAAAGCAACCAAGTCAACAACAAAAACAAAAGCTAAAATAACAACAACTACAACTCCCCAAACCAAAGATTGTCAACCAGAATCAACAACAGTCAAAGAAAGTGAAGCAACATTCAAAACAACAATAGCCACAGCACTCCAAACTAAAGAGCATTCAGAATTCCCCACCAAAACAAAATCAAGCACAAACAACCTTGACAGAGACAGCAGCACAAAAGAAAAATCCCATATTGCAGCCTAAGATCAATAAGAAAATAGAAATGGCATTAACTTTGGCATTGCTAGGTTCACAAACAGCAGAAACAACACTAGAAGTGACAAGGAGAGAAACTGAGAGAGAGAAAGAAAAAAGAGAGCTAAGAAAAACCTAAAGGAGAAAGAAGATACAAATAGAGAAACAATATAGAATACAGAGAGAACACTTTCTTCTAATAGATGAAACAATAGATGAAGAATGGCAAATGGAACAACAGAGCAGCTTTTAATAACAAAGAACAAAATTAAAAATTAAAAAGATATAAAAAACAAACAAGAAACAAAATAAGGAGAAAAAAATTATACCATAATAAAACAAATACAATATGGCACAATCATCTACATGTAGGGCAGAAGGGCCTCCCTAACTGGTCTGAAAAGATCAAACAGGGAGATCACCCTCCAAAATCAAAAATAAGCTGATGTGCTTGCATTATTTACTTCATAAAATCAGTCTGAAATGGTATCAGTAAACCTGCCAAGGGGTAATAAAGGTGGACATCACTGTCTTTGAAGTGTGTCATCATTAGACCGTTTCTTTTCATAATTCTTTGGACACATAAATTAAGGAAGTTATAAAATTCATAAAAATTAAAGTGTAATGGTTATGTGAATAATGATAAAGTCAAAAAGTAAAATTTGGTTGGTCAGAAACATATGGAACAAAGCTATGTTGTAGAATTAATAAGCACTGTAATTAAAGGTCAAGATTGTTTTATTGCATTCCTGTGATAACAAGAAAAAGTAGCAAAGAAAAAATATCCAACAGTACATGGCACTATTATGGGTTTGAAGATAACTATTAAAATCATAAATTTTCAGTTCTATCTTGGGATTGTTTTAATGAAGCTAAAAAGTGAGTTGTCATTATGAAGAAATCTAAATCTTAATACAGTATGGCCTATCCACATCCAGCTACATTTTTGTATAAAAGTATGTCAGTCAGTATGTGTTATGCAAGATTATAACTTTGACTAGTGAACCCTGATATCCTGATAGTAACTTCATCTATCAGTGTATTTACAATTTAAATGTATAATGAACTTGTATTCATCTTTAATTTCTATGTACATGACTAATATATGTGAATATGTATGTGAGGGATGGATAGAGATTGATTGTAGTCTCTATATATCTATCATGTATCTTTGATGGTCTAAAGGTAGATTATTTCAGTTTTGTAACAAATTGAGTTACCATCATTTAATAGTCTTTATTATTATTGTTGTTTTTGTTATTGTTATTATTATTATTATTATTATTATTATTGTGTTTTATGGCATTAAATCTTTATTGCAAATGATGATACATCAATTGGTATATATTGTATTTCTTATCTTTCAAATTAAAGGGAAGTAAAGACAGGTGACAGTGAAGATGAAAAATCGGAAACAGACCAGACAGTGATGCAAGATACTGGTATTGAGATGGAAAAGAAGAAGAAGAAAAGGAAAAAGAAGGTACTGAAAGAATTACAGTAAGAGACTAGCAGGTGCATACATATTTGTTTATATGTAGTATAAGAAAAATGTTCATATCACAGTTTTCCACGCTAGTAGAATGTGGTTCATTTTGGGTCTATTTTAAGTCTCATTTATATGAAGAAATTCTGCAGCAAAAAAAAGGGAAGAATAAGTGGTCTACACATATTTTTTATTCTGTAGAACTTAACTTTCATTAGGTACTGTGTAGCCAGTGTCTTGCTTATGTGCTATTAAATTGATCACATACATTCATACATACATACATACATACATACATACATACATACATACATACATACATACATACATACATACATACATACATACATAGACAGACAGACAGACAGACAGACAGACAGACAGTTTTTGGATAAACCAAATATTTTGATTTTTAATAAATGGAGTTTCTAATCAAATACATTTTTTTTCTCCTTGATTTCTGCATCTCAAATTCTTGCTTTGTTGTGATAAAACTTATTATGTATCTACATCATGAGGGTGTCACAAAGGTCAAAGTCACCTTTTCATCAAGCAAAGTATATGTTACTTATTACCTGCATTCAGGTGAGCTTATATTACCACTTCCCCTCATGCATTCAGGTGAGCTTATATTACCACTTCACCTCATGCATTCAGGTGAGCTTATATTACCACTTCACCTCATGCATTCAGGTGAGCTTATATTACCACTTCCCCTCATGTTTTAATGAAGTTAACCAAAGCTATGAACAAACCTATCTTGAGAAATCTAATTGATTTCATATATTAATTGATCTTTGTGTCCTTTTTTAAGCATACTATCACCCAAGAACTGAAAGAAAAAGGAGATGCTCCTTCTACACCATTGGATGTTAAAGCTGCTTTGGAAAGATTCTTTGAAGGAAAGCTTTCACCAGTAGAGTTGGATGAACTTCAGTTGAATGAAGGTGTTTAAAAAATAGTAATTTTCACTTTTCATTAAATATCATCTATAATTTTAGATAAAAGTTCTGGCTTGCCTGGAAGCTTTCTGGTATCTCCTCCAATTTAGACTTCATGAATGCACTTTACCATGTGTTTCAATGACCCCACACTACCACAGATTAGTGGATTTTCCACGAATGGTCCTGGCTTTCAAAAAGTTGTATAAAAAAAAAAAAAATATCACTAACCTCAATATTTTTCTCTAATTTTCAAAAAATGTTGCCAGAACAAGAAGTAAATGAAAATTGAAAAAAGATGGGATAGTTATTACTTTGTTGACAACAATCTCTCTCTCTCTCTCTCTCTCTCTCTCTCTCTCTCTCTCTCTCTCTCTCTCTCTCTCTCTCTCTCTCTCTCTCTCTCTCTCTCTCTCTCTCTCTCTCTCTCTCATATATATATATATATATATATATATATATATATATATATATATATATATATATATATATATATATATATATATATATATATATATATATAAAACATCAGGCTTTAAAGAAAATCTATATTCTGTATATTATGTTCCAAGCAATAGTTTTCTAAGAAGCTGTAGTTAATGACATTTTAATACTAAAAGCCTATGATCGCACTTTGCAATGTAACATAAGTGAGGTATAATGCTACCATTGATTTCATGCATTTAGGAATGAATTGCCCTCACCCCCCCCCTTTTATGGTTAGCTTTACAAAGTACATCTTCATCAACCAGGAGTTCAGGAATTTATTTTTGCTTCATTTTACATGCTTTTATCTTAGTGAATTGCTTCCTAAATCCCAAGAATGATCAGTAATGCTGTAGATTTTTTCTCAACCAGTAAACTAGGATCTCTATTTCCACCAATGAAACCTACATGAGTCAACACCTGGCATTAATGTACCCTTATATATAAACATTAATTACCATCATTTAATTAAAAGGAATGAAAAAAGGTATTGCGGTGCTTATGTACCCCCTAAAAAACTAATTCAGAATAGATATGTTGTTTAATAAGCAGTGTTGTATGCATATGAGTTAACAATAAGGACATAAGGTGGAATATAAAATGTGGGAAATCATGTGTGGTAGCTTGAGACCACATTTTGAACTGTTAACATAAATTCATGCCCATTCTTAGGCATTGTTAGTTATAACAATAAGGGCAGTGTTTATTTGTCAGTCAATTGCTAGTGCCAGGGATTGTCCTGGGCTTTGACAATGTCACACATTGTGATTTTTTTTCCCTTATTAGCAACAAAATATATAATCTGGCATTTTTTGTTTGTCAACAGTCTTTTTAGCTGTTTAATTTGTACATACAATGATGGATTTGGAGTGGAGAAATTTGAAGAGACCGAAAAAGGAAGCCACACACTTGCATACACAATGCACTGGAATCTGTCACAAAAAAATACTTTGTTCATATTGACAAACCTATTTTTACAGTGCATTGTTACATCATAATCCACTTATGTTGATGTCAGTCCTGAGTACTGTATGATATGACATGCTCAATCATGCTACTGGACTATACCTACAATAAACCGACCTGTGAAGACAAGAACAGCTACATTTAATTGAATGACGACTAATCCTTTTGTTGCTTATTTTAAATATAACAATAAAATAGTTTTGCTGAATCTTCAGAGAAAACTGATTACCTTTGAATACTGGTTGCTGTTATAAATACAAAGCAAATGGGAAAAAAGTCTCAATTATAGTTATATTCTGTCAAAAGTGCAATTTTCTCATGGGTAAATGCATGTTAGACGTTGCATGTTCATTGTCTCATCCTAAGTAAAAGTTAACAAAATGAACAGCATTTTAGATTTAGTGTAAATTCATCAGACAACACAATCACTGAACCCGATGTTATATCTGGCAGTCCAACATCATCCACATGTAATGATGGTAGTAATGTTTCAAGAGCAATGCCAAGTCATGATGAATGGGTCAAAAGTTCCTGAAAATTTCTTGACAGCTGGAAACTTTGCTGAGATATGATACAAAATTTGACATACTTCAAAGAAACCGCTTGTTCTACATTGAGTAAAAGCACTAGCAATTGATTGACAAATAAGCAATGCCCATTTTTGTTATAACTAACAATGCCTAAAAATGAGTATGAATTTATGTTTACAGGTCATGTGGTCTCAAACTACCATACATGTGATAACAGTTTCCCACATTTTATATCCCACCTTATTTCCTTATTGTTAACTCATATATGCATACAACACTACATACTAAACAACATATTTATTCTGAATTAGATTTTGGGGGGCACATATACTCCGGGATATGTTTCTTCATTCCTTCTTTTAATTTAATGATGGTAATTACTGCTTATATATACAGTACATTGATGCTAGGTGTTAACTCATGTAAGATTCATTGGTGGGAATGTAGATCCTAGTTTGCTTATCAAGAAAAAAATCTACAGCAGGGATCATTCTTAAGATTTAGGAAGCATTTCACTAAAAGCATAGCATGTAAATCGCAGGAAAAAAATTTCTGACTGAGAAGTACATTTTGAAGCTAGCCATTAAAGGGGGGGATTTTATTCCTAGATGCATGAAATCGATGGTTGCATTATACGTCACATATCTTACATTGCAAAGTACTATCATAAGCTTTTGGTATTAAAATGTCATTAACTAAGTTCCTTACAAAACAGTCATGTAATGATTTATTTTATAATATTATGGCTATTGTTCAACATTTTTTGAAAATTGGCGACAAAATATTGAGATTGGCGATTTTTTTTGCGACAACTTTTTGAAACCCAGGACTATCCTAGTAGTGTTTTTTATCACTGTAGAACAGGCGGTTTCTTTGAAGTATGTTGAAGAGGCTTGATTCTAACCTTTATTTATTGTGCAGTTTTGACACAGCTGACCACACTATCAAATGGGGCATGAGGGGGATAACACACTCCACAGGGAGAAACGGCATGTCCTTTGAGAATTTCACGTTTATTGGACCAGAAAATCTGCAAATATTTAGTGAAAACAATGCTTAAATATGTCGCAACAAATGCTATGGTAGGTCTCAATCTGCATGTTTTCAGATTCAATTTCCCATGTTTGTGGCTTCCTTTCATGGTCTCTTCAAATTTCTACACTCCAGATTCATGATTTTATGTACAAATTAAACAGCCAAAAAGGCTGTTCCCCAAAAAATTGCCAGATAGTATATTGTATCGCCAATAACATAAAATAATCGCAATTTGCGATATTGGCAAAGCCCAGGACAATCCCTGATTTCCTAATATGTTCACTCTTTTTGCTTGACAGTACAAGATGATTTGTCTTTCTTTCCCAAATTTGAAAGAATTCACTACAGAAAGAAAAAAAATGTACCAAATTTACTTAAATCATGTTAATAGGAATGAAATTTGATGATGGGTTTTATTACTATCTAGTTAGTTGAGTAAAATAAAATCATAAATGTATTTGATTTTTATAAGCAAATATATTGGTCTTCTTTTTTCTTTTACTGTGTATGAGAATTTCTATGGGTTTTTTAAATTTGTAAAACATTTTTCTAATTTAGATAAGGTCATGAATAGCAGGAAGATTAAACAACTAAAATTTTTCTATATACAGTTATGTCAGTACAATAAACAATAATTTGCTTGAGATATACCCATATTTGTTTACACAAGAGATGAAGGGGTATGGGACACAGATCCTGAAAGCAAGTAGTTTGACCAAATATGTACTTTCTTTGCATTTAATTTGTGCTTCATTTGCATTTTAAAAGCATTTTAAATTTACTTTCTTTGCATTACATTTACATTGTAGCTATCATCACATCGTTTTGCATTTATAGTCTTTTATTTGTTTTCTTTATAATTTGTTTGTTGGAAATGAAATAGAAATACTTTAACCAATGTAATATTTACCATTTTTGAGAAGTGTTAATAGGGAAGATGTGTTACTTTCATATATTAGCTTAATTTAAAAATGTACTTCAGTAAAATAGCAAATGCATAAATCCAAAGATAGCGTTGACTTTACAATAAATAAAAATGAAACCACAACAATAAATGTAAAAATATAGTTTGTCTGCAAATTTTACATTCCATCAGAATAAAATTGTATAAATACACCACTGTTGATTATATACATTCTCCAACACTTTCTGTGAACTATTGTAAAGTATCCCAGGACTAGTATTTAATGAATCATAAAATTTTCCCTTGCTAGGTTTGAGCTTAACCAAAATTACAACATCATAAGTAATGCAACAAAACTAAAAAATGTGTAAAATAAACATTGGTGTGTATTCTCAAAACTGTGCTATATTTATTTTACAAATGAGCAGCTTATTTTGTTTTCTTTGTGTTCTTTTTTCACGCATTAAAAACGTCAATAATTTAAGTTAGAAAAATATGATACATATGGATATGACACTTTACAAAATTTACACAAAACAATCTTTGTCAAGTCAGCTTTCGAAAGTCAGCAAAGTTAACACATTTCGTTGGATTAGAATGTTATTCAGGTAGTTTCATTTGCCTGCATTCTGATCAGAAACCAGTCTGTTGGCCTTGTGATTAGAGTGTCTGCCTAAATGTGGGAGGTCATGGGTTCAAACCTTGGCCAAGCCATATCAAAGACTTATAAAAATGTACTAACAGTTGCATCCATAGGTGCACAGCATTAAGAGGTTAGTGTTAGGACTGGTCAGCCTGGTGTCAGGATACAGTGAGTTGGTGGGACATCATACTTCATATCTGTGGCATGATACCCCAGTGTTGGACATGATAAACTGCCACACTGCAGACATTGTAGTGCAATGACTGAATTACTGTTAAAGCTATGTTAAACATCCAATTACACATACACACTCAGACTACAAAATGGAATTGACAGGTTTTGACTGTATAATGTGAAATCAAGGCATGATATTTTATTGAAACGGATGAAATTTATAAACATGAAGTACAGATTGATGCAAAATAAGGTGCTGATAAAAGTACTGTGGCAAGATTGCAGAATATGATAGTTGTAGAACATAAAGCATTCTGAACAGAGTACATCCTCTCTACCTCTTTGGTTTTTTATTTGCCCATGAGCAAGAACCTTGCAGATTTGAGCTTGCCTGAGCCAGGTTTGAGCTCATCCTGGGTATCAATTAAGTAGATTAGTCTAGCCCTTAGTACTTTTTCATTTTAATGATATCCATTGGAACCACATATTACCTTTCCTTATAATTAAGTACATTTAAGAGTTTATTGTTTTTTTTGGGGGGGGTTGTTTTGAGTGATCATGGTACATGTATAAACTGTCAGTTGTCAAATCACACAGCAAATAATGCCCAAAGCTGTGTTAGTTGGCAACTGACAGTTTATACCACGATATACTCAGAAAAAAATTAAACTCCTATAATTTGCAATTATTTATAATTTTGTTTAATTTTTTTTGTTTTGTTTTTGTAAAGATATTTTCTGTCAGCTTCTGACATGAATTTTTGATGAGGCATCTGCTACATAGCTATTTATAGAACAGGGAATTCCCTATCTGCAATATAATAGCTACCTCAGTAAAAACAAAATTCTCTCAATGGCAGGTGATCTAAGGTTTTGAACATTCCACAGAGTGGCCTTAATCTTTTATCTTGATTGGCATGTGTTGTCTGAGTAGAAGTTCCATATATAAAGCAAAGGATGTGTTCTTTTTTGACATACAAATGACTCTTGGATTTAATGTGATCATGAGTTCATTGTTACTTGTGAATTATTTTTATCCAAACATGTGAGTAACCAATTTTCACATCTTTAAATATATTTTCATGTTGATTAACAGTTTAGCTTACCTACAGGGGCTGCTTACAAATGAAATTAAGACTATCAGTAAATGGTTATAGTGGTGGGGATCCAGTTGTCAAAGAGTGCATGACATCAACACTGACAATTATGAAGGAGGGGGTGTAGTGAATCTCCCACCCACACCATACCTATTTAGGTCAGCATCTTACATTGTAGGACTGTGAATCCAATTGTTATGTTAGTCATTGAACCCCCTCCTCCTAATCCCTATATCCATTTAGTTAGAATTTTCTTATCATTTTAATATGAACTCTATGTAATAAAGTACCTTAGCATATATTTAAAAAATTGCTTTCCCTGGGTACCATGTATGTTTAAATAGAACAGTCCTCAATGAAAGAATTACTTATATTCAGAAAAAAATATGTGCTATTTGATTTTGTCAAATCAGTTTATTATATTTTTGAAATAAAATATAAACCCATAATATTTATTTCATTTTAAAGGCATTTTAACATTGCCTTCCAGTTCAGTGTTTACATTAGTTACTTCGCACATGACTTTGTTTATAAAAGTTAGTATAACATAGTTCTCTGTACAGTTTATACAGAAAAAAATTCAATTGGGTCTGATCACCTGATTATGTTCTGACCAATGGAAATCTTCCTTTTGTTTATCAATTGATGCAACTGCAATTATAATAAATATAATTTTACTATAACTAAACAGATTGAAATTCTTGGTGGTATTTGCCCTATAAAAGAAACCATGTTATAATGGTGAGAGAGTGCTGTGTGCCCAAAACATAGAAACTAGTTTGATCAAGTTTGCCTTCACACATTGCTTCTTTTTGTGAACTTTAACTGGTTACAACAGACAAAATATTTTGCTCCCAGGTCATTTGATCAGAAAGGAGATGCATATATGTCATTTATTTAACTTTAGTTATAAATTGCAACTAATACATTGATATTTAAAATTTAAACAAATTCATCACGAGTCTCATATCATTTAATTGCTGTGCTTAATACCAATTGGCATGTCTAATGTTAGTTGTGAAGTCTTAGTACTTCTTGTGGAGTTGTACAAGCCTATATATGCAGCATTACTTCCTCTACAGCCAAAGTGTTCTTAAACAAATTGTCATGGAGTGGTTCTATGACCATAAAATTATGGTATTACACATATTGAAGATTATTAAATATACTTTTAAAACTCATTCTAGAATTAAGATGGTTTCAGTAGAGTCTGTTTTTGATAAATTCTGTCTGAAAAAAATCTTGATAGATGCAGGATATGGCAGATTCATGTTTTTTATCCTGTTATGAAATTTATACTGATAAAATGATAATCTTTTTTTTTTGCAGATGATCATTTTTACAGTCAAAACAACTCTTCACAGGGTTTTGCTGTAGCCTATTTAAAATCTATCCTTCCAAAGTGGAAGAAAATGAAAAGAGATGCCTCTACCAGTCCAGGGTCTCCAGTTCTACTTGTATTAACATCATCTGCCTTACGTGCAGTGCAGTTGAATAGGTACTGTAAATCATTGTATTTTAGGCTCAAAAGATGCTTTTGACAGGCCAATAAATTCAACATATTGTCAGCAAGGTCAAATTTAGGATTAGACTCATTTTCTATGGAGGATACAATTGATCAGATTATGGCCAATCAATTGATACAATTAATCAGAATATGGTTGATGATCTGCACATTGCTTATGGATGAATAAATCATGGTTGATCAGTTGAATGTTACATCCACTTGATGGATAATCAGATGTACATTACTTACATTTTATCTGGCTGTGATTGATCAGTTGAACCATGCTAACAGTTGATAAGAATATGGTTAATTAGTTGCACCTTGATAATGGTTGATCAAAATATGGTTGATAGTTATATTGATTATGGTTGATTAGTTGCACATTGATTATGGTTGATCAGAATAAGGATGATTAGTTGTACATTATGGTTGATTAGATTATGGTTGATAGTTATACATTGATTATGGTTGATTAGTTGCACATTGATTATGGTTGATCAGAATAAGGTTGATTAGTTGTACATTATGGTTGATTAGATTATGGTTGATAGTTATACATTGATTATGGTTGATAAAAATAAGGTTGATTAGTTGTACATTATGGTTGATTAGATTATGGTTGATCAGTTGCATGTTACTTAGAGTTGATCAAAATATGGTTGCTCAGTTGTTCATTTGATCATGTTATGGTTGATCAGTTGCATATTGCATGCATCACTTTCAAAATAATTGAGAAAGGAAGGAGAAGTATAAGTAATATTACCTTTCTGTTCTGTATCTTTGTGCTGCTTTATCTGACTTAAGTTAGATTAAAAGCTGTTTATTGACATTAGGACTTTACCTAGCACTGTATGGTTGCATTATTAATTTTGACCTTGTTTAATTACTTAATTACTTTTCAGAGGTAAATATGGCACAAAGTAGCATCCTAGTTTGTACCCTGGACAAGCCAATTTGTTTTGTGAATTACTGATGGATATATGTATTATGAGGCTTTTTGTTAGAGACCCCATCACTCACCAAGTTTTATTTGGACTAGTTAACATATATAAATCTGGATTACCACTAATATATAATTAAACAAAAGTGCCTTAACACATCCATTTCTTTTTCATCTAGAACAATTGTGGATGGGAATTGCATAATTTGCACGATTGATGATTTACAAAGTTGGCTTCCTTTCTAAATGTTCAAAAAATCTTGCACTTTATTGTAATTTATTGGATATTGTTAAAGATCAGAATCTTTGTTCATACTTTGCAAATTGTCAAAAACACATCATTTGGATAAATTTTCAATACTTTTTTACAAGGAGATATAAGAAAAATTATGTGCAGCAATTCACTTTAATAAATTCCAATGACACATAATTGCAAGGCAATCAGATTTATGTATTTTTTGTACTATGATGAATTTATTTTTGAATGGATTTATGTGTACTTTTTCCATCCCATAAATGCCATTAATTTATCTGTCTGTCCTATATGCAGTTATTTAAAGTCAAGCATTTGTGCTATTATGCTTAACATTAATTTACATTTGGCAGCATATACCTTGTGAATTTCAGTTACAGTGCTGTAGCAGAAGGAGATTGTAAAAATCCAGATATTATCAGCCTTTTCCATTGCATTGTTTCTGGTACACTCAACAAGTAATTTCAAAACAGTCAAATTTGTATATATCTCTAAAAAAAAATTATGCTTATTTTCCAAGTTTGATAAGGTGATATAATAATCTTTTCTAAGAAATAGCCAGATGGTTCATAAGGGAAAGTAAGATATTGTGACACTTGCCTTTGTGGACACCTTTATATAAAACACACCTGTTAAAAAACACTTATCTATCCCTTTTTAATCTAATTCACTTAAATATAATTTTGTCTTGTAGACAAATAGAGGTGTTTAAAGGAGAGGACTGCAAATGTGCAAAGCTGTTTGCAAAACATATGAAGGTATGTATGATGTTTGTACCATGATACATATTATTTCTTGTCTAGAAATTTTATGGCACATGAAAAATGGTAATTGAGATTTAGGATTTTTAATTGCTTGTGTTCATAGCAAATAGCAGAAACTTGTTTTTTACTACTGTGTATCTGGATCTAACCTCCTCCTTCAGTGCCATTTTTTGGGGGTACAATTTATATCCTGGGCAGGGTCAATATAATGTCATTCATATATATCAGCCATTCTTCTTGTCAAAAAATTCTTTTATATGCAATTTTTGTGTGTTGCAGTTTAACCCTACTAGAAGTTGAATTTACGCTTTTGTGTAATTTAATATTTTTCACTTGAATGTAATAAATTAAAAAGATTAAGTTGCATGTTTCATCTAAATCAAGCATGTGGCCCAATCCTCCACATTGAGATACCTATGGCCATGTAGGCAGTCATTTTAAAAATATGCATTTTAATTAACATACATAATTAGTGATAAGGAACTGTTCTAGCTCATGTGGTCTTCAACCTGAAGTATTCTATTGTTTTGGGGTCCCCACCACCAAAAAAGGTTGGACTGCCCAGTTGTGAATACTTTCCCTACTACCTGATAGTACCTCATTTTTAAACTTAATCATATTGATAAGTGTATTCATGCTGTATTGACATGTTTTAGTTTTTATAAATTGTCTCTTGAGAAACACTTTATCCGAAACACTAAAGTTCATTCCTACTTTCACCCGTTTCAAAACTTCAAAGTTAAAATCATTGTCAATAATCAGAATCTGACCAAGCTCTGATGAATATAAGATTTTCCATAATAAATAACCATGAAATTTTCTTAGATTTCCAAAAAGTAAAGGACATGCAGAGCTGTCTTGGTTAGGAAAAATTGAAATCACAAAGTGTTTTGGGTTATAAGTTTTGTGGTTGAAGGTAAAATTAGTCTCAATGCCAGGTCTTAGCAAGTCTTGTGTGATGCTGTTTGATTCATGCATGCATGTGTGTGAATTAACAAAGCTGTTGGACATGGCCTAGCCATGTTTGTGTTGTGCTTCTTTTCAAAAAGTCTGGGTACTGTCTGTGTTTCTGTCCAGATATGTGACTGTCACACTTTTCTTTCTACACTTTAACTTTGAGATTAAGGAATTAAGGTTGGTATGTTTGTATGTCATCTGAAGAAAGTGTTGTGTACCACATTGTGGGGTCCTGTCTACAGGGTCAGGATCACAGATCTGTATGAACACTTTTCATCACACTTTCTGGTCCATGCTGTTAATTTAAAGACAATCGAGATCAAGGGTATAAATTTGCAACATTTCTTGTTGTGTCGTGTACAACATCGGAGGTTAGATTCTTATCAAGGTCAAGGTCACTTATGAATAGTATTTTTTATTTTTTTATTGTTTTCCATCAAACATACTCTTTAGTTCTATGATGAGAAAGCCATTTGACATCATGGGATGAAACTTGGTATACTTATTCATCATCATTACAATCTCTGTGTGTGAGTTTTTATATTTTTAATGTAGCTTTAACAATTTGAGTTACATGGCTACAATGTCTGTAGTACGGCAGTTTACAGTGTGTCTCACACTGGGGCATCATGTTTCAGACATGTTGGATCATGTCCCACTCAGTCACAATATCCTGACATCAAGCTGACCAGTTGTAACAGTAACCTCTTAATGTTGAGCAGGAATCGAGGCAACTGCTAGTGCTTTTTTTAGAAATCTTTGATGTGACACTGCTGGGGTTCAAACCCACATCCAAGGTGGATGCTCTAACTACTTAGACCACCAGAGAGGTCACTAGAATGTGTCACATACTACGCAGGTAGTCCAATCTTCAAGGTTAAGGCTTGATATTTATATTTCCAACACACTTTTCTATATGCTTAATCATTGAAAGCTATTTGAGATTAATTGACCAATCTGGTATACATTTGCATCATTGTTAGATAATGTGTCCTTTATCACTTTGTGTTTTCCAGTCTTCAAAGTTATGGCAAAGAAATGTATGGTGTCCATCATACATTCTTTTCCACTCTGTAGCTTTAAGTTGTTTGAAATTATGGATGCAACTTGGTATAAATGCATGTGATCATTAGCAGGTGTGTTGTATACAATATTTGGGTTTAATCTTTAAGGTCATTACCTTGGTAATATATGCAGAGTGTTTCTCTTACATTTTCCTTACCATTCTATAATCTGAGACCCATTTGAGATGAAGATATGAAAATTGGCATAAATGTTTATCATCGCTAATAGATGTATTGCATATGACATGGGGGGGCATGTTTTCAAGGTCCAGGTCACAGATCAGTATTTTAAGTTATTTAGTATCACATTTGCCCTTATGCCCTTGACAGCTGTGTAAGATAAGTGGATGATGCTTTGTACACATATTTATTGTCACTAGAAGTGGCATTGCACATATGAGGTTTTATCATCAAGGTCTCAGGACAGTATTTTAAGTTTTTAAGTGTTGAATTTGCGCTAATGCTTTCTAATCTGAAGCTGTTTAAAATAAGCGGATGATGCATGATAACACATTGAGGTCTTATCTTCAAAGTCAGGCTGCTCCATAGGCATAAGTGCTTAGAGCACCACATCAGCTGGTTGGAGGTTTGGACCATGGCCAAGTCATACCTAACATTTATAAAAACAGTACTTGCAGCTGCCTAACTTTGTACTCAGCATTAAGAGGTTAGTGTTAGGACTGGTCATCCTGTAGATTGAATAATTTGACTGGGTGAGACATGATGCAACATGTCTGCAACTAAAACATTGTTAAAGCTAAGTTAAAATTTGAAATCCGACACAACATCTTCAAGGTCAAGATGACGTTAATATATTAAGGTTTCTGTTGTTTCCACTTAATATCATAAAAGTTATTTGGAGTATTGGAGTGCACCATATAATGGTATATAATGGTTTTCAGTTTGATATTGTCTCGTGTTTCATTTGTTTCATCTTCATGATCAAGACCACTGGTTGATGGAGTGAGGTTTTTTTATACATCATTTCAGTAATTTTCCTTTAATATTCTAAAGTCCAGTCAATGCAAGTTAGTTACTCAATACTTTTACTTCTTGGTCTTGAAGGTCTTGCATTTCATGATTGTGAACTTTTATGACTTTGCCATAGTAGGCAAAGAAAAAAGATAGGGATTTGTTAAGCATGAAAGATCTGAAAATAGAGACATTTCTTATTAAGTATGAATGATCTAAGAACAATTCATATCATTTACACACAAAATCAGTGTATTCATTTTACTGCTACACACAGTAGAGCAGTAGAACTGTTTCACTGGTTAAACATGTATTTTTGGATCTTCATTTTAATTTCTTTACCAGTAACAAGATCTCTAAACTTAATAGTCATATATAGCTGAGGACAGTGTATGGTTGTGATTGAATTGAAAAACATCTTTAGAATAATATACTGTCCATCCTTGTCATGTTCCCTAAAAAGATCAAATAACACTTCATCAAAGAGAATTATTCAGTGAATGGAAAAGTCAACAAGTTAGCTTTCTCCTGGTGCTGAGAATTTATTATAAAAGTGAAAATGGAAGTCCAAGATCACATATCTCCTAAACCTGAGAGGCCAACATATAAAATTTATAAACCAGTTTTGAAAGCCTAAAGTTCCTGACCAGATACTTCATATCTTTGAAGCAGCAACACACTGTCAAGAGCTCTAATCACTTTAATTTTCAAAAATTATTTAATAATAAGAAAAAATAATCTGATCTTTTTTATCACAGATAGAAGAACAACAGAAGTTCCTCAAGAAAGCAGTATGCCTTGTTGGAATAGGGACACCAAACAGAGTTATGGCCCTTATAAAAAGTGGTAAGGATTTGTATGGAAGCATGCCTTAACACGATTTTGTACTTTTAGTTGGGGCCATGTTAAATTTTAAGCAAAAGTCTTTCAATTAATTTTGGCATGGAGAAAATGGAAGTTTCTGCAAAAAAGGAAAAATGGCTGAGAACAAAATTTGATACAGACTCAAATATAAAAAATTAATTGTATTTTTATCTTAGAAAGTATTTTGCTTAGCAAGTTGAGGTTGTATTTTGTGTAAATGCATCCCTGGATGATGATAAAAGGGAAAAAAGAGTCAGGTAGACAGTTTAGTATTAAATAAGGTGTTGTTGTTAGCAGTTTATTAGAGTCATGATGCCTTCAAAATGTCGAAAATGGCTGCCATATTACTTGCAACTGTACACAGTCAACCCAGAATGAAATGTAAATGCTGTCCAAGTGTTTCTATAAGCTATAGATGTAATAGAATAAAACTAGTAATTACTTTTCACACTCAAGAGTTAACACTTTGAATTGCTCAGCAGAGCCATGGAGAAGAGCAATAATATTCATGATAACCCTTCAAAGTAACTTTTTCTTTTTTTTTTTGATACTGAGCCCAACATAGGTTTTGTTATTCACACTTTATTTAAAAGTTAAAGTCATCTGATTTTTAAAAAATTTTTTCATGATTTAAATTTTGGTTGTATGTACAAGACACTACTATAATAAGGTCCAATTTGTTTTTTTACACAGGTCATCTGAAACTGGAGAAGCTAAAAGCATTAGTGTTAGACTGGAACTGGAGAGACATAAAGCAGAGACGGCTAGTGGATGTGCCAGAAGTCAGATCTGATCTGTTTCTTTTGCTTCAAACTAAGCTTATTCCTCACATCAAGTCCTCAGTCAGCTGTTGCAAGATAGGAATATTGTGACAAAAGAAATCAAAGATCATTGGATTGATTCCTTCATGGAGTTAGATGCCAAAGAATGTTAATGCTTAAAATCAAGATTGGAAAAATCATATGTGGCAAGTTTAACAATTTGATTGGCAAGTAAAATAATTTTTAATATGCAGTGAATCTTATGTAGAACATACATGAGGAATGAAATTTATGAAGGTTCTTCATTCCTGGCAAGTAAAAAAGTATATTTTCCAGCCTTCTATGACAAGATATCTAAAACAACATTCCAGCAGACAGCCATATGCTTTGTTGTTCCCAGTACTTCAATTGCCTTATTGAGCCATCTAATAGAGTATGACTCCATGAACAAATGCAGGTGATGCTTAAGATCAAAACAGACAAAGAAAGGTATATTTTCAGTCAGAAGAAATCTCTGAAAGAAAATTTAAGAATAAAAGCACATATGGATTGAGCATTGTTTTTGTTGACAAATTAAGGATGAATTTATATTTACAGGAACATTCCACTCTTGATAATCGTTTTGATTATCCTAATTAATGATAAGCACCTTTTTTCAATTATCTACATCAGATGAGTTCAGTCATCTAAAGCATTAGACGAGTTCAGACATCTAAAGCATCAGATGAGTTCAGACATCTAAAGCATCAGATGAGTTCAGACATCTAAAGTTAACTCCTGTATTGGCAGGTAAACATAGTTTGTCAGATTGACAAGCCAAATTTATTGCATTCTGACACATACAAGTAACTGTATTGTGATCCATTCACTCAGCCAGCATAGGTATGTAAGAAAGCTTGCCAGTAGCTTCCTGTGGGTTGGTGGTTCTTCCTGGTATTTTATTTTGGTTCTTCCACCATTCAATATACTGGCCACCATCTATAACCTGTCATGTGCTGTAATACAGTGCTAATCAAAAAGCAACAAGCACCCATAAAATTGAGCAAGCATGTGACATTTGTGAAGTCAGTTTGATCGGAGCATAGTGCAGTCTATAACATTCATTACTTTTTGTTCAGCACAGCATCACAGATGATATTGCCATTTGTATCAAAGTCAATTTTCATGTCACTCTCTCTAATTGAGCTAAAATTACCAAATTTGTTTGGTGCACAAATGATTTTAACACTATTTATAACAAGATAGAGAACATCACCATTTATTCAGTGAATACTGAAAAAGATTGTATGTATACATACAAATGGCCATGTTTGTCCCGAAGTTTTCATAGACAAAAGCTAATGATGATTGTTTACTAGTCTTGTGATGGACTCTTCCTTAACACATGGACGTGGACTCCAAGTGGTCTAAAGCAATCACCATTCTGCCATCTCACCTCTGTCTTTGTGGGTTTGAGTCTCAGGCTTGGCTAATGTGGGTATGTGAGAAAGCCTGCCAGTAGCTTCTCATGGGTCAGTGGTTCTTCCCGGGGTTTTCCAGGGTTCTTCGTCCACCAGTTATACTAACCACCATGTTTAGCCTATATTGTGCTGAGAAATGGTGTTAAACCCAACAACAACACCTGGACCAATATAGTTTCTTACATGTATGTACTCTTTTTCAACATATCTCATATGGGTGGTGTAGTTGTGTGTCATGATACAATGTTATTGAAATTGTACGTGAAACAATTAGGTAATTTTATTAAGATTTTGAGATGCTCACAGGACAATTCACAGAGCTATGACACATATCATTTCAGCTAGGCTGAATTAAAGATAAAAAATATGTGAGCATGAAATCTTTACCTCACTTCCATAGTCATACTCAGCAACTTTTGCAGTGTCTCCCAGAATGATATAAATGTATTTAGCTCTACTAACCAAAATGATTTGTTTATGTACAATTTTTTGAGTAAAACATATCTCATCATGTGAAAAAATAGCTGTGCTCATAATCTGTGCCAGTAGGTATCACATCTGCTTTATCAAATCTACAGCAGGCAAGCAGACTGTGGACAGAGCCTCCAAAACAAATATTTATTAATAATATTATACAGAGTTGAGCAATGTTTGTTCTTTGATTGAGAAAAACCAATCCAAATAAATTTTTTGAAGATTTAACTTCTTAGGAAAAACTTGATATTTGGACTGATAATTCTAGGTATATAAGTGTGATTACTGGTCAGAAATGTGTCTGGAAATGTTGATGCTGAATTTGTCACACAGTATAGCCATGATTTTAATTTTTCTATCATTCATCACTTAGAATTATTTTTCAAGTGGACAATAGTCCAGAACTTCCAGCAGTAACATTCACTATTTTATTTTTATTCAGAAACCAAACTAATGAGATGGAAAGTGAAATGTTCAGTAGAGAAATTGGGGGGGGGAAGTTGAAGTAGTCTTTTGATGTTATACAATATAAAATGACAATGGATAAGAAATTTTGATTTGTTTCCAAGATCAAATCCTCTTTATAAGCTTTGAACATACTTTCTTATGGATCAGTTGACAACTATTTCATCAGAAAAATGAAACATTTATAAAAAAGTGCTTTATAAAGCTTTCTCTTACTATCACTAAGAAGTAGTGGACTACTATCACTAAAATCATTATATTGTAATGAGACCCGCTGCACAAATTTAATATTTTACAAGAAATAAAACAAAATGTTTTTTGAGAAGGATAAAAGGCATTATATATATTTTGATACAGAAATAAGGAAATAAACCAAAGAGAATTTAAAGAATTCTGAATTTTGCATTATTTAGTAAGATGATGGTAAATGTTCATGTATATTAATGTGGACTTTTTATGCAAAAAAAGACAAACCAATTATAAAACCATGTTTCACATTTTTAAAAGCTATTTGACAACAAAATGAATCCTACTTATTGCAGAATGGTAATGCTGGATTTAAATTAACATACAATCTAAACATTCCTGCATTTACTTTTTAAAAAAAGCTAAAGTACCACTTAATTCACAAATACAGTTCTTTAAGGTGTTTTTTTAAATATGAAACAATTTATCTGCCATGAAAAACAACAATATGTATTTATTCAGTACAGTTGATTATCCAGTAAATGTTACAGAGCATGGTAAACACAATTTGAAGTAAAGATAAAGACAAGATATATGGTTGATTTATCTTGGAATTTTGCAGATTAATTGGTAAAATGTATTGCTATTTGTATAGTGGTGTGGAGCATAATAGAGCCAAGTTTTATTCAAATACTGACAAAAGTGGCCTTTAGACATGAAACTTATAAAGAAAGCCCTGTAAACTCCACCATATATTTCATCATAATTCAATCACAAACCTTTTTGTTTGCAATAAAATCATGTCTGGATGATAAGCCATATTTCATTGATGACAGCCATACCTGGTTTATGGTCATTGCAAATGAAGAGAAATGATTTAATATTTACATTGGATATTACTCAGTTATATGTAGCTTTTAAATAGAGTGTGGTGCCTTAGTTTTATATTGTCATCTTTATGGTATTATCTTTTGTTTATGCACATTATAGATGAAAACATATTTATTCTAAGGATTAAATGTGCCAAGTTGTATGTAGAAAATGTTTTATGATATTTATAAAAAGCAAAGTTATATGTAATGATTTTTTTCTGTTTTCTTTCAACATTTACTGTTTCCAGTAGCCATATTTAAGTTAAGTCAAAAGATTGGTAATTATCAGGCCTATAGAATGTATGTTACATTGGTTCAAGAATCTAATGAAGTTTTAATGTTTTCAGGGGAGAGCATCTAATGTATATCCATTTCAATAGTTTGAAGAAGGTATAATGTTGTAAACCCCAATACACAGTTGAATTCATTCTCCATCTCACTAATATCTTCAGTTTAAGGTATTCCCAACTTTGTCATCAAAGCAAATATTGTTTAAGTCTGTCCTAATATGAGACTAAAATGAAATTAAGTGGAGACTAAATCTTCTGAATATGTATGACTATGAAAGACAAAAAGAGCAGTGCCATCTTAACAACATTGTAGGCTCTGGGCAAAGCAATGAACTGGGGCCCTCTACAGGCCCTACTATTCATTAAAAATATGAGCAGTATGATGCCCCTAGAAGTGTGAAGCCCTGGGCAACAGCCCAGTGTGCTTATGCCTTAAGACAGAACTGAATTAGAGTTGTATGTAATTCCAAGACTGACTAACTTAACTGAATGTTTATGACAATGGCCAAGACTAAAACTTGTGCTAAATTTCCAAGACTCACACAGAATTTAGGGTAAAGCTAAAATAAACTTGGAATATCAAAATGACAAATCATACAAAATTTCCAAAACAATCACAGAAATGATTACAAATTGAAAAGTTGGAGCATTACCCTAAAAAAGCCAAAATAGAAAGTAAAACTAGAATTTTTAAACTGAAATGGAGGGTAGATGTGGCTTAAAACAGTCGAGTATAATAGATTAAAATAAATGGATTCCAAAATTGAAACAGAATTTAGTGAAGAAAATGGAATAGTTGATGAATATGGCCAAGACTAAAAGTCATACAAAAATTCTGAATATGACATGGAATTGAATGAAAACTTAAAAATAATCAGATATATAATATGAATATAGTCAAAACTATAAGTATACTAAAACTGACATGAATTTTGCAGACTAAAAATTCCAGAATAATGTATTAAAATGACCAAAACTAAAAGTATAAATCTCCAAACTTGTATGGAATTTAGCTGAAACTAAATAAAACAGTTTAGATTAACATGACCCAGACTGTATTTTCAAAACTGTCAAAGAATGTAGTTTCGACTAAAGCAATTCAGAATATTATATTAAAATGAGTGAGACTGAACATAGTATTTGGAAACTGAAGCAGAATATAGAAGAGACTATATAGCAACTCTGGATTTAAAGAAAGTGGCAGAGATTAAAAGCAGTACCAAAATAATGAAATGACCTGGAATTTAGCAGACTTAATGCCTTTTAAAAATTCTGAAACCGAAAAGGAATTTTATGGGCCAAAATAATTCTTGACTATTTAATAAATATAAATGTCTTGATAAATTATAAAAACTAAAAATTAATTTAGAGATTTCAAAAAGATAAATCTAAAATAATATGTTAAAATTCCCAAGATTAAGATAGATACTAACATTTCAAAACTAAAGTGGAGTTTAATTGAGTCTAAAGTACACCTGGAATATTATGTTAAATGTTACTAAAATTCCAGAACTGAAATGGAATATTATGTTACAAAAATTAATATTAAATAATATGGCCAGACTAAATGTTATACTCAATTTCCCAAATTTTCCATCACCGCTTACGTATTTAAAAAAGGACCTTGTATAGCTAGGTGTTGTAAAAAGACTACTAGCTTAGTTTGATCATTTTCTCTTCATGGACATCAATTATGTAGCTTGTAATTCATTTGTTGCACTTTCAGAAGAATTGCTTTCTCAGACAAAATTCATTTTCCCTGTTTTAATAACTGCTCAAGTTACTGTACTTTGGACTAGTTCAGGCTGATGTCTGGAGCACATGAGAGCAGACATTTAGGTCCTCTGTGTGCTTTATAGTTCAGGCTGATGTCTAGAGCACATGAAAGCAGACATTTAGGTCCTCTGTGTGTGCTTTTTAGTTCAGGCTGATGTCTAGAGCACATGAGAGCAGACATGTAGGTCCTCTGTGTTCTTTATAGTTCAGGCTGATGTCTTGAGCAGATGAGAGCAGACAGTTAGGTCCTCTGTGTGCTTTATAGTTCAGGCTGATGTCTAGAGCACATGAGAGCAGACAGGTCCTCTGTGTGCTTTATAGTTCAGGCTGATGTCTAGAGCACATGAGAGCAGACAGTTAGGTCCTCTGTTTGCTTTATAGTTCAGGCTGATGTCTAGAGCACATGAGAGCAGACAGGTCCTCTGTGTGCTTTATAGTTCAGGCTGATGTCTAAAGCACATGAGAGCAGACAAGTCCTCTGTGTGCTTTAGTTCAGGCTGATGTCTTGAGCACATGAGAGCAGACATTAAGGTCCTCTGTGTGCTTTATAGTTTAGGCTGATGTCTTGAGCACATGAGAGCAGACATTTAGGTCCTCTGTGTGCTTTATAGTTCAGGTTGATGTCTTGAGCACATGAGAGCAGACATTTAGGTCTTCTGTGTGCTTTATAGTTCAGGCTGATGTCTTGAGCACATGAGAGCAGACATTTAGGTCCTCAGTGTTCTTTATAGTTCAGTCTAATGTCTTGAGCACATGAGAGCAGACATTTAGGTCCTCTGTGTGCTTTAGATCTTGTACAGGACCACAAAATTCTCATAGAAAAAGACATATTATTCGCACATTGCCACTCTATCTGTTTTATGTTTGTGTGCCTGTCTTCCACAGAATACTAAAACTTAAGCCCCTTACCACATTTGTGGTATAGAATATTAGTGTTTTATTTATTGTGTGTATAAGCACTCCTCCCTTGCTTGTGTGTGATAAACATTTTTACAGAGATTCAAAACAAATATTAAATATTTCATTTACCAGCAGATTCTTTGTGGCATATTTATAATACATGTAAGTAAATGCAAAACATTCGCACTAAAAACTATTTGTGCCCTAAAAACTTGTTCTGTAAAAAATGTTGCGAATAGAGATTAATATGAGTTGTGTACCTCTGTGTGAAGACATTCATCGTACTTTACTTTTCATGCTTACCAAGAAGTGTGTATAGCATGTGGACAACACAAGCAGATTTAAGTCTTGAAAGATGCATGTATCAGGAAAAGTGTTGGATTTGATGTTTGGCACAAGAGATTGCTGATGCTAAAGATATTGATTGTGACTATAAGAATAGCATGAACCATGTGCTTTTAAAAGTGCGATTTTTTTTATTACTGTGAAAAACTTAAGATGCATACAATGTATAAAATATCTTCTGCATTACCAGTAAATTAATTTTTATGTCATTAAATGGTCTTAAATTATAGATACAAAACTTTTAGATACGGATACTAAGAAAAACGAAGGTAATTTTATTTTTTCTCGACATGTAGTGTTCTTTTCGCATATTATTCCCTGGTATGTAAACATTTGTTTAAAAAAAAAAAATATTTGTCCTTCATTCTTTCTTAATATAAAGAAATAATAAAATCTGCCAGACGTGACACTGATTTTTACTTGCTCTTCTAAGTTTTGCAAATGATGGATCAAAACATGACACATGCCATCTAACAATACTGATGACATGCCCGTATGTTTATCATGATATTGACATAAGTATATTGATGAAGGACAAAAATTGAAGTCTTTATGATGGAGGTGAAATTTAACCGTAGTCTGATACAGTAGGTATTCACAAGTTAGTTTCATAAAAAAAATCAAATAGCTCATAGCATATCTTTCTTTCGTGATGAATGAAAATTTATGCCAGTTCTGTACTTCGAAAATTATAGTTCTCTCTCTCTCTCTCTCTCTCTCTCTCTCTCTCTCTCTCTCTCTCTCTCTCTCTCTCTCTCTCTCTCTCTCTCTCTCTCTCTCTCTCTCTCTCTCTCTCTCTCTCTCTCACACACACACACACACACACACACATACATGCACACTGTGGTGGGTTATATTCTTTTTTATGGCTATTGATGTCCAGAGGATAATCAACCACGTTTTTATACCCCGAATCGAGCGAAGATTAAAACATTACATTAATGGATGGAATAAATGGAGATATAAACAGAATAGAAAAATATGACTGACTGTTTACATGATGTAACAATTTAATTAGATAAAAAAAAAATTATTGTTCAAGACTAATTGTAGAATTCACCTCTACCAGAAAAATGAATTTTCGGATTTATAAGATGCAATTAGCATCTTTATTTACATAGACTCGGCAAATTTCATCATTAAATCGAGTTTCTAAGCTTAATTGTCCTTCAAGTCCTCATAACCTGATAACTGATTGCTGGCCATTCTCCAGACTCAACGTAGCTTGTCGGTTGGAGTAGACTTGTACAGGAACAATCTTGTTCCCTCTGGACGCTCACTTTTCATTCAGCTGTGGGAGCTATTTTCCTTTAAAAAAAATAAAATAAATGTGTCCCACATTGTAGGTTTTCTAACACTCTGAATTGAATATGCATCCCACTTGCTTTTCTCATAATACCAATGCTATATTTCACAACAAACCGCTACTGCTAATTGGTTTCGGGTCATAAATTTGTATTCAATACTACCGTGCCCTATGTGTTTACATACATATGATTTCTCTTTCCGTAGATAGTTAACATAATACAGGAATATTAATATATTCCTCCAAAAGAATTAATTACCATTACTACTTGATCGATAGCTTAGGCTCTTCTCCCTTAATGACAATTAATCCCCTGCATTATAAATCTTTACGAGGTTTTCTCTTTTTAAATGGTGTCAATACCTTTTCACCCCACGTGTAGCTAGACTGCATGTTCCGCAGTGTAAAATAGTTTTTTAAACACTAATCTTCGACTGGAAAACACTCTCTGAACAGTTAACAAACCCAATCAAAATTCAGGCAATCAAACCGCATTTATTATCAACGCCCCTCCAGAGTAGAAAAAAAAAATACATTTCTTCTCCGCTACCCTTATTATACGAATCTATACAAAGTTTCGGCTTATGACAAATATTTCAATAAGTACGAATGCTGTTTCTGTAACATTTCAACGCTCGGCAGTTCGATAAACAAAACAGAATATTTACCCCTAAACCAGTTTTGCCTGACATAGTGATCACTCAGAACCTCTTTTATAAACAATTTTATTCATACCTGATGTACTAAAGAACTAACATCGTTAAACATGCCACAGATTCAACCTGGTACAAAATGACACCCATCAGCTTGTAATATGACATCAACAAAATTGACGTTCTTAATATTATAATGACATCTGCAGTATTCACAGTTACAATCCTTGTCTCAGTCTCCATCTGTCTCTGACTGTCTGTCTGTCTCTCACCACACACGCGCGCGCGCGCATCAAAGACAAACGTTGAGGTACTTGGATTTGCAAACATCCCTAAGATTCTATTATGAATTTTACCCGTAGTTCTGAAAATGAAACGATATCAGCATAGCAACAAAAAAGGGATTTTATGAAAGCGTTTAAACCATGAAAGAAAAGTCAAACATGTACACTTCTTCATTTATAGATATTTAAATGAGTGTAGTTTAGTAGCAAAATGTTTTCTTTAAAAATATGGTATTGCCTATTTTTTTAATTGTAAATCCTCGTTCGCCGCCCCCCCACTCACTCTCTCTCTCTCTCTCTCTCTCTCTCTCTCTCTCTCTCTCTCTCTCTCTCTCTCTCTCTCTCTCTCTCTCTCTCTCTCTCTCTCTCTCTCTCTCTCATGATACTTTTTGTGGAGGCTAGATATTTTTCACTTAATTTATACGAGGAATTCTAGAGTGGTTTGGGGGTTAGGGACGTTCGTTGATATTAACTAATTGGTGAGTGATGATTGCGTGCTGAAATCAGACAACTAGGTTCTGGATATTATAAAACTGGTTGGTGAATATTGATAACTATGTTTTTATTAGCAAATCAATGGGTGAATAGTAGGTCACTAGGTACTTGATACAGTAATAGATAACAGGATGTTGGCGTATAATTGGTTGTGAATATTATTTGTGTGCTGAATATTAGACAACTAGTGTGTGGTTAGTAGATACTTATAAAGATTATGAAGATGGTAATTTTAATTGTGTGCTTAGAGTAAATAATTGAGTGTTAGATAGTAAATAACATGTCTATGGGTAGTAGATACCTAGTTGTTGGTAGCAGATGATTGGTTAGTTTAAGGTATGTTCCTGGTTGCTGGATAGTATATAACTGGCTTGTTGATGGTAGTGAATTGCGTCCTAATAGTAGACAGGTGGTTGGTGGATAGTAGATACCTAGTTGGTGGATAGTAAATAACTGAGTAACGGATCTTAGACAACTAAGTGGCGGATATTGGACACCAGGGTTCTGGTTACTAAACTACTGATTGGAGGATAGTCAATACCTTGTTTTTTAATTGTAGATAATTAGCTAGTAAATACAGGTTGCTGTGTGCTGGATACAATGAATCTAGGTGGTAGATAGTCTTCTTTGGGTGATGATATATATTTTGATGTTGGTTAATATATAAATAGGCCTTGGATATTAGATAAATGAGCGATAACATTAGATAACTGTGTATAGCTGATAATTGCTTGGTGGATAGAAGATATATGTGTGCTGGATATATACAAATAGGTGTGGACAGTTGATAATTGATTGGTTGTTATTAGGTCCATGGGCGCTGGATGTTATGCAAATACGCGGTGGATAGCAGACTATAGATGTTTGGGTATTGGTTATGAGGATGGTAATTTTGTTTGGGTTATTTGGAGTTGCGGGGTCGGATAGTAGATAAATATGTTCTGGATATTAGATAACCGGGCATTGGTATTAGAAAGGATGGTAGATATTTGTTTCATGGATAGTGGATAACTGGCTGGTGAATAGTAGATAAGTGATTCTTGAAAATAGATTACTGGTTGGCTGATAGTAGATATGTGAGTGTTGGCTATTAGACAACTAGGTGATGAATAGTAGATATTTGGGTGTTGGTATATAAAGATTATGAGGATGGTAACTTTGTTTCAAAAACGAGGGCAGGATTGGGTTGGGGATATTTTATAATATGGTACATATTTCAACTTCCTAAGTGGAATCTTAATGTTGTAAGAGGTAATAAAAAAGTTAGTTTTGCTATTAAACAAAACAAAATATGGCATTTCATTTCAATTAGTGTGCAAACAAACACTGTTTTTCACTGTCAAAAAACACTAACCCATACATTTCCCTCCAAATTAGAACCAACATGTTGCAAAAAAGACTCCCCATGTGTAACGTATGTCGTCATGTGACAGTTCGAGACCAGACATTCGCCTCATATTACAGTTAAAAGCATACCTTTCAATATGGCGGTCTCGTGTTAATGTTTCCCTTTTCTCCCCTATAAACTCCCTCTACCCATTTTGTCCCTGAAAACATTTGAATAATAATTGCCCTGTGTTAATTTCGCTTCTGTCACTATTAACTTTCAACCCTAATGAACACAAAAGTCCCCTAAAGCATTTCATTTGGAGGACAGACACATGCTACGTACTAAACGTTCGAGTGCAGGCAATCTGCTCGTGCTAAACTGTTGCTAAACATGCATTTCGAGGTGGCTGTTATGGTAAATTACCCGTTGAACCTTTAGACCATATTTAATATGTGGCCCGTAGACACCTCAAATTGCTTGACCCTATTTAACACGGATCCTGTAGACACATCAGTTTGTTTGACTCTATATAGCTTGGGACTCTTTAGAGAACCTCGAATCGTTTCACCTTACAACGACATGGAACCCCGTAAAAAAAAAAAAAAAAAAAAAAAAAAAAAAAAAAAAAAAATCAAGTGCCGCCTTCTACTACTTGCTTAACTCAGTATATAGGTGTAGATTATATACTAACTTTAGTGACTCAGTACATTTTATTTTATTCCTATGATACCTGATCTGACCATTGTTCTAGACCAGCAAGAGTAGCGAGCGCATTCATTATAAAAATGAATGTGTTTTAAGGGTTCAGTTTTCCCCAAATCGGGAAGCGATATCCTTTTCACGCTAAACATAGATAATTGATATTCGTTTGAGAACAGTATCTGCGTATTAAGTTGCTTCTGCATTGCTTTTTTAATCATAGTTTTCATTGGTTCTTTCTAGAATTGTGTTTTGTGATACTTTCTAAAAGTTATTACCAAGAAGATCTTGTAGATATCTCAAGTTTCTTGAAAATATAAACTCATAAAAGAAAAGTCTTGGAGCATCAGCAAGACCCACTATATGAAAAAAACTGTTGTTTTACCCAAATATATACATCCGCAAAGCAAACGAAAGAGATATCACTCAGGAAGCTCAGGCGGCTCAGTGGTCGTTACCCAAATATATACATCCGCAAAGCAAACGAAAGAGATATCACTCAAGAAGCTCACGTGGCTCAAAGGTCGTTCACCCGGCTCATACTGAGCCCCTCATCCCTCCAAAACAGAAAAGCAAAATAAAAACAAACAAACCCAGATGCAATACAAGTGTGACAATAAATGTGACTGAACAACTTTGATAACAGGATTAAGTCGATAACGAGTATCCTCATACAAGAGCCGAACTTCAGGTTCTTGACCTGAGTACAGAGTTGTTGTGATTCTTCTGTGACTAACGCCAAAAACCTAGTTCTAAATCGTCAATAACCTCGGTTTGAGAACCCACATCAACGCTGACGCTAGAGTGAATAAGAACAAAGATCAAATAACATACATAGCGTTGATACCCCATATTTTTGTACCAGTATCAACTTGAATTGTGAGGGTGAGCAGACTCAGAACATATGAAAGCAGATCCCCTTAAGACGTGTAATGGCATTCAATAAACATTTTAAACTGTATCCCAAAATGTATGTTCCGTAGTACTTCAAAAGAGTAGGAAGGGAATCTTGAATTTCGATTACGAAATTACGTAAAAGCAGTCTTACATAAATAGAAAGCATGACCATCTATCAACTATATACTGGGACTGACTGACTGTATTATCAACTCTTGTCTAGCCAGGTTCATTGACCTATACAAGATAACTACCTTTAGTTCTATGGTTCAATGCCATTCCTACCTACTTACCTACTTGCCTACCTACTTACCTACCTAAACATATAGACAAACATAAACACACCACATGCATGCGGACAGAGCAAATAAAGATAGACTCTGACAAACATGCATGATTATTCTTGTATTAACTGTGGTACTAAAAACGAAAATGTTACAAATGTACACTAAACTTAATATTGGTTGTACTGTTTATGTAATTTCACTCTAACTTCCAGTATTACTTTTCAGCAACTGATTATCTATTAAATCTGTCTTTTGTCACAAAAAAAGACCCATTTAGGCATGGGCATAAAATGGTGCACGACTGTAAGGAAACAAATATCAAACAGTTACGGAGAAAAATTGTGGATTCCTATCCAAGGCAAGCTATTGCAAAAATGAACATTTTCTTTTATAATAAAATCACTTTATAATTTGTCCAAGTTAGTAAGTGATTTTCCAAAACATATACCAGAAAAGTGTTTATTGGACACATATACTCCCATCTGTAGGTATTAAATGAGAAAAATTGGGGGTTTTTTTCAGTCAACGGAATGATTATGCAATCAGTTGGTATGGCCTATACATACTATCATAAGCATTGGGTATGTAAATCCCTGTGTTGATCTTTGAACCTCGTCTCTGACATTGCGACTGGAAACACATGCTTTGGTGTGGTATACATTTGTGCAAAGTTTCATTGAAAAGTTACGGACAATCCATATACGGATCTTTGAACCCGTATGTGAATTTAATCGATCGTCTGTGTTTGGTGCGTGACACATTGTCTAGTAGAGATGTATTTATGTGCAAAGCATTACATAAATCCATTAACCATTGAAACGTTATAGAGTAAAAGGAGTGATGGAGAGAAAATCTAATATAATATGCCGATCATGTAATGGTGCAAGCATGCAAATATAATCTAATGCTAGAGTCGAGTTGCCTTGCTCAGAGTTATTATTTGTATTTTGGATTTGTGTTTTTTTTTTGTTGTTTTTTTTATAAATGGACTATCAAGATGGTATATTAATATATTAGTTAGTTCTAAACAGACATGTTTCTTACAGGATAACATTACCGTCAAACGTGTCTTCGTAACATGTCCATATAATAACTTATTATATGCTCATTGTTTTCTCCGTTAACTTTACATTGTCAGAATGTTGCAGTATTTTTCCACACTGCACAGATTGTTATTGCACGACGCGTCTAATAATAGTATTGCATATTAGGAACTGCTTTGATTGTAAACAGAATACACTAATGTAGCAAACGTTCTATGTTTTGGGTTTTATTAAATTCTGATCATGTAAGCAGTTGTTTAGAAGAAATGTTCGTAACTTGTCGCAAATAGAATGATTCAAACTATAAACAGTACTTTCTAGAGTCTATAACGTAGCATATAGTAAAAACGCATATTGAGGCTAAGAGCTATCGCATATATATCAGATACGTACCATTTACATATCAGTTAAAATACTAAATTCGAGGGAAAAATGGAACTGAGGATTTGGTAGAAAACTAAAAGCCTAAGAGCAAATAAGCCAAGACGACGAAGAAGTTTTATTTCCGTTAGCTATTACACACTAGCTTTAATGTTGCTACTGTGTATTCATAAATATGTGTTTGTGTATTTATTTTGGAATACGCATAAATTCAACTAATTTATTTCTTGAAGCGTATTTTTTTGTTATTAAGCTTTTGGTAGAAGAGCATATAACAAAAAGGTTACTTCAATCCTATATTTTCCCATAAAAATATAGTAACCTATAAGTATTTTTTATCTTTAAAATGATGAATCTTTTGATCATATAATAAAAAAACATTTTTGCGACAAACTACAAAAATAATGCTTTAAAATGTTTACTCTTTTTTCAAGGTAACAATGTGAACTACATCAATTTCACATACACCTGCAGAACTAGTATTTTTTTAATAAAAGGTCGGTATTTTGCAGTGTTGAGAGCATGCACTATTTGTCCAAAGTTTTTTTTTTAAGTTTTATTATACGAGAACTAATCTATGTCAAATGGGATTGACGCAAAAGAACTTTTTTAATGTTCAAAGTAAATGAATTTAACAAAATTTATTGAATTATGTGGCTTTGTCTTCAAGCATATTTTTGATCTCAGAATCTAATTCTTTTAATTAACGATTTTACAAAAGTGCCGATAATTATATTTAGTCGAAAATTGCTACTGATGTTTTGGTCATTTTCGACAGACGAAAAAAAAATTATGTGAAATGTTTTCAAGAACACAGTGTTTCAAGAAACAATAGTTTCGCGCGTAAAAAGTAAGTCCACGATGTGAAAAAAAAACCAAACAAAATGATCAAACGATGTTTGCTTGATATTTAAGGTCGATATTTCTATAAATATTCACAAGATGGAGAGAGAATTTATAGAAAAGATTTTTTGATGAAAAATGTGTTTAATTGTGCCAGATTTATAAGGGAATTTCCTTGAAACGCGTATAGATTAGCACTGTGAAAAAAGAATGTATTTATATTACCACTCTACAACGCAACAACACATCAAGAAAAGGTTACTACCTACAAGATATATTACACAATTAAATTCAAATGACTTTGGAAACGATTCACTTAACTTTAAACAGTCGGCTACCATACTCAAGCTGACATGAACACCGATCACCGGCCACAGGATTGCGAAGCGATTGTTTAAAATCGCCTAGCTATGCAGAATCTGCAATTTAAACAGAAATAGACCGATATTTTTAATTGCAATGAGAACGTCCCAAGTGCAATGTGTGTGTATGTGTGTGTGTGTGTGTGTTTGTGTGTGTGTTAAATGCTGAACATTGTCCGATATGGCATTATTGTAATTTTTTAATTGTTTAGAAAGAAAATGGCTTGACTGTCAAAGTACTTCAATAATTAGAGTGTACAAAGCATTCCATTACTTGTGATCCAAGTTTTAATGTCATGAAAACAAATTTAAAACATACAGCAACCAGTCCAGCTTGCCAGCGGAAAAATCTATTACATCGTTTTGTTGTAAATTGGTTTCATGAAATGTAATTGTCTTTTTTCAAACGATTTAATTTCCTATGAAAAAAAAATAAAGATTCATATTTCTGTACTAATTAATCGTACCTAACTGCAACTAGTATTAATTTGTATTACTGTTAATTTGTATTAACAGTATTACTTTCTTACTTTGCTTGAATTTGTATTACTTTGCGTATTCGTTTATCACATTAACAATTTGTGCATAACATTGGGTTATCTTTGCATCTTGTTTCATTTACAAAATTATCACTTAAAAGGCTCTAATAATCATTATTTTTTTATTGTTGTTCGGCTTAACCATTTTTCAGCACATGATAGGCTATACATAGCTGCCAGTATTAGTGGTTGAGGAAGAAACCGGTAAATCCGCGGAAATAAACCACCTACCCACGAGAAGCTAATGGCACATATCCACACTCGCCGAATCCTAGACTCGAACTCAAACAGACAGAGACGAGATAGCAGTGACCCGTAACGGACAGCACTTTAGACCACTCAGCCACTCGGGGCCCCTATTTATTAAAGTTGTTATTATAAGCATTTATATAACTACAAACAAAATATTCCTGAGTGTGTACAAATTATGTCCAGAAATTAACCAACCGTAAGATTTAACCAATCACGAAAATTATTATTTATTGTTCACGTCTTTATTTATTATAAAATGTTACTTCTAGCCACCATTCTATTACCTTCATTGTACCATTTTAAAATTAATAGAGTTCGTTTCCTACCATAAAACTACACTGGTATGAAGTTTCATGACCGTAAGACAATAAAAGAAATTAAGTTACCATTAAAAAACGAATGTTTACCGACAGACAGACAGAAAAACTATTTTAGCCGCCGTGATTTTGGCCTTAAATGAACCATCCCCAATATAAATAATGTCCGTCGTCTCTACATGAGAAACACTTTTATGAAGTTGCATGCTCATTGGACAAATAGAAATAAATTTATCATCTACAAACGAAAAGTTTACTGACGGACATAGAGCTATTTTCATCCTCTGTAATCTTAATATCTGACGGACTAACCTCCAAATTAAGGTCTCTTTCGTTACCCGAGATGGCATGCCTGTTCGAGTTTATACTGGAATTAACAGTTTTTATCAAAGGAGTCCACCTTATTACCACGTAATGTCCCATGTTGATCCAAGGACCAGTTTGGACTCACTGACAAATACCATTTTGTCACAATAATTAGATAAAAATAGGTGGTTACAAGGAATAATAAGACAAATTTGATACAAAGGGAATGAGACACCATCAGGTACAGATTAACTGCCCTGTGTAAAGTCATAGAATAAATGTCTTTATTCCATTCATTATGTTTCCTGTCGGCGAACTTACCATTTTGTTAGGTTTTATTACTCTTTTAATTTCAATCTGTGTAAACCTACCAATACCAGGTATAATTCATATTAAGCCACAAGACAGAAGAAAAACTTTCTTGTATTATTATCAATCAAAATCGAAACCTGGAAGTTAAAAATTTTCTGTTTATTAGTACTATGTGTTATACCTCATGTTTGATTCCCGAAAAATAATACATAGTTTATTTTTTTGGGATTTGGATTTTTAGAATCGTCCTTCCTAAATAATATTGTTACACCAAAGATATATCATCTCTAGCGAATCAAACATTTTCGAGTGCGTGGTGTGGCAATCTATGTTTTCACATATTTTCAGGACCATGGGACAACAGCTATTGTCGTCAAATGAAAAGTCCTTAAATGCACAAAAATCCAATAATTTTGTTCTCTAATCACCTAAAGAACATACATCTGGAAAATTTAATTTTACACTTGCATGGGTTTTCTTGTTTCCTCTTTGTATGACATTTTAGTAAGCCTTATCGAGCCGCATATTAGTACCCGAATATTAGTCATTCATACCAAACAATAAAACACGACCTACATAATACAAAGAATTATTCCTATCTCAAATCACTAAACACATACACCTAAAATATCCAGAGGATTTCCTATGTTATGGAGGGTCAATTTTACGAAGCTAATCCATGCTGTCATAAAGCCACGTGGATGATGCACTGTATGATGTTGTGCGACCCCCCACTCTTTGTAGCTTTTGGTTATCATTATCTAGAAGATGATCGGACATGGTCTTAATGCTCAGATCAAGCAAACATTTTAAACAAAGCGAGTTACAGCTGAATATTTTCACTTGGTAAAGATTATATTCCCAGATTTTACTTTAAAAGGAAATATAATTCCAAAATTACATTTACGAATCTCGTAAAAATTGAAAAAATATAAAACAAACACTTAATATGCAAACCGTTTGTAAATGTTGAAGATTGTGCATTTACGGTCCGTCAGCATTTTCTTTTAATATAATTCCTTTGTAAATATAGTCTTGACAGCAACGAATACTGAGTAAATATTATGCACTACACAACGTATTTGGTTTACTTTTCTTCTTTACCGAGTCAAATATCCATTCCAGAAAAAAGGCTCTAAAAATTAATTTCTTAGTTTTTCTTTTTTTTTTATTCTTTTTTTCTATGCATATTTTGTTAAAATATTTTGTTTTTGCATTTGATTTCATTCAAGAAAACATAATAAAACCAAATATGCATAAATTGCAAATATTTACGATTACATTGGTTGAAGTTCTTTTCTGTTGTTGATTTGTATGCATTTTTTAAGAAAAATCTTTGTACTTGAATGCGAATAGAAACTTAGTAGCTAGCTAGGTGGTAAAAACATGAATTTGAAAATGTTTACAACTTCGACGATAGGTATTCCGCATAGCCAAGATCTCCTAAACCTGCCGGGTCACAGACCTACTCGTTTCTTGTTTACACCTTCAAAAGGAGCGTCAAATGACTGGGATTTCAGACATGACAAGTGGGACTTATCATATATCTTTAAGTGTTTATGCAGCTTGAAGCAAGATGGCAGGGATTGAAGATTATCTGCGTCCTAATTTTAATAACGATGGCAATAATCGGACGATGACTGGGTTGTAGTCATCGTGTCTGGGGTAACCTACTTGTGACTTTTTAAGTAATATAGGTCATACAATAAATTAATGAAGAAATTTCACTGTTTGACTTCGAAACTTCAGTACACTATGACTAGCCAGTATGAGAGAAACCTTTTAGTACTGTTCTCTTGGAAACCAAATTATAATTTTAGTTAAAAAAAATACACATGATCCATCCATCCATCCATCCATCCATCCATCCATCCATCCATCCATCCATCCATCCATCCATCCATCCATCCATCCATCCATCCATCCATCCATCCATCCATCCATCCATCCATCCATCCATCCATCCATCCATCCATCCATCCATCCATCCATCCATCCATCCATCCATCCATCCATCCATCCATCCATCCATCCATCCATCCATCCATCCATCCATCCATCCATCCATCCATCCATCCATCCATCCATCCATCCATCCATCCATCCATCCATCCATCCATCCATCCATCCATCCATCCATCCATCCATCCATCCATCCATCCATCCATCCATCCATCCATCCATCCATCCATCCATCCATCCATCCATCCATCCATCCATCCATCCATCCATCCATCCATCCATCCATCCATCCATCCATCCATCCATCCATCCATCCATCCATCCATCCATCCATCCATCCATCCATCCATCCCATCCATCCATCCATCCAGTCACCCTAATCATCCTCTTTTAGACGCTCATCTGATATCCAGTGACTCCTACGACACCAGAACTGTGGAATTATGAACAATCAATTTTACTTAACGTTACCAAGTGACAGTTCCATGGAGGTGTTTCCCAATAACACTGTGTGCTGTTTCACGGCCAAATTATATCCGGCCATCCAGTTAGATCACGAAGCCCATTGGGAATTGGCTTCGGTGGAAATTATGCACCCTACAGAAATCAAAAACATCGTCGAAACTCCAAACACTATGTCCATAGAAATTTATGACCCAGAAGTTCAAAAAGCCATGGACGAACGCCGTGCTGTAGCTTACTTTATAAAAATAAAGAACTCAGAAACCCAAAGAACCACTTATTATTTAAAAATTTCTGTGGGTTATTATTTTAGTGGTCAACATTTGGTAAACACCCTTACTAAAAGGTTCAATTTCATGTTTGGTAAAGTATTGGAGAGAAGTAAAACAAGTGTCATGTCGTCTAATGATCAAATTTCAGGAGGACAAAGCATTATCCATTACATTTTATCCTGAATTGTATCACAGTTTGAGTGGAGACCCTGGGTTAATCAAAGTAAAAAACGAAATACATGCCGTGACCGGTAACTTGGATTTTGCCAAATATTTTCGATACCATGTAGAAATGAACCAAGGACTGAATTTGATAATTGTGTACTCCAATGTAGTGGAGTACAACGTAGTGTGACACACCTCTGTACCGTTATTGCGTGTCATTCCTTTCAAAGTGGATTCTTCCACGGCTACTAACGAAAAAGGTGGAAACACCTATCACGTTCACCTCAAATTTTTACATCCTCACTATTTACATGCAGTAGTAGGTCGTATTCTGACACTGTCAACATTACTATAAAAGGTGATCTGGGACAAAATATTCCATTCACCCAAGGGAAAGTCACTGTGAAACTCTATTTTCGAAAACGAGTACTCTAAAAACTTCTTGTCAGTCATGTATCCTGTGTACCATGGAGTCGCTCGACAACGAGGGCATGGTTTAGAGGATATGCTAACATCGACCTTTCCTACGGTGGTTCCCGTGCTGAAACCGATGGTGACACTGGATAAGCACGCCCTGAAAGATGCTGCATTGACACACGGTAAATAATTTCTTCAAAATGTCCTCATTGACAAACAAAACCCCAAAAAAGCTTTCTTAAATGAAGGCAAAAATGTATTGCTTCAAACACTCAAGGACCTTTTGGGTCGGCGAGAAACTCCTATAAATGCCACCATCGCTGCCGAGTCAGTCATTCCTGCTTCTCTGACGCCAGAGCAAGGACAAGGCAGAAAAAGACGACGACGAAACCACCCCTTTACAGTCTCAAAGCTAGAAAGACTAAGAAAAGAAAAACTGATCGAGACTTAGACTATTTGGATTAGTAAATTGCAAACACAAGAAAATGATGCACCGAAAGTCTTGTGCTTGATCCATGTCGGAACTGGATCTGTTTCCCATGCCACCCACTATGATGACAATGTTAGAATCCCTATGGATCGAATTTCATCCTATCTCCTCTTTGACGGATTCAGCTCCCATCGAGTTTGAAATGAAAGTACAACCCGAAGATTATCATGATTTGAATAGCAGTTACTTGTATCTGAAAGTGAAAAAGCCAAAACCGACAACACCCATCCGGGAGCCGGTGATCCAGTAGCTGCCGTCAACAATTTTATGCATTCCTAGTTCAGCGAAATTTGTACTTAAATAACAAACTGGTCAGCAGTAGCATGGATACGTACCTATAAAATCTCTTGATGTACGGAAAAGAGGCCAAGGACACTCATTTGGATGCTAGTATGCTTTGGAAACCTGACACACCAGGAAAGCTCAAAGATGCAGCAATTGCAGTAGCAAATGACAATCCTCACAATGCGGAATTTTTGGCTCGCTGAGAGAAAAGCAAGCAAGGATGTAGTTTAAGTCTGATGGATTGCTTACATTTGGACATGTGGTTACAAGAGAAGTATTTGCTGAACGGAGTGGATATTCGCCTGAGTCTGAATCGAATCAGTTTCGCTTTCCATTTGATAGACAATGTTGCTGATACTGATTACAAAACAGTCATCCAAGAAGCCAGACTTTACGTACGCTGCGTAGAGGTGCTAGCGAAAACAGGAAACATAATCAGTCACACCTGGAGCAGAACAAATGGAAAGTATCCGATACAACGTGTAGAAGTAAAAACATTCACCATTACTTGTGGACTCCGATCCAAGATCGAAGATCAACTGTTCCAAGGACAGTTACCCAAACGTTTAATCATTGGTATCGTCATTAATACAACACTCAATGGAACTCACAATGAAAATCCTTTCGAGTTTAAGCACTACAATGTGTCCAAGATTGAAGTTAGTCGCGATGGCAAGACTTTGTGTACCAGACCTTTCGAACCAAACTTTGAGCAGAAGAATTACTTGAGATCGTACTTGTCCCTGTAAGAAGCTACCGGACAACTAGGAACCAACACCAGCCAATGCATTTCGTAGGAAGATTATGTTGGAGGTTACGCTTTGTGTGCCTTTGATTTCACTCCAGACCAAGGCAGTAACGAGGGACATTTCCACCTTTAAATTCCGGTCAACTACGTTTGGAATTTCAGTTTTCAGAAGCTTTCGGCAAGACGGTCAACGTCATCCTGTATGCTGTGTTCGATAATATTATAGAAATCAACAGTTTGAGACGTGTTATTCTAGACTATTAGACACTATGGAAGACACTTATCCTTCTTTGAAAGTTAAAGAATCTATGGAATGGGAGGATACAGTGGAAAACGAATCCAAAGACCAAAACAAAGAGAACGAGGTAGTCAAGTTCAGATGGTAAGAACAAGAACAACATTTAGTGTCGTGTCCTGCTAAACACTTGGCGGATAAAATTACGGTATTGGCCAAGAAAGGAAAATTTTAAAGAATGTATTAATACCTATAACTTAACGTTGTTACAGTTCTTTAATACTTGTGCACGCTGACCTTCAGTTAAATAAAAGACAGACGCATATAAAGCCATGGACTTCAATATATGTTGAGCGACATTAAGATGTCTCCTCATAATCGTTCTTCTGTTCAGAAAGGAAAAAGACAGTCACATCATGTTCTTGTCATTTTGATACTGTTGACTTAATACATGCTGAATAAATAAAAATAAATCTGTGGTCGAAATCTGGAGTGGTGACACCGTGAGTTTACCGCACTGGGTGACACCAACCGTAGCGACGCCACTGCACGTGGTACAAGGAAACTTTGAAAATTTCCCGATGTTGTTATAGATAAATTTTAGAGATTCAAAGGATGTTTTATAAAACAAAACAGAATAGTAAAGCTTCTTGAGGGTTCAATAAAATGTTTTATTTAAGTACGTCTTTACCCAGAAACTTAAATAACTAGTGTTTTTTTTTTACTACGGGTCAGCTTTCAACCCAATCAGTTTCTTTATTTTTGTAAACTTTGTCAGTACAGGCTTCTCAGTCAATATAGAAAACTGGAAAAGAACCAAGTCTGTGTGTTAATTTTATTCTAGCCATTTATATTACATCTCTAAAATCCATAATTTAATCCAGGAAGCCAACGTTCGTTTATTCTTGAGTTTCTATGTTACCCCCATCTCAAAGATGAATGTTGGATTTGAGCTACCTCCATCTCAAAGATTAATTTATGCATTTGCCGCTGCCGATAACTGTGCATCATATAGGTTATAAGATCGCGTTTTGAAAGAGGTGCAAAAGAAGCAAGCTAATTAAATAATATAACGATGCATGCGTTTTAAATTGGAGATATAGGTTATAGCTCAAAGCCATCAGTATAATCGGATGAGATATCTGAAAGTCGCCATATGTATCTGTGATAAATTGGCGGCGTTCAAACACACCAACCTCTTTCACAACGGTTCGCTGCTAGGGAATGACCTCACGCGGTGTAATTTACCCAGTGTGGATAGATAGAAAGAATAATGCAGATCTCTGAACAAGTATATCGAAAAAATAAACACAACGAGCTTCCTTTCAATGAACAAATATAAAATTTGATCAGTTTAACAACAGAATTTAAAATAAAAAAGAATCAATTACTTGGTTACAAAAGAAGGAAAAAAAATGTACCAACATGTACTCAAATAAAAAAGACAATACAAATTTCTTTTGCTGTTACGATTACTGTCAGCGACAGAATTCTATCTTCATTGCCTACGGGATGTGACCATTGAGTGCAACGATGAGAGACTTCATCACCTATTTTATGCAGACATCGAGACTTGCGTTCGTCTCTGCTCTGCCAATCTTTGACTAGTTGTCTGGTCCTGGACTCTTGTCAGTCGAACTCCGATTTAACAATCGTCTCTAGACCTAGATTCTGGCTCAGACTTTGCTCTGGTATTTTCAGGGAAATCTCAGGAGAGTTCCAGGAAAATTGATTTCCTTCAATAAATAAAATGTCTCGCAATATACAATAGGCCATATTTCCAAGTATATCTATATTTTTATATTAATTCAGCTCAGAAAACAAAAGGTATAAATTCTGTCGCATTCAAGTTAACTAACCCTATGTTTACATAGACGAACAATGTCTGACCTGACTTTAATTTGGGTCACGCTAGTGGTGTTCATTAAATTCCACTCGGCTAGGACGTATGTACCTGTATTTAACACCCCCTTGACTTCTTACACTAACTATCTAGCAGTGTTAAATTACATATGGCTTAGACCCTCAAATCTAACTATACTAAAATAGTTTACGTGATCAATTAAATATTACAAACTAGTATATGGATATACACTCAAGTGATTAATTCATAAAACTACAAAACATTACCCATCACTTATTAAGCTTAATTAATGAAAATTCCTAAGTACTCCTATGTATTAAAGATTCAATCTTGTCAATACTTTCAACGATCGTTCAATTACATCCAACCTTGTCAATTCTCCAAATGAATTGATATTTTTTTTTAAAAAAATCAAAGAATAAAATGTCATTACTAACATTTCACTAAAACCCTGCAAAATGAAATCATACAGACCGATAACATAACATCGATACCTTTGCAAGTGAATCAACAAATGAAATAACATATTAAAATCGGGAAACTAAGATTGCGTGCCTTTTGCCGTTTCTTTATACGTCTCCGACGCACCTCGCGTATATTTTGTCTCCTATCTGAGACAACTATCCGGCCCCTTACTCAATAACGAAAACGTACTTTCTACGAATTCGGAGTCCAACTAACTTTCCTTGCGAAAGATTGAAGACTGAAGAATATTTTTCAAAGTAAACTTCTTAATTCCTTACAAAGTTACGCCCATAAATTACTATTAACCAATCGGAATAGGCTGTTTCCTAAATCTGTTCCGTAGAAGTTTTAGATTGTCAAGATCCTTTGAACAATCACTTATGGCCAAGCTTCAACCTTTAACTGGTTGATTTTGGGAAAGGGTCTTAAGTCATTCTATTGTACCATAACATATGACTCGGTCAAGTTTCGTCGCGTGGAACAAATTTTCTTTTGATGTTCAGATATGAAATGAAAATAATCATATAAATATCTCTAGCCCTTTCTACTTTAATTAAGTTGACTTTGATACAATTCCTTTAACCAATGCTTCTAAGAGATTTCAAAATTCGACACATCACAGTATCTATTGTGGTACTGATGACCTCTTGTATATATCAAGCACGGCATATGGTACATCTGACAAATTTCATCCGTGGAGGTCATACACACTGATAAAACTTAAATTATTTTCAAGTGGAGAGTGATGTTCCATATTTGGCTTCCCAGCCCTACTTTGGCAATCTGATGGCGTCTTGGGTAAACAGTTATGGTACATATAGCTGGCTCACAAGTTTACCGAGAATACTCTAATAAAGATAAACTGATAACAAGGGAAACAAAAACAAACTCTACGCATGTTCACTTATTGTTTAAATCAACTTATACCGTTTAATACGGTCTAATACCTGAATTAATCAAAGGAAAAGGTTCGCCGGTGAATATCGTACGGACGCCGATCGTCAAGCGATCACGTGTGGAGTTCATCAGATCTGCAACTATCAGAAAAGACGTCCTTCAACAAAGAAATTAGACATATTAAAAAGGAAACTAATAGCTAATTTAGAATGAAGCTGGACGAAGTATTAGAAAAAGTTGGGGATTTCGGCTGGTACCAGAAGAGGCTGTATATATTGCTTAATATACCGGCCATGACTTGTGGAGCCTTGATGATGCTCATCATAATTCAGTTGTATACACCTGCACACAGGTGAGTGCCCATCTCTTCCATGTATATATTAGTATACCACCGCACACAGGTGAGTAAACGTTGCATCTGTGTAATCCAGCAAATATATTTTGTTTGTTGTTACTTTCAGCAATTCATTTTGGTAATATTATGCCAAAGAAATGGGAACTAGGAACTAGGTATCTAGACTGCCAGCACTTCTTGGCCTGTGAGAGTGTCTAAACCGCAACCCTTTTATTTCAATTCCAACGTATTACCAACCGAGCCTCCACAACTCTTATATTTATCAAGGTGGATGAAACTTTTTGACAACTGTATGAACCGGCACATGAAACTGCACAAACATGGATAGCTCTTCCCAATAATAATATATATGTTCATGCAGTGTGTAAGTTATTTGATACACATACATATATATCTTCCGTTATGAACAATTTCTTTCGAAATTTAGCAAAAACTTACACTATACTTAACTTCATCACAAGAAGCAATGACCTGATTTAATTTCCAGACCATTATATCTCTTTTTCAATTCATTTTGAACATACTGGTACGTTTTTAAAAAATACTTTGTCAACACAACAAAGTAATATAGAACTGGTGGTCAGCATGTGGCATTTACAAAATTTATTAGTATTCGTATGCAGATGAAATGATTCTGTTTTCAGGTAGAAAAAGTAATTTTCAACGTAGTTTTAGTCTAGGCGAATGGAGCGTGCAGATATAGTTGATCCTTTCCTTTTAGACAGTTCTGATATAATTAAGTTTATGACGTTATAGAGTGCATGATAAAAAAAAATAGCGTTTAAGATAATACACCATAAGTTTACCTTCCCACATTGTCCCTATTGATTAGACTTGACCTACTAAAACCATATCTTGCAGCTCGAGGGAAAATACGATATAAAATACACGAATACACACACACACACACGGTGGGGTATTTTTGAAGTGAATATTTTGTACCCCTTGAGTAAGCACTGGCAAAATCTCAATTATGACATCATACTGGGCATAAAATAAAAAGTGACGTTAGGCAAATGAATTATCCAATTAATATTACAGTGATCATTGTAATATACATATTTTGCCTTTGTGTGCCTTACAGATTTTGAATGACATGCTTTGTGTTCAGTATTACATATACTTGTCATTATCGATCAAAGCGCAGTCTAGCGCCCTAAAATATGGGCACTTCGTTTTTGTTTCCTTATTTTTCTTTCTTTTTTCTCTTTTCCCTGCTTTGCTTTCAATTGAATATCGCTGAAAGACGAAGAGGCCTAGGTGTACCAGGTTACCTTCAAAGGTATACTTTTGTTTACCATAAAGGTGTGAATGGCCGCTAGTTTGTCTTAGAGCGTACTGTGCCATACAGTGCCCCAGAATATGGCAGAATATGTGTCGTCCTGTTTGGTGTTTGTTTTCCTAAATTGTTTGTTTGTTGTTTTTTTTTTTTTGTTTACCAAGGCCATGCCATCATTTTACAAAACTTCATACTTCTGAACAAATCGTAAGTGCACTTACCATAATAGTAATATCAAACCACATTTTTCTTTCTAAAAACCCACAACAGGCAAACTCTTATTGAGATCAAGTGCCTCTACCGACTTGTAACATCACCGAGCCACTCTGACTCTTAAACAAAAATGTGGCGTGATTACCCCTATGCCTGTTAAACTGATATTCAGTATGCCTTAAATCCAATTTAACTCAAAAAATCCACAATTCATGTACACAATTTTGCTGAAGAAAAACGTTCTGTAATTAGAATAGGAATTTTAATACCAGTTGTACTCAAATTAAGACTAGAAATTACGCGTACTTGAAATAACATTTACCTATTTCTAATAGTGACATATCGATTTAAATGTCTAAAGATATGATAAAATCATCTTCTTGGAAAAAAAAGAAAACAATTTATGTTGTCAAAATCGTTTAAAGCCTACACGTGTGGAAAGTAGGTTCTTGTTAAACTAGAAAATTATGTTTGCATTTTTATTACTGATCGAGATAAAAGCTTTCTACTTTGACTTCACATCACAAGCTCACACGCATGCGTAAAGTTTCAAACAGACAGCCAGGCAAGAGTATATTCATTTCGAGTAGAACTTTTCCATCTAGAATAGTTACCGACATAACTATCATACTACTCTATCACTCGACTTCGAAATCACGCGAGTGACGATTACGGTTTCTGGATCTGAAACCTACCATAATTGCATTGTCGCTAAGGCAAGATTCTGTGATAGTCATACAAACGGATCTACTTACGTTTACAACACGGATGGGTATTACATGTCTACTAACTATTCCTATTATATTCAAATATCAAGTCGATCTCGGTAGTATTGTCAAGGTCTCCTCGTCCAACATATGCCAATCCTTGCCCACAAGAATAAAACGAATATTTGCCAACCGACCATTGTGACAAGGAAGATATGCCATTGTCACAAGAATAAGCGAAAGCAAAGTGCTCTAGGAAGGAGGGAAAATTCGTAAATATCCCAAACAATAAGCATATAAGCTAATAGCCAAGTAGATATATCGGGAATTTACTGGGTTAAAAAATGAAACCTATATGATATTTACAATAAAATACTCGATACAGCTGATGCTGAAAATTATGATCAAGTCTAGATAATGTTTACAATATTTATATAACTACTGTCTAAGCAACTACTGTCTCTAATATATGTATGTGCCAACTCAGTAAAATCAATAACAGAAAAGAAAAGCGGAGTTTTCACTTTTCGTGATGCCATATTGATGAATGTCAATTTTTATATAACACAATCATGTTATCATACTGTGTGCAATGCTGCATGAAAACTCTTTACTTTCAAATCACCACATTTTTGAGAACGTAGACATTAACTGTGTGATTAAGTAACCTTATTAATATTTTTGCGTGATTTACGGTCATTTTGAGTAAAACAACTTTAAAATATTAGTCAAGTTCTTTACTCTAATTACGATGAGTCATTTGTCAAGATAGCCTGAATTGTTCTAAAAATATTTGGTAATTTAAAAATAGGTCATACGTGAATTACATAACTTTATTTTAAGTAAGTTCTCATTAATGTATGCATGCTTATTTTAATGTCACTTAAACATTGCATTTTACTTGAATTAAACTTATGAATATATACAACCATCAATTCGGCGCGATCTTGGCGTGATACCACATATATTGTGTTTATAGCCCAGTCGGGCAATCTTAACATCGCAGGGCACTGCTTTGATTTCACCGCCCAGTCCGACGATCTTGACATTATAGTGCACTGCAATGAGGTCATCGCCGAGTCGGACAATCTTGGCATTGTAGGTTCATCGCCGAGTCGGACACCAGAGTTAAATCGCAAAGAATATTTGAACTTGCCGTACAAAAGTGTTTCACAACCAGGGTACGAGCAATGGTTATTATTATCAAGCAAACTTATATACCGAAATTCAGCGCTGAAATCCTTTGGTTACTACAGATGCTCAATTTCGTCAAAGTCAAATTTAAAATCATGTTAACCTGTCAAGGGTGCGGCACAGCGTGTGTGTAATATTCTACACTTGTTGAACCTTTGACGCCGTTGAGAAGAATGTCCCGTATGAGTTCAACCTTACATAATGACCTAATATACAGACTGAATATCATGGAGTAAGGATGCTTTGGTCCTTGAGTCCCGTGATAAGCCGTTTGCTTCTTAGTGACACTAGATTGATTTGGATCTCAACAAAATAAAATAGATATTCTTGTTCCTTTCTATGACCCTACAAGTTATGGTCCATAAACTGACAAGCATGTGTCCAATCGAAAACATTTAGCTTGGATCAGAATGGTGGCCAAGAGGGCCATACAAACAACAAAATCATAAAGACTATATGTAGCCTTAAAGAAGACGCGCTGAAGACGATATACATTTTATCTTATTAATGATGGGTTGTTTTATTCATCGGCACTTACAATATGATTGTACTGATTCCGTGCAAATAAGGTAAAAAATAAATCACATAATGAGGCTTTCCATTTTACTTGTGGTGTTCCCAGTTCTTGGCTATTGTCTGGTGATAAGGTTTCCACTCACGTTGTGACGACGATTAAAACGGTTCAAGGTAATTCAATGGAAGGTCTGCAGATGTACTGGACATATCTTGCAAAAGCAAGATATAGCTCGACTAGTATAAAGATGTGCTTACAGGAATAAAAGTTTCTATCCTTTCAACAGCATTTAAGATGGTAACCGGACATTTCTTCATGCCGTTTGAGTTCCATTTGGCCAATTGAGATACACATTAAGATTAAAATCAGGAGAACAAGCGAAACAATTCAAAGCTGCCGTACTGGAAAAACTCATCGTTAAATCTATTTTGCGGGTCATCTCAGTTAAGTAGAACCAGTCTTAAGTACTGTCCATTATACCAGATTATTATTTAAGGTGGAAATCTGTATGTACACGCTTATTTCAGCTATCACTACTACCCCCATCTTCCCCATTGCACGTACACGCGCATTAGTATCCAAACCTTATATATATATATATATATATATATATATATATATATATATATATATATATATATATATACATATATATATATATATATATATATATATATATATATATACATATATATATATATATATATATATATATATATATATATATATATATAAGTCAACGACTGGATCTGAACGAAGACAATATAAACAAAAATGCACGCAAAATTTTTTTTCGTGAAGTACAACATCTTGGACCAATTTGTTGAACAGTTGATTATATATATATATATATATATATATATATATATATATATATATATATATATATATATATATATATATATATATATATATATATATATATATATATATATACACACACACACACATTCTTTCTACATTGTTTTTTAAACCAAGTGAAGTGGGATGATGTTACGGACAATACAGGGTGCATACAACATAAGCAAATGAAAGAAAAAGCTAAAACCTTTATTATATTTTGCAAAGTAAAATATTTAGACCTTAAATAAAAGCAACTCTTTTAGTGTAATAAGCTAAAGGGGTCTTTTTACCGAGCGAATCCAACCCTGACGAGAATCCCGCTAGAAGTTACTTGTTTTCCCCTTTTTTCCAATGACTTCTCGACAACAACCGTTGTCTACTGGAAATTCCAACGCGCCCAGACGAGAGCTAGTACTTCACTTCGTGAAAATATAAATACAACTCTATCCCTAGGTCAGTCAAATCGTACTTTTAAGCATCTCGCCTGCAACTGTACACCATATTTACCATCACAGCATCAATAAAAGGCGTCTCCAGAGAAAGGAACAATTCCTTCTCAATGATTCCATTGTACAGATTATCAGTTTCTATCATTAACACTTCATATCGGTATATACGATCAATCAAAACAATTATATTTTAATAGAAACTACATGGATAGAGACCCACGTATACGGCTCTGACCTAATTTCACTACGAAACTAAATCATGCCATCACGAAATCTCATCAACACTGCACTTAGTGACGTTTACTCCTAGCAACTGGTTAAAAACTCGGACTGATGAATATTTCTTCAAAACCGATTTGCCATACTCACACAACTAATTACAAAAATCTCATAAATCTCTAGGAATTGAGACATAAATAGAAGTGGCGCACGTGATAGATTTATTACATTAGCCGTTCCTTTCTAACGACAGTTAAAAGGGAATTTGGAACCAGTATAACGTCCTGTACCTACAGTATATAACAAATAATAATACTTATATTAAAGTTGTTGATGCCATACTCATCAATGAAACACATGTTCTCACGATATGATGAAAATTTCATTTGGTTAATTTTATCTAAGTAAATAGAGTTACGGAAACTACATGTACTCTCATTTGAAAATATAACAAAACTTTATTGAAGCAATATATCAAAAGTTTCTGCTCGACTACTTTGTTAACTGGCATACGGCAACTCGACAAAATGAATTACAGAGATGCAGTTTGTCATCAAAAGGTACAATATCTCTTGACCAATTCTGCTGAAATTCAGAAATAAATCAAACCATATTCTGACAAACATTCATATAATGTTTAGTTGAACATCATTGCGTAACATCCAAAAAATGACTAGTTGTGGGATACTTTTTGTATTCCGACTAAAAGAAAAACCTTTACTTCCCTACATATGAAACCTCAGGTACATTTTTAAATCAAAAGCGTGAAACTATTAGGCAAATATGTGAATACAATACGGATATAACATACAATTGCAAAAAAAAGCTAAATAATGAGTTTTAGCCGACCAGTTGGTTGTTCTTGCCTTTCAAATTCTCGATGTTACCATATAATTACTGCACATATGGCTATATGCAGGACGGGATTATAAGGCCTTTGGGGTCTTGGGCACAGTCAACAATATGGACCCATAGCTATCCTGCCTTGTCTATAGATACGGTTACAGTACTATTAACAACACTGCCTGTGAAATCAGACGATAATATACGGGGCCCCTTGGGCATCGGGTCTCTGCCTGTGAAATCAGACGGTAATGTACGGGGTCCCTCGATAGTTGGGAGCCCTGGACACGTTTTCTGCTTTGCCCTATGTATAATCCGGCAGTTTCTATATGTATCCAAGAAGAAATCCAACGATATCCTCTTAACGCAACGTTGCTGCGTCGCAATACGCGAAATTGACCAGACAAGACTTCAGGAAGGAAACCAGCTATGTCGACGATATAGCTGCCGGTGATGCTGATCCAATCATCGCAACGACGATCCAAGATGAGCTTAAACATTCTGTCTGAACCACACACACCCTCAAGACCGATCATTGCAACCACGATTCGAGATGAACTTAACATTCTATCTGAACCATTAACACCTTCAAGGTCTGATATAATCAAATAACAACAATATTAATAACATTCATGTTTAACAGTTAATAAGCTTAAACAACTAATTATTATTTTTCGTCTCGTATTTAAGAGGTCTTTTATTTGATAAAATATTAGGAAAAAAACTTTCGCTCCGCATTTATAATTCCGCATTTTACCCACGATTCCGCATTTCCATTCCTCAGTTCGTTTCTACTTGTTGCCGATTTACGCATATACGTCAACGCTATATTATTGCGGGCGTTGTATTATCGCGGCTACTCAACAGAAACTATGTAAGCATCCCCTTTCTGCTAGCACAATGTATGAATAATGGCAACACTCTCCTATAATTCACCTGACACAAGCTGATGTTCCATTTTTCCTTTTCAGATGCAAGATCCATGGCCTCGATAACGACACCTACTCTATACAGGGAGAATGGCACCAGGAGCTCGTCAACCAAACTATTCCCCCGTCCACAGATGGGATCAGTCTTTATGACAAGTGTCACGTGTATGGGGGAAATAAATCCGGCCTAGTAAAATGTGAAGATTGGGTCTATGACCAAAGTGTCTTTTATTCCACATTGACGAGTAAGGTAAGCTACATTTTTAGGATTAGATATAGAGGAAATCAAGCACGCATGAATATATATAACGACTCAATAGTCTTAAAATAAAAAAAAAGTGTAAGAAGTTAAAAAAGCTTTGTAAAATTCTAGAAATAATTTATTTCCATGGAATACAAAGCGACTATTTTTGTTAAAATCTTAATAGTATTTCAAAATCAAATTAATTATAGAATTACTAACACAATTCCTAAAGAATTAAGTTCTGAATAATTTTTAGTGGTATTCCAAATAATTTTTGATGATGAAAGTTTAATGAGTCTGCACTGGATAGGTATCCTTTAATAAACTAATGTATGCATGGCCTGAATTGTAATAATGTTGTCTTTTTTTTTCCAGAGAAGAATGATTTGAATTCAGTAATAATGTCCTTGACTCAGATCAAGATAAATATGTTTACTTCTACTGATAATAACCCTAATATTAAACCCTCATTCATAGAGAAAATATTAGCTCTGTATTAGTTGTTTACAGAATTAAAAAAAAAATGAACAATTCTGCCAGGCAGACAATGAATTTGATTTTTGACAAGGTCAGCTACAAAATACAATTTTTACATAACCCATAGCATATAATGAATAAAGAACTAACAAACAATACACACACACACATATATATATATATATATATATATATATATATATATATATATATATATATATATATATATATATATATATATATTTCACTTTTAATATGAATTGCAAAGCAAAGAATGACCTATGGATCCAATCATTAACTCTCTCTCTGTCAGTCTCTCTTATATATATATATATATATATATATATATATATATATATATATATATATATATATATATATATATATATATATATATATATATAAATAAAAGTCTCTCATATATATATATATATATATATATATATATATATATATATATACACACACATACAGAGAGAGAGATACGCAGATGCACAACACCAATGCTTTATGATAAATTGTAGTAAGAAATCTATGTGGCTATGGCTAGATCATTATTAATGCTACTAAAATACTTTTTGCATTGTAATTAAATAAACAACAATTACTTTTTACATACATATTACAAAGTGAATAGAAGGAAAGATTGAATCAAGAAAATTCATATGTATGGAGAAGGAATAAATAGATCGATAGAAAAGAATAGAAAACAGTGATTGATTGTTTCAGATAGCTGATATGTTTAAAAGATTCAGAATGATCTACTCTTCATTCCAGATTCACATGGTTTGTGATGAAGCCCTTAAAATTTCACATGCTCAAATGCTGTTCTACTTTGGCGTTCTAGTCGGAGACTTTGTGTATGGTGTCATCGCAGATGTGTAAGTATAAGGCATGCAGCCAAAATAAATACAACTTCTATTAAATAAATGTATTTTGTCGTAACATGCATTTACCATTTAATTTAGGCAGTACATAAATTACTTTTCAAGTAAAGTGTATTTTGTGTTGGCAGGGGTAGGCAGTGTGCTGGACCCCATCTGCTTGGTACTAATTTGATTTGTTTCACATTTTAACCTGATAGTTTAAGCTTACAGATCTCTGAAACTCTTCGTTTGTATTCTAAACTTTATATAGATTTAACTTTTAATGATTTTAGACCCAGTTTAATACCATTCATGTCCATAGGGTACATGCTTAGGTAAATAAGAACCCGTCTGAATTTAGTCAATTTGATAATTATCTATTACTTTCTTTATCATCATGCTTACTGAAGAAAAATGGGAATTATTTAATCCTGTTTTCATGTGTATACATGTTTAGTGTTAGGGAATTGCCCATTCGCTTTGTAGTCCTCATACTTTGGGAAATGATAGGGGTGACCATTTAAGATAACAATTGTTTCAGAATTTCAGTGGGAGTTGCAACAAGTGTGTGTGTTTGTTGTAGGGTGATACATTTTTGCAGGTAGGTAATTTTACATAACACATGTAGTGTTTGCATGAAACATAATGTCACACACCTACCCCTACGATGTTTACAATTAAGTCTTGAAACATTAGAATATGATTTTGGGCTGTCTATGGATATGCTGAGCAATTTTGGAAATCTAAATAATTCTGAGAGCAGATGCTTGGGGTGGGGTACACTTATACATATAAGTAAACCAAAGGGGCATAATGTAGTGATAACTGAGAAAAGTTGAGCAATTAATTGCTCTAAAGCAGTAGTCGAGGAGTATTGTGCATTTTTGTGTGCCCATATTTGTATCAGGAAATGTAAAACCTCTATTATTCCTCATCACAGCGGTGGAAGGGACATAGAATTTTACATTTCCATCTTTCCAACTGTTTGGCATGATTCAGTTTTGGATTTAGGCCAGGGAATTCATCAACTGTGAAATAATTGGTGGTGGCGGTGCATACATTTTCTATGAAAACTTTATAGTTTATGAAATGGTTACATAGAAATTTACATCAACATTTGAAGCATTATTTGCTTATGAGAATAAAATAATTTAGATTCAAATTTATTTACTTTTTAAGCAAGCTAGTTTTAAGCTTGAATGACTTTAAATTGTTTAATAACTAGTGACCAAAGTGTGAGACTCATAATAATATATATATATATATATATATATATATATATATATATATATATATATATATATATATATATATATATATATATTTCAGATGGGGCAGAAAGAAGTCTTTGTACATAGGTTTTGTTGTCATCTTGGGATCAAGCGTAGGTGCTATCTGGTCATCAAGTTTTGAGTCCTATTCAGTACTTCAGTTCCTTGCAGGTGGTTCCAGCCATGCTGGATTTGTAATTAGTGTGGTACTCAGTAAGTATCAGCCTTTTATTATGGTAAGAGATACAAGTAATTAATTTGCATACCTGGTAGACTTTAATTTATTTATGTTTTGTTTTCTAAGGATGTCCTGCATAGACTTAAAATTTGAAGGTTTCTTAATGATTATCTAGACTTGAATATCAAAGATTCAGGGTTCAGTATGAATTCCTTATCCACAGACCAAAAACATTTATAAGCTAGACATTGGTCATTAGCTTGTCAATGCACTTGCCCAAGTTTTCAACCTTTGACAGGAAGGCTATTAATTTACCCAAATTCTGTAAACATTTATTTATCAGAGCATGTCCAGTTAGCTTCTATGTGGTTATCAGATGTTAATTTTTTTGTGCTAGGAGCAAGTGGCAGTCCCGTGATTCAGAAACATGACCTAGTGCATATATTGTATGCACAAGTGCATTTATGCATGGTTAAAGGGGCACTCTCCATTACAGATCACTGCCATCTCACCTCAGTCTGCATGGGTTTGAGTCTAAGATTGGGTGAATGTGGATATGTGAGAAAGCTTGTCAGTAGCTTCTTGTGGGTTGGTGGTTCTTTCTGCAGATTTCTCATTTTTTTCCTCCGGCATTAATAATGGTCATCATGTATAGCCTATTGTGTGCTGTAAAATGGCATTAAGCTCCAGAACAATTGCTGTAGAAGCTCACAGACCTCGTCCAAGAAATATGGTGTGAAAAAGTGGACCCACAGTAATTTAAAGACACATACATAGTCACCTCCTAAAGTGATGGGGAAACCATTAGTACTACAATATTCATAAAGGAATCTCCCTCTCGTGTCCTGCGTAATTGCTTCTTTCACCATCTACTGTACTACCAGAAAGCCAGCGTGTTTTCTGAGCAGGCCATGGGACAATCAACATGGTATTCACTTGCACAACAACACAAGGTAAATTGCCAGGAGCAATGCAGAGACCTCTTCACAACCTAATGTTGACCTGAGCAAGGTGTTAGACACAGTAAGCAGAGTGGTCTTTGAGAGACTATGACAAAATTTAGATGCCTGAATAAATTCATCACAGTTGTTTGCAAGTACCATCACAGCATGGTGGCACACAACAAGAAATAGTCATGTTGTTGAAGAAATTATACTTTGTTTTTGATAATTTGTTTTTCCAACTGCTAAACCCAATGTATCCTTGTATCATTATTATTATTATTATTATTATTATTATTATTATTATTATTATTATTATTTTATTTTTTTTTTTCTCTTCACAGTGGTTGAGTTTGTTGGTCCAAGTAAAAGAGTCATTCCGGGTACAGGATTTCAATATGCCTTTGCGGCGGGTATTATATATTTGTCTGGTGTTTCTTACTTCCTCAGGGACTGGGTATATATCCAGGTGGCAATGGCAGTGCCCTGTGCCTTCTACATATCATACTGGTGGTAAGTACTCTGCTTGATCATTAATTATAATAATATAATATTATTATTAATATAATATGTACCGTTATTGCCTCAATAGAATCTTTGAACTAGAGCTTATCACTAACTAAAAATCTATGAAAGAAAATTTGACCTTCACTTATACTTAGCAGTAAGATGTCTCAAAAAATCTTACAAACCAAACATGTTAATATAAAAAATGAAAGACCTAAATGAAAAAGTCATGTAAGCATATTTCATCTACTGTCTGGGCATTTTGCCATACTAGGAAGGACTACATGGAGAATCAATGAGAATTGAGAGTATAATGTTGTGTTCTTTTTTTCTTTCCATTGTTCCTTCACACAGCTGCATACCTTGTCAGTTGCCAAATGAAACAGCCAAAGGTGCATTGTGTAAGCTTTGTGGTTTGGCAACTTGTACTTTATATCACAATAAGCATAGAAAAAAGATAACAATAAAGTTCCATTTCTGAAAACATTTAAGAACAATAACATTGATTCTGACCTACTATTTTTCCATAGATTGTTGAATCAGCATGTAACCCAAATTCCTTTTACCATAAATTGTAATGAAAGCAAAACCATATAAAAAAAATAACATTCTCTATAATGGAAAATGACTAGCAATGTGTTAAATTCAACGTTCATTTATGGCACAGATTAGAACTGAAAAAAGATTTGCAAATAATTTCTGAAACTCTAAAATATGTAGTGGCTTGGTAAATATAACTGTGTGATGGTCAGATAGTGATCAGTTTTAACAGCTAAAGATAGTAATTATTATGGAAAGCATGGATCAGAAGTATAAACTGTTAAGCATCCATACTATTACCAGTATAAGCAGCTTGTTTCGTGTTACATGGATTACACAGGTAACACAAATTGTCTATGGCTTGTGCTTATGTCACTATGCTACATTTTGATGACATGCTACAGTCCAGTCTATACCTATCTGATCTCAACCATGTGCTCATCTGGAAACTCCTGCTTCTATTCCGACATGATCAGTTGCACTGTTCCCACTGTTAAAGTGAAGTGATACTGATATTTTTTGGCGGAATGTGAGACACAAAAACACTGTGATCTCATTCTAAAAACTCTCCTATTTTCAACTAAAAGAACAGATTTAATGACTTAATAATGTTGCTTCCTTAATTATTGTCAGCATCTTTTTGTTTTGTAATTTCCGGGTGTTTGTTTTTGTAATCTTGCTGTGATGAATGCTTTTAAGTATTATCTAATAATGTAAAGCACTTCGAGTTTCTAAATTGCTAAATTCATCTTATTATTATTATTATTATTATTATTATTATTATTATTATTATTATTATTATTATTATTATTATTATTATATTTTGCATGTGTATGTGGATACATGCTGATTCATATTTATGAATTGTATTACCATGTGGGCTGATGCCTGAGTCCCCTCGATGGTTTCTCAGTAAGAAAAGGGTCAAGGAAGCAGAGGCACTGATGCGAAGAGTGGCAAAGGTGAACAAAACTGAGCTACCATCTGAAAACTTATTTGATGAGGAGGAAACAGCCGGTCCCAAGAATGAAAATGTATCAGTGCTTAGAATGTTTACATCAAAGATTCTTCTTCCAAGGGTGTTAATAATGTTCTTTAATTGGTAACTATTCTCTCTCTCGATCTAAATCTACCAACACTTTCTGTCTGTCTTTATGTGCATATGCCAATGTGTATGTATAATTACCACTTATGCCTATGTATGTATGTATGTATGGATGGATGGATGGATGGATGGATGGATGGATGGATGGATGGATGGATGGATGGATGGATGGATGGATGGATGGATGGATGGATGGATGGATGGATGGATGGATGGATGGATGGATGGATGGATGGATGGATGGATGGATGGATGGATGGATGGATGGATGGATGGATGGATGGATGGATGGATGGATGGATGGATGGATGGATGGATGGATGGATGGATGGATGGATGGATGGATGGATGGATGGATGGATGGATGGATGGATGGATGGATGGATGGATGGATGGATGGATGGATGGATGGATGGATGGATGGATGGATGGATGGATGGATGGATGGATGGATGGATGGATGGATGGATGGATGGATGGATGGATGGATGGATGGATGGATGGATGGATGGATGGATGGATGGATGGATGGATGGATGGATGGATGGATGGATGGATGGATGGATGGATGGATGGATGGATGGATGGATGGATGGATGGATGGATGGATGGATGGATGGATGGATGGATGGATGGATGGATGGATGGATGGATGGATGGATGGATGGATGGATGGATGGATGGATGGATGGATGGATGGATGGATGGATGGATGGATGGATGGATGGATGGATGGATGGATGGATGGATGGATGGATGGATGGATGGATGGATGGATGGATGGATGGATGGATGGATGGATGGATGGATGGATGGATGGATGGATGGATGGATGTAAGGATGTCTTTGTAGTTTGTTCAATCTCAAGTAACTTATCTGGAGATTTTTGTAAGTTTTTAAATTCATTATCAGTTTTAAGACAAATCTCTCTCTCTCTCTCTCTCTCTCTCTCTCTCTCTGTCTCTCTCTTACAGGCACGAAAAGAAAAGTACAAATCAGTGGGAAAAACTGTTTAAATTTAGTACTTGAATTGTGAGATGAGTATCCTTTAAAAGCTAAGCAATATATTATCAGTCACATTTTCTTGTACACAGTGTTATGCAGTTTGATTACTTTTATTTTTCAGGTTTGTTGTTTGCATGATTTACTATGGAGTAATGATGAATGTAGAGAATTTGGGAGGAAATTATTATCTGAATTTTTTCCTAATGGCTTGTGCAGAATTTCCTGGCTACACAATTTGCTTCGTATTAGTTGATCGTATTGGACGGCGACTGTCGCAATGCATTTGCATGGTCGTTGGTGGTTTGGCTTGCATTTGCACACTGTTTGTCTTACTGTACGGAGATGAATGTAAGTACGAGGTGCTTAATAATACCTGTTATATGACTTTTTTCTATGTGTGCTTTTTAGAGAAATACATCTTCAGGAAAATACCAAAACCTAACTATGGATCATGAAAACAGAAACCAGATGATAAGTTTAGATTAATTTTCTATACAAGAAGTATTCATATGAGATGATATATGATGACAATAATAATACTGTATAAACAACAGCAACAGCAAACAACTTAAAACAAAACTAACAATAGCAACAATTACACTGGCAAATTTGTCCTCTTTTTTGCAGCATTGTTTCCACTACTTATTGTTCTTTCCATAATTGGAAAGATTGGAGCATCAGCAGGGTTTGCATTAGTTTATATATATACAGCGGAACTGCTGCCAACTGTTGTAAGGAATGCTGGGATGGGTGCAAGTTCCTGCTTTGCTCGTATTGGAATTATGGTAGCACCCTATATAGCCAAATCGGTATGTTCCATGTTTAGATAACAAGTTGCTGTAAATCAAAATATTTTCATGACATCATTTTCAACCAGTGTGGTACAATAAGCTTAAATGTGACATAACATTATTGCAGGTTGGAAAAGTGTTTATGAATAAAATATAAATGTTGTGTTGCAAAATGAATGTTTCACCTTGTAGTGTTTTACCAATTTCCCGCCCACAAAATTTTTATATATGGTATTTATATAGATGTATATTTTGCATATTGCCCTTCATTTGATTGGAAGCACTTTCTTACCACTTCTTTGGTTTAGGATTCATATTTTCACAACCTTGAAACCACATGCAGGTTTTCCTATTTCACAACTTAAACCAAATGCAGGTATTCTTACTTTCACAACCTTAACATCAAACTTCGTAAGTTCAGGCTGATCACTTTTGTGCAAGTATTATGGGATTGCAGACTACATGCAAGATTTACTGATCTCCAAAATTAAAGAACTTCAGAGAGTGCAAAACTATGTATCTGAAACTGTAGATATGATAAACAAAATGGTTCATAAGCAGTGCCAATTTTATCTTTTGCAAGGCCACATTTTAGTTTGCTTCAGTTACAATAAAACATATTATGCTGACCTTAGGATGCCATGAAAAAAAACAAAGTAATGAGTCCATGTGTTTAGAGTTATTTTGTTAGTCTCAAAATAATGACAAGTCCTCCAGCCTGGTTGGTGCAGACATAATATCCTAAACTTGATGGATAGAAAATCATCAGATAACTTACATGCTACTTAGTAGCAATGTTGCAGATTGCTTTAAAATCTGGAATGCACACATACACCCACCCACCTGTGGAGAGTATTTAATAGTATTTGAAGGATCTTTTGTAATTGACAAAGAGTTCACAATTTGTTTCACATGAATTGGTAAACAACAAAAGACAGCTGAATTTATTTCTACAGATTTTGTCAGGAATATATAGACTGCTTCACATATCTATGTTAGTTTCATGTCAGAAATGAATTATAACACTAAAATACCTTTGATTATAATTGTATTATTTATGCATACACACTTTCTTACCATCATTGTATTTTACGAGAACTTTTTTTTACTCATTCAAGCAGTGCTCTGTGTGGTCAAATGGTCAAAGGCATTCACCTTTACAAATCACTCATATCTGACCTCTGTCCAAGTTCGGTTTGAGAATCCAACTTGTTCACCATGGGTATGTGATAAAGCTTGCCATTAGCTTTCCATGGTATGGCGGTTTTTCCGAGGGTTTTCCTGGCTTCCTCCTGCACCAGGCATACTGGCTGCCATATAAAGCATATCATGTGCTGAAATATGGCATTAAAGCCACAAACATATTCCATTTCCAAACTACAAGATTTGGTCAAAAATATCAGTCACATTTGTTCTATTCATTAGGTTTTAGTAAAATCTTGTACACATATGGCCTTCCTTATGTTTTCATATTTGGATTTCAGGGTGAACTTATAGGTGGAAAGTACGGAAAAGCACACCCTCTGGTAATATTTGGTGTGATGGGTGTGGTGGCAGGACTCCTTTGTCTTCTTCTGCCAGAAACCATGAATAAGAAACTTCCCGAAACCATGGAAGATAGTGAAAGGTTTGGAATGTAAGTAAATTGTCTGTGCAAGCTGAAATAGTATTCATAAATTAAGTATGTGTTTCTTTTGGGGTGATAATCCAGTTCCATGTGGGTGTTTTACAGTACTTTCAACTCTCAGCCACTCAAAATATTAATTAAATGATTATTTAAAACATGCTGAAAATAAGGAGACAAGTCCCAGGGGAGAATAGTATACAGTTCTTCTTTATACAGTCAACCCATAATGCCCTATGGAAAAAGCATTCCTATTTCATTTACAATCTTGCAAGAGGGGAATACTTGTATATTATGTAGGAAGATGAGAGTTGTCTGAATATCCTGGTGAATGCATAAAAATATGATTGTTTATGTAGCAATTTATACTAGAAAAATATGTTAATATGACTGTTATCTAGCAGTAAATATCATAAGATATGGTTATGGGGCAGCAAATACCATAAAAATAGGATTCTTATTATCATTATCTGTAGATAAATGGAGTACAGAGTTGATGGTATTATGGGGGTGGTGGTAGATAATGTTATACGTTTTAATTTTAACCAATTACAACGGAGATGTTTATACTTGGGATAGATATTTGTCTTGTTAGGTGTGGTTCCATCATATTTTATATGCCTTAATCAGTATGATCTCGTTTGTGAGGGAGAATGACTATTTAACAGATTTAAGGTACCAACTTTACCAATAACCAAATAATGATCATACATGCCAGATTTTTTGGGACTAAATTAGGAAGTATTCACAATCAGGGAGATTGGGTCCAAATGACTGAGATTAGCATAATGATCATTTTTCTCATAAATTTAAATGTGAAAGTGCATATGAAACTGAAACTAAGGACATTAACTATATTGAAAATGAGTCAGCTTTATTAATTTTCCTATGCTATTTTCTTAATCTCACAAAAAATAATTTAAGAACTTTGTCAAGAATCACTTGTGAGACACACTTACCTCACACACTCAAACTTATTATTGTGTCAGCATGTGCGGTCTTTCAGCCCTGAAGAGAAGCTCTTTTTGCAGCTGTTATTTGAAGGTCTGAGTTCAAAACAGCCACACTTTGCATTTATGTTACACAATATCAATGCTGACTGTTTTTCCACATATATTTCTACATATTTACATTTCTATGGTAGTCTCTTTGAATCTTCCTCAAGATGAAACAGTGCTCTGGCTCTGTAATGTCAGGAGTTTGGGAACCAAGGGCCTTCAGGATCTGGTAAAGAAATCGAAATTTAGCTATCATTTTTGCTGTAACTTCCTCATAGAAGAACAACACACTCTGAAGAAGCAGCTCAGCAGTGTTGGAGAAATGTCTGGGTTGCTGTCATTTGCCTCACTTGAGGTACTTGATATGACAATTTCTCCTTTGCAGTGTGCTGCATACTTTTCAAGATTTTTTCCCACTAGAACTAGAAATGTTCAGATGTGAGTTGAAAGTTGTTCAGTTCATGAAGCTTTCTCTCTTTTCATTACATTTCACACGTTTATATTTGTCTAACCAAGTACTTTTGAACATGCAAACATATTTCATCTTTCAGATGACATTTTTTTCTTTAATTCTGTTGGTGTACATTTTGCTATAGTACTAAAAACTTATATTTCGAAATAGATCAAGAACTGTTTTATACCTATCAGGTTACCTGCAAGCTGATATTCAGGATAAATTACTCAGTATTGAAATTTTGATGAGTAAAACAACTTACCTGTGTGCAGAAAATTAATCTGTGCATGTTATGAGCAATGATTTGATTGGTTGTTAGGTTGATAACTACTTCATTGATAAATTGCAATTGTCATAATAGTCCACTGAATATTGTTTAAATACCTATGCTTGGCAGATGTTGCTTTAGCAGGCAATACCTATGCTTGGCAGATGTTGCTTTAAAAGGAAATACCTATCCTTGGCAGATGTTGCTTTAGCAGAAAATACCTATGCTTGGCAGATGTTGCTTTAGCAGGAAATACCTATGCTTGGCAGATGTTGCTTCAGCAGGAAATACCTATGCTTGGCAGATGTTGCTTTAGCAGGAAATACTTATTCTTGGCAGATGTTTTAGCAGGAAATACCTATGCTTAGCAGATATTGTTTTAGCAGGAAATGCCTATGCTTGGCAGATGTTGCTTTAGCAGGAAATACCTATGCTTGGCAGATGTTGCTTTAGCAGGAAATACTTATCCTTGGCAGATGTTGATTTAGCAGGAAATACCTATGCTGGGCAGATGTTGCTTTAGCAGGAAATACCTATGTTTAGCAGATGTTGCTTTAACAGGAAATACCTATGCTTGGCAGATGTTGCTTTAGCAGGCAATACCTATGCTTGGCAGATATTGCTTTAGCAGGAAATACCTATGCTTGGCAGATGTTGCTTTAGCAGGAAATACCTATGCTTGGCAGATGTTGCTTTAGCAGGAAATACCTATGCTTGGCAGATGTTGCTTTAGCAGGAAATACCTATGCTTCGCAGATGTTGCTTTAGCAGGAAATACCTATCCTTGGCAGATGTTGCTTGAGCAGGAAATACTTATGCTTGGCAGATGTTGTTTTAGCAGGAAATACCTATGCTTGACAGATGTTGTTTAGCAGAAAATATCTATGCTTGGCAGATGTTGCTTTAGCAGGAAATACCTATGCTTGGCAGATGTTGCTTTAGCAGGAAATACCTATGCTTGGCAGATGTTGCTTTAGCAGGAAATACCTATGCTTGGCAGATGTTGCTTTAGCAGGAAATACCTATGCTTGGCAGATGTTGTATTAGCAGGAAATACCTATCCTTGGCAGATGTTGCTTTAGCAGGAAATACCTATGCTTGGCAGATGTTGCTTTAGCAGGAAATACCTATCCTTGGCAAATGTTGATTTATCTTTACAAAAACAAAACTGTATGACTCAAAATTTGCTTATGTACAAAAAGTAATCTTTTTCTATTGTTTCTTTCAGAAAAAAATTCCAGATGAAAGAAACAATTGAAATAAATATAAAAGTGGACGAGTCACAGAAGAAATTACTTAGTAAAGTGTAAGGACATTGTGAGACTGAATGACCATAGATACTTGGAATTCTAATATTCCTGGATTTATCTGCTTTAATGAAACATGTCCTTGATTTAACATGTTTTGAACACTTTAAAATAAACTGCATTTCTTCCTACACTCCATGCCACATTGACAAAATGAATTAGTAATTTTTCACAAATTTGGGCAGGATATGCCATTTTTAATATTGGGTGTTTTAAACAGTTTTATGTACGTTTGTTCTCATATTTGTATATTTGGTACATATATTTCTTTGTTTATCCAGGAAATAGAAGCCGTTATATTTATGACTGTCAGGTTTAACACAATTCATATTTTACACATTGTTATAACTTTAAAATTCTTTCCAGTTATAATAAAACCAAGTTTGCACTAAATTGGTAAATAAAAGATACATTATTTTGTATTTTTCACAACATAATTTTAAATTCAAATGAACGCAGAACTTTAATGCATATTTGAGACTCCTACATCCTGATTTCTAACCCTATTGTGTCCATGTACAAAGAAGTGAGGAGAATATTTTTCCCCTATGTGTGTAACATTGCCCTTTCATGTATAGAACAACAATAGGGGTACAATCAGAACATCGACTGAGTGGAGAAAGAAGCCTCAGATGTAATTCATGACCACTGAGATCCATAATCGGAACTAATTTTGTTAATATGACAACATGGCATAAGAGGGTGACAAAATCACAATTGGAATATAGTTGGCCTTTTCTGTTACATGTGAGGTACATTCTGCCACAAGCAAATCATCAAACCCATCAAACTAATACATGTTCCCACAACCTATCAAACTAATACGTATTCCCACAACCCATCAAACTAATACGTGTTTCCACAACCCATCAAACTAATACATGTTCCCACTAACACTTTTGAGGTTAATTTTTGCACTTTACAAAATGGTTGAGAGTTCTTCCAAAGTTCAATGTCAGATCTGAATCTAGGATGAGACTACTTTTTTGTAGTTTGTTTTGTTATTTTACTGTCTTGTTTAATCAAAAGGTAAGAGTGGACCTTTTTTTTACCTGTTCACAGTAGTATCATGTACAGCCATCTTCAGTACAGTTTTGATACTGTGTATTGTCATTCCATTTCTACATCCTACTTCTTACAACAACACTTAATACTGATCAATGTTTGGCAAGATGGCGCAGTTGAAAACATAGATGTTTAATGACATAAAATCACGTTATAACTGATTCTCATTATTCAAGAACTACAGTAAAGTAAATTGTAAACTTTGTAGCAATTTAATTGGATCCATAGCTTTGCCTGTGTTTTACAAAGGGGACTTTATTCTAAGAAACTTTATTTTGAGGCACCACTGTACACTTTATATAATGACATTCTAGTCCACTGTTTATTTTAAAGCAAATATGTGTTTAAATGACATTTAAATTTTACATTGAATTTTTAGTGTAAACCTAACTATTTATGCATTATCCTAGTCTGAGTGAATTTTCAACAGATGCTTATTTTTTCTGAAAGTTTCACAAGTTTTCACCCAAAGTCATTTTGTTTTTGTTCCCCTCTCATGTGCTTGGGGATTATTTGAAACTGCTATGCCAAAAATGGGTATGTATCTATCAAAAATAGTTGCCACCTTTTAAGTAATTATTTGTCAAACTAATCTTGATAGATGACTGAATCAAAATGGTATCAGACTGGGTATCCAGTTAAACCTAAATGTACATGATTTTCTGGTTTCTTTTGATATTTATATTGCTATATTTTTTAAGTTGATCTACCTTATATATATGTATTTATCACAGATCCATGACAAAGCTAGTTTTCATAGGTCATGTGACAAAGGATACTGCCCCTCCCAAACATCATGTGACACACTGAACACATCATCTAAATTCAGACTGAAAGAATAATATTAATAATAAAGATATTATTATTATCATTATTATTATTATTATTATTATTATTATTATTATTATTATTATTATTATTATTATTATTATTATTATTATTATTGATAATATTATTGAAAATTAAAAGTTGTCAGAATATTAACAAATTCAAGGTTATCTAACTCTAGGTATCTCTAATTAGAGCTGAACTTTCAGTGGTATTTTGAGACTTTTGAATAATATTTTGAAATTTAGATTTTTGAAGCATAAATTTGTTCCCAGGTATCTTAATGATTATGGCACCCTTTATAAAAGATGAAGGTTTAGTCTGGCAAATGGAGTAGTTCATTTTTGAATCTCAGGTTATTAAATTCCATTCCTTGAAGAATAACTATGCAAAAGTTCAGTATTAATTTTGATATCATATTATGCTACTGTTTTCTTTCTATCTTTTTTAAAAAAAACCACATGTAAACACAAACATAAATATTTTTGGTTTTTTAAAATTCTTTTGCATGTGAGTCACATTAACATTCCCTCTATAAATTTGTTGTGACCTCTGCCCATTAAATGGAAAGCAGACTGTGCTAATATAATGTGTAGCCAATGATAGTAACTGTTAAATGGCAAGTAGACAAGGATAATATAGAGTGTAGTCAGTCTGTTCAATGGCATGCATACTTCGATATTAGAGTGTGTAGTCAATCAGGTTAGCTATTAAATGGCAAGTAGATAATGATAATAATGATAATATAGTGTGTATTCAATTACAGTAGCTTCTGTTTCTATACAAATTCTTGATTTTATGACTGTTTCTTTTCATTTTTTTGGAGAATCTTTCATTAGCTTTATGAGAATAGCTTCATCTTACATGCTTAATTTCTAGCTTTTGAAAATCTGTGGAGAGTGATACCATCAACCTATCAGTCATTTCCATTTTATAAAAAAAATAAAACATTTTAGCAATTTTTCCTTAAAAGAATCTGATATTGAAGCACGGGAATAGTCTTGTGGTTTAGCCGATTTACAATCTGCATTTCATGTTTTAAAGGCATTTGCATCTGATGTTTTAATTTTATTGTGATTGTAAAAATCATTTTCATATGATTTTTAAAAATTGCTTAAAATGTGGAAATTGTTTAGATTTGTAATAAACTGTATTTTTGACAAAAGTATCCTTTTTTCCTGTGTAATTATCTTTTCTCACCCTGCCTCCCTGCCTTCAAACAAAATTATTTTATTAAACTGTTATAGAGCCTTAGTGGCTCAGTCATTAGGGCATTAAACCCAGCTGTTGTTAGTTTGATTCCCACATGATCCGCTGAGATCGGCTATAGTGGTATGTTCACAGGCAAGGTTCTATACTCTCCTTGCCTTGGCACCATATAAATCAACAGTGTAGCTCTGCCTGAAAATGACAACAAAAAAGGTGTTGAAAAATTAAGAAACGGGTGCAGCAGCAAAACCAGTGAGTTCGTAGGCCTGCACACCACCCCACCCCACCCCACCCCACCCCAAAAATGTAAAGCTTCAATGTAGGATGAAAGGCTAAGGGATTCACTAAGGCTGTGGTATACTATGACCTAATGCACATGTACCTAGCAGATCATGTGAAGCGAAGAGGTCTAGAGGGGCAGCAGAGACAAGCACAGACGAAAAGGTTACCCTATCTGACACAAAAACCCTATTTGCATCACAAGGCTATTAAAATCTAACTAGCTATATACAGTAGCCGTGTTTATTGCTTGATTGCTTGCAATCAGAGAGCCTGAGAGACAAGCAAAACGCTCAAAGCAACATACCTTTCGGAAAACCAGATCCAGGAACATTTTGAAGCCAAAGGCGCATGGGTGTACAAGCGGTGGTAATTAGTGCAGAATTGGAGCACAAAATCGGGTTCGCGAGGTTTGGGATATTTCCTTAAAGAAAGACTTGCTGGCAACAATGCCACAGTTGGACGCTAAGGAACCTGCGGAAAAATCGCCAATTCCAGTGGGTGTATCATCTCTTTTCAAAGAGGTGGCTGCAGTTCGGGAATAGTTTCACAAAAACAAAGACAAAATTCAGAAACTGCTGAAGATTTTCCTGTACTCGCTATGGGCACCGCTAACCACTTCCAGACAAGATGGACAAAGGCCATGCACAAAGAACTTGAAGAAAGTATGCATATCTGTCTTTTCTGGAATAGTCTTTTAGCTTCTTGCTCCCAAAATTAGGAAATGATCTAAAGAGGTTTTTTTTTCAAAGATCACAAGCAAATATAATTAGATAGAATCTGTTTTTAAACAAGCAAATGAGTATGCTCTTGTTCAAACAATAAATAAACCCCTGTTCGTTTCTTTTTCTTTTTGTATTTGCAAATAAAGTCACTAAAGCAAACAATGCTTTCATCAAATCTCCTGCAAAGAACACTTCCCAATAGATGACCAACTACTTTGTGCCGGGGTGTAGCCGTAATGACAGCAGTCATTTGTGGTAATGAAAAACCTCGTCGACTACAGCATACGATTTAATGTGCGCAGAAGAATGCTTCGCGCGAGCGACAGTAGCCAATAAAACACGAACATTCCGTTCGGTTTCGGTACCAGCTCTGTTACAAATACCTCAGTGTGCGTAAGTTGGAAACGAGTTTATCGCGGGGTCAGGAAGTAGTCTCGGTAATCAATCAATGCAAAGATACACAGCAGAATATTGCACCAGTATGATGCTGCGACATAGCTAAAAGCCTTTGATCCTAGGCAAAGAGCAAGACGTGCTAGCTCGATGGGTGAAACCTTTCATGAAGGTGGCGAATGTGTTGTATCTCGGAGACAATCCCTTTAAGGCAAGTCTCCTCTTTGATGATGTTTCCGATGGCAACTGTGGATTGTGAATGTACTTTATAGCAGTGCACGTGTCACAGGCACGGTTGTTTCGCGAAAAGTGTTGGTGAAAATGACGACATCATTGGCGACTACTCTTGGCGTACGAGTCGCTCATTAATTACGGAACTTTCATCTGAAGTATAAAAAGGCTAAATGTTTCGGTTAAACGCCATTTTTAGCACCTGATAGGTCATGCTTGGAGGCAGGTATGGTGAGAAAGAGCCCGGGAGGATCAAGCGCAGAATCAACGAAACACGGAAATTGTTATCCATCGGGGGTATGTCTTAGCATATATACAAGTGAATTGGATCCGGCAAGTATACGAGATAATTGTATGTCAGGGCTAAATTATAATTATTGTAAATAACTAATAACGAATAGCACAAAACTAGTTACGTTTTAAAACTAGCCTTAGTGTTTTTGTATCATTGAGTCTTTGTCATCACTGAGTCTTTGACGTCATCGAATCTTTGTTATCATTGAGTCTTTTTCATCACTAGGCCTTGGCCAGTACTGAGTCATTTTGACATCACTGAGTCGTTGTCATGACTTAGCATTGGTCATCATTAAGTATTCGTCATCACTGAGTCTGTCATCATTGAATCTTTTTCATGACTAAGTCTTTGTAATCAGTAAGTATTTGTCATCAATGAATCTTTGTCAACATTGAGTCATTTTGTCATCATTTAGTCATTGTCAAAGGCAAAATTACGAAACGAAGACATACAATACAACCATTAAATACAATAGAAAAAGTGACATGATTTACCTAATAGAAGTGTTATTTAATGTGCGCAGAAGAATGCTTCGCACGAGCGACAGTAGCCAATAAAACACGAACATTCCGTTCGGTTTCGGTACTAGCTCTGGTACAAATATCTCCTTAGCGTGCGTAAGTTGGAAACGAGTTTATCGCGGGGTCAGGAAGTAGTCTCGGTAATCAATCAATGCAAAGATACGCAGCAGAATATTGCACCAGTATGATGCTGCGACATAGCTAAAACCCTTTGATCCTAGGCAAAGAGCAAGACGTGCTAGCTCGATGGGTGAAACCTTTCATGAAGGTGGCGAATGTGTTGTATCTCGGAGACAATCCCTTTAAGGCAAGTCTCCTCTTTGATGATGTTTCCGATGGCAACTGTGGATTGTGAATGTACTTTATAGCAGTGCACGTGTCACAGGCACGGTTGTTTCGCGAAAAGTGTTGGTGAAAATGACGACATCATTGGCGACTACTCTTGGCGTACGAGTCGCTCATTAATTACGGAACTTTCATCTGAAGTATAAAAAGGCTAAATGTTTCGGTTAAACGCCATTTTTAGCACCTGATAGGTCATGCTTGGAGGCAGGTATGGTGAGAAAGAGCCCTGGAGGATCAAGCGCAGACTCAACGAAACACGGGAGCAAATGACAAACACACTCACATTGGTCGTTTTAAGACTAGTTCGCGCGGAGAGATGCGAGTGAAGTGTATATACGAGCGTCTTAGACCATTGGGCTACTCTCGACTCCACTTTCATCAGAGGGTAAACATGGGGAAGCTGATCGACTTAATTTTGGGTTGTGACCTCATTTGAAAAGACAAAATATGTATTCTGCTTCACAACACGCCACCACTCCAAATCTGACTCGTTTTTTAAAAACATTGTTTTAGAATTGACATAGGGCCTTTGTCTAAGATTTAAAATGTAACAATTGAATTTTAATGAAAAGACCATACAGATTTAAAAGTAGTTTCGTTAGACACACCTCAGTAGTGTATTATCCCTCTGGTCGCACTAGCATGGGCTGTGGTTCACGAAACTATTTCGTGGTGTATTCCTAAAACACCAAATCCTTCTCCAGAAAGAAAGTCATGGTATGGCGGGAATATTCTTTAAACATAGCTACTCCCTCATATAATTGCTGCGCAACAATCAGAAAAAGCTCATTTCTTATCATATAATTGTTTCACATTGGACACCTCATGGAAAATGTTTCCTTCTGTCCTGTTTATTGCATGCAATCAGCGGGCGTGCTATCCACCTGTTAACCCGTTTTATTCTATGAATATGACAGGACATGCTCTCTTAGCACCTGTTCGAAGACCTAGACTTTCTGAGGTAAATATTTTTTCCCCACTGCTCATAGATTCCTGCATAGTTTATACAGAAATAAAAGCAGTTTAGTTTCATGACATGCTTACGTTTGGGCCAAACGAAATCCTTGCTATATTTACCAATAGGTGTATTTTGCAATTTTATATTAACAATAATAAAGTTGATACTTTAGAAAAATGCCAAGAGAAGAAGAGAGTAAACTATTGATTTGCTTCTCTTTGTGGAATCAATCCAAAGTATAGATTTATATACATTCAAGCTTATAACTGGATTCAAATTTGATGGTCTTCGTCGTTCCTCAGCTACCATCGCATTTCAATCGTGTCAACGGCATTAATAAACGCTTCCAAGTCATTCAATAAGGATTTGATTCCCCTATTAAAAATGCATCGGTGTAAGGATAGTGTACATGAAGCTGTTAGACTATAATCCATTCAACAGTGTCAATATTTGTTGCCAAGTATGTGAAATATTCCTGAAAATTTGACTTACAGTCTGTACTAACCATAATACCTTGACCCGTCTAGGGCATAACATGTATCAGTATCAGGGTTCACTTCTTACATTGTATGACTGCTGGTTCTGGTGCTGAATAGGTATAAATATTTTTAGTATGTTCATTAGTATGCACATTTGTATGCATATATCCTGATGAATGACACACACACATACATACATACATACACACATATACACACATACATACATACATACATACATACATACATACATACATACATACATACATACATACATACATACATACGTACGTACGTACGTACGTACGTACGTACATACATACATACATACATACATACATACATACATACATACATACATACATACATACATACATACATACATACATACATACATACATACATACATACATAACCATTTCAAGCGCACTGGATCTAGTAAGGGATCACGTGTGTCAGGGATTGATTGAGATAAATAACATTATCTGTTTTGAATGTCCAGGTCTCTATCATATGTTGACAGGTTTTGCCTCTTTTAAAGCCAAATGGTCCAGATTGACTAGGTTGGTCTTGCCTAGTGATTGGCGTTAGCTTTGTCCTGACTAGGATGTCCTTGAGGTGTTTTTGGTCTCCCGTAGGCTACTACAGGTTTGTTCGTGCAAAGCAGAGAATGTTATTTATCTCATCACATGTAAGATCTATAGCATTCAGTACGATGGAGAAAATGAAAAGCTACACAAAAGGATAAATATTCATAGATCTGATTGGAGGACAAAGAAGCTGTACAGAAGCCGTGTCGCAGAACACATCTCCTCCCCTGGCCACACTTTCAGTGACATAACTTATCGCAATTGCTAACAACTACAGCTGGAGTTTCTAAACCTTACTGGATACGCCGCCTTAGAACATTTTAAACCAAGAAGATTAGAAAAATAAAGCTATGCACTAGTAGAATTAGTCTTTGCAGCAGACAGTTTCTTTTCAAACTTTTCTAAAATCTTCTTAGTATCCTTTAATTACTACCATAAGAATAAAATATCCGGTATATAATCAAATATCCGTGATATAATCTGCATTGCATAGATGTACAAAAAGTAATAGATGTCGTTTGACTTATAGACTTTTAGGAATTATAAACATTTTTTAGTATTCGCAACAAATATATACAGGCTGGTGGAGACAATGTATCTATAGGTTTAATTCATGTAGAGACAGCAATGTAGAGTTTACCAAACACAACGTTTTTTTATGTTTATTTGTTTGTTTTGTATATGTTTTGTATATGCATATGAAAAAGATTCATTAAGAGTCGAAATTGCTAATTCTAGTTAGTTACTAGTTTCGCACTGTTCGTCGTTAGTTTATTGCATATATATATATATATATATATATATATATATATATATATATATATATATATATATATATATATATATATATATACATTCTTTAAAATGAAGATAAGGATAATGATGCGATTGTTTAAAATCAACTAGTGCTTTAATGCTGTAATTAATTGACAATTTCGTGATCAATCCCATGGATCATTTGTCTCACGGAAATAGCTGACTTTGATCACATAGGAAAGGAAAATTGTTATCCATCGGGGGTATGTCTTAGCATATATACAAGTGAATTGGATCCGGCAAGTATACAAGATAATTGTATGTCAGGGCTAAAGTATAATTATTGTAAATAACTAATAACGAACAGCACAAAGCTAGTTACGTTTTAAAACTAGCCTTAGTGTTTTTGTATCATTGAGTCTTTGTCATCACTGAGTCTTTGACGTCATCGAATCTTTGTTATCATTGAGTCTTTTTCATCACTAGGCCTTGGCCAGTACTGGTCATTTTGTCATCACTGAGTCGTTGTCATGACTTAGCATTGGTCATCATTAAGTATTCGTCATCACTGAGTCTGTCATCATTGAATCTTTTTCATGACTAAGTCTTTGTAATCAGTAATTATTTGTCATCAATGAATCTTTGTCATCATTGAGTCATTTTGTCATCATTTAGTCATTGTCAAAGGCAAAATTACGAAATGAAGACATACAATACAACCATTAAATACAATAGTAAATGTGACATGATTTACCTAATAGAAGTGTTATTTAAAAAATTGTTGATATTGCGACTTATTGGTTTCAATTCCGATGAAACAAAATATATAATTTGAGACTCAGGCAAAGTGAGCACATATAAAAATGGAAAATAATCAAAGGAAACAAAACTTGGATTTACATGAACTAAAATTTCAGGCAAATTATACAGATTCACAACATAGTGCAGAATTATTGAAGTTTACAACAAGAGGAAATTTTATTGTTGCCTTTCATTTTCACTACACAGTGTTTGTCCTCGAAATCCAACCGTACCATTCTCATCAATCAGATTGTGTTCAAGGTCATAGTGTTATCTACAGTGACATCATCGTTCAAGGTGAGATAACATTATGTTGTCAGCACAAACTACTTAAAATACTTTTTCTTATACTTTATAAAAATATCGTTTTTATAAAACGTTTACTAATCATCGCAGAGAAAATATTATTTAGACAACGACTTGCGTTTCTGGAAAAAAAATACTGGAAGTCTTTATTAACGACGCAAGATTAAGCCGAAAACCAATAAATGGTATTGTTACGTATTTAATATGAATTTCTCATTATTTGTTATGCGTTATGTAGACTTGTATTTTGCAGCTGGCTTTTCCAAATCAAGTAAATTTTCTACCAGACTAGAATCATTGATGTTTGAATTCTGTTAACAACTAATACACAGTTTATACTTCTCTTGAATGTCGGTTAAATATTAGGATTATTTTCTTAGTCAATAATATTATGCTTGTCATGTTTTGAAACAGATCGAATTATAATTTAGATTGTTGGATCCGGGTACTTCTTTTAAGCCATTTTTTTATATAATCTTATTTGCTGGTAATATCTTTTCATTGATTCCTGCGATAACATCTAGGCAGAAATCACTAATTGTTGTGTTAAATATTACGATTTGGATGAAATTATTTAATTCAAATTGTTCTTTTCTCGAAATACAAAGTGATATACAATATTCTTGTGAAGAGACAGTAACTTTGAATTTTAATGAATTCAAAGAAGGAAACCTTGGATTATATTACTGTGATTCAACAAAAGACTTGACTCATCATTAAAATTCAGGCCATTGGTATATTGGTACATATGAGACTACAGGTCACTATATGTACTTCAACACCTTAAGCGTTCAAATTTATTTAAAATGCTACTAAAGTTTATTCAGAACTTCATTAATTAGGACTTATGTTAGTAATTCCAGGATTATTTGGGATTTAATTCACAATACCATAAGTGTTTATTACATTTTCACCTTTATTCCATGGAAGTAAATGATTTGTTGAATTTTACAAAGCCTTTTGCTTCTCACTTGTTTGCATTACCTGTTTTAAAACCAGAGTCAGAGAAGGTATCAACTGATAGAAACACCCATATGTGGCTCAAAATTAGCTTAAGTTATGGGTTGGTGTAGTTCTTCTGGAACTGATTATATTGTGGACACAAAATACGAGTTTTCATCACAATTAACGTGTTGTCGAGGTACCCTTTTTGACCCGATAATACAAGTATACTGAAATGACTTTACATAAACAACTAGCTGGAAATGACGTCTGCATCAAAGAGCATGCCATGATTCCGATATAGTCTAGACTGTTACACAATCAACGACAACAAGATATTATTATTAGAAGTTGTAGGTCCTTTTCATCGCGGTGTAAATAAAATAGCATGATATTAACTTCCAGAAGTTTTTGTCAGGATTATTAGTAAAACCTATGGCAGTTTTTGGCAAATATTATATGAATCAACTCTGATTAAATCCTTATTAAAATAAAAAAACAAATTCATCTTATTGGTTTTGGTTGATATAACGATTCGATCGCGACAAAATCATATGGGGTTTTTTTTCGGAGAGGATAAAGTTGGCATACACGATTTGGGTTTACAAGACGAGTTTAACTTACTCAAGTTATTAACAAATGCACAAACAACAAAGGTTTCTTTGTTTATGTGTGGAGACACGTTACAATATTGCGTTAATGACGCGAAGAAACATCTTAGAAAGTATCAGGATTTACTTGTATATAAATGTGCTCGTGATATTTATACGTGTTGAAAACTTCAAACTTTTCTTCCGTTTTTATACATGCATAAAGGATGTAGTATTATTTTTCAACGCTCAATTCGGTTTCATCCAACTCTAAAATTTCTCGTAGGATCATGGTCATGTTCATGATGCAATCTCGCATCTTAATATATTTATCGATGCAGTTTTAATCTGATGTCGTGTTTGTTCTCATACTGGAGGATAAAAAAATATCCTGTTGGAATTGGTGCCATATTTATATAATGTGTTAACACATGGTTCTACCAGATTTACTCATCCTGGTATTGTCATACGATTTTACTTTAGATTATATCGGGTCTGTGTTGCGAAATGGGTACACATATATGCTGCCAGTGTTTAATATGTACTTTCCTGATATTTTTATGTCACCGGTCGAAGTCCCACTAGTCAACGATAATTTCTTTATCGGCTTATATCAATGTTACCGCGTTTTTATCAATTTATCAATTGTGTTGTCAGCGGTTGAGGCGTAAATTATTTTCTTTTATATATCTGTTTAAAATGTACATAGTGAGCTTTAACTCTGGCATGTTACTAAACTGCGACACGGTTTTTGTTGACAGATTGTCATAACATAATCATAGGTCCAAATGGTCTAGGTAAGACAAATTTGCTCATATACATGATGCTGAACAGATGACTTAAATGCGACACGGTGACGGTAATTACACTTAACTCCGGACAAGATAAATACAAGACTTTATCCGATTTTAGCAAATATCTTCAACCTTCTGCCGGTTTACGCCAAGACGTGACACGGTCACATATCCGGATGCTATAATTCCTGACAGAATCACTAATGAGTGATACCATAGGATATGAATGGTTCATAATTCTCTATTATAAAAGTAGACTGTATTTTGTTGGACCCAACATATGACCATGACCTCTTAGAAATAAGAGCATTTGATAGGACAGGCTTGATTCTCTTGCTTATTTGTCAATTTGTAGCAATCAGAAATAACACGCCCTTCTCCTTGCAGCAATTTCATGTAGGACGAGAGATAAAGAGTTTTGATCACTCTTCTCACAAACATGATTGCTAACAGTTGTGCAAGATTGAGATTTTCGAAGTGTTCGACTTGGGCTGAAATGGATTGTTTGGACCAGAACACTGCTGAGTGGAAACTTTACTGATAGAAGAAACTTTATGACCTAAGGAATATGTGTCAGATGCATAAACAGTATTCTCGAAACTTTCGACCTTGTGCCCATCAAGGTAGGTCTTAGCGTCACTATGGACGCAATATTTGATCCCTTCAACAAATATGAGTTGTCTGAAATTTTCATGATCTTGACAAACATACTTAGCTAACCACCGCATATCAAATAATTTTACTTTTGCTCCTGTCAGTTTAATATGGGTTTGTCCATTTTCATTTTATATAGGTCCTAATATTTTGTCGATAAGTCTCGGGTGCCAACTCATAAGCCTTCAATATAAATTATATAATAAGATTATAATCATCACTTTGCTGTACTGAGATGGAAGTGTATATGTTACAAGCTTTACCGCAAGGAGCACGTTGTAGTAACATAATCCAATTCCCTATTAATGTTTGACATTTTCAGCACTTTCTTTTTTCAAAATGAGGAACATATTATCTACTTCTTTTTCTTTAAAAGTGGGTTCTAACCTAACATTTTTAGACATATCAAAACTTGAATTTGTATGTAAAGTGCCTTTCGCTTGCCTGCTCTAATTCCCTTAATCTAGATTGAAATTCCCGTTCTCTCTGCATCTGCATTTCTCTTTCTTCCTTTTCTTTTTGCGTCTTTATTTGCATCAGCCTGTATTCTCTTTCTCTGTCATCTTCCTGCAATTGCAGTTGTGTTTCTCTCTCTCTCTCTCTCTCTCTCTCTCTCTCTCTCTCTCTCTCTCTCTCTCTCTCTCTCTCTCTCTCTCTCTCTCTCTCTCTCTCTCTCTCTCCACTTTATCTAACTGCATTTGTCGTTTTTTTATATAACTGCATTTGCTTTTTTTCTTTATGAAGCGCAAGCTTTCCATTTCATTCATTTTGCGTTGTCATTTTAATGCCATAATTTTTAAGTTAGAGCCAGAAGTAAACTCGCTAATTAATTCCAAATCACTTTCCTCCAAAAGAGTCTTTTCTACCTAGTAATATTTATTCTACCAAATGCTGACTAAATATTTTTGTTCTTGCTTCGTTATAGAAGCTTTTGCCTTAGAAAGATTATAATTTCTGGCAAGCTGGAGCAATTCATCCTTTTTCAAGGCGTGTAACCTTTCCTTGGTAGGATTTAAAGCAAAGTTATACGCTTTAGATGACATTGTAAAAGCTTGATGGTTTCACCAAAAATTGTTAAATTGTGAAAAAATTCCAGGATTCAGAAAATTCTATAAGGTGAATTTAAATTTAAAACACCAAAGTCGTCATCAATAGTTTAAAGAAACTCGCATCGTAAGGACGAGCACCAAATTTTCTTTTAGAACTCTGTGTTCATAAAATAAACAATAGAAAAGAGTGAGAAACAACACGTTTGGTAAAATTCAACATAACTTTTGATTTTCGTAGAATACAAAGTGAAAAATATATTTGGAATTTACATTATTACGAAATAAATCCCAAATAATCAAATAATTTCGAATAGGTCATAATGATTAAATTTCTGAAAAAAATATTACTAAAATCCAACACAGGTGGTGATAATGTGCGCATGGCGGCCTGTGTCATGGTGATGTGCTAGCAGTCTTTTGTTGAATAACCATAATACAATGCAAGATTATATTCTATTTGAAATTTGACTATAAATCTAAGTCTGTATCTCGAAAAATGTAATTTTTGAATACTTTGTGTATCCAGAGGAGAATATCCTGAATGAAATAATTTGAATGAATAAATTCCAGCCCAAGTAAAATACTGGAATAACAATAATACATCTGATTCTTCCAGATCTTACAGAACAAATAAATAGATGTTTTCCCATTTAGCAAGATTTAATACTCCTTTACATGACATATTTCACAATTAGCATTTCTAAAAAAAAGGCCATTGCCTAATGGAAAATTTTATAATCAAATGTCCGTTTCTTAAATCAAAATAAAGATAAATGGCAAACATAATTCCCCAGACACAGACCAAGATAAATATGCTTACTTCTATTAAGAAGAATCCTCGTCTTGAACTTGATACTGGTCTTGATACTTATAGAGAAAATATAAACCAATCAAGGATTCAGGTCAGATAGAATATGAGATTGAGTTTGGACAAGGTCAAGTCCAAAATACAATTATCTATAGCATCGTAGCATACCATGAAAAAATTAAAAACATAACTAACAAACAATGCAAATCAAATACACATCACAAGATAAATTATACTCATATAGTTGTCTGCATAATATTCTCTCCACGCGACCGATAGTATTTCTCCTGACAACGTGACCTGTTTGGTCCTTAAGTTACTAAAATGGTCCAAAATATATTTGGCATCCAAGAAATAGTATATGACGTAATTAATCCATCAGATAATATGAACACTCATATACTTGCTTGGAACTTGCACAGAATACAACATGAGATTAGGGACTTGTCTAGAGACATTCATATCATGGCTGAAATTTTACCCTTGAATTGTCTCAAATAGCGAGTGCACAAAGTGCAATATCCTGTGTAAATGATGATTTTGTGAAGTTCCGTAAAGCATGGAATGAGAATTGGAGAAACCATATGCGTACGAAGTCCATCAAAATTTATAAAACTGATTTGGTTGGCACACACCTATGGAACCTCAGAGAACGGACCAAAGGGAATCCTATGCTTTCTCTGTATGCAATGCCGCATCTTTTTCTAGAAAGCTAAAATGTAACATGACCGCGGTCAGACATTTTCAAATAGCTTATTTGTCTTTGATGATGAATGAATATACACTGAAATGCATCTATACCAATATGACGGATGGAAACGCTGAATCTGAAGTGAATGACTCAATAGTATGCCTGAATAAGTATATCAGCAAATTGCGTGAAGCATATAGAACTTGTATGAATAATTAATAAGAATTTGCAAAAAAGGATAGCATGCTTTAAGGAGCTTCATGGTAACAGGGAAATACCACTAGCTTGAAGCTTCAATCGCGACCTATTACTCTATCAGAGGTTACCGGTATCATGCAGTGTATTCCCATTACTCAAGGACCAAAATATGTAATCATGCAGATGACAGAGTCCCCAAACAAATTCATGCCATTTTGTGAAAAGAAGGGCAGTGTTCCAACATCAGAGAACGGCCATAACCAGAGATAGTAAAAAAGAAGCTGCGAAACATTCTGGGCACAATTCTAGAAACTGTCAGCTCTCTTACCGGATTGAAATAATAATATTCCCGATTAAAGACAGTGTCATAGGCTATTGTCCTAATAAGGTGTTCATTTTAAGATCAACTATAACACTATTTGCGAACATAGTGATTGGGTATGGGAAGAACGTAACTATGATACTATGTGCGAACATGGTGGTTGGGTATGGGAACAACGTAACTATGACACTGTGTAGGAACATAGTGGTTGGGTATGGGAACAACGTAACTATGACACTGTGTACGAACATAGTGGTTGGGTATGAGAAGAAGGTAACTATGATACTATGTGCGAACATGGTGGTTAGGTATGGGAACAACGTAACTATGACACTGTGTAGGAACATAGTGGCGTGGTTGGATATGGGAACAACGTAACTATGACACTGTGTACGAACATAGTGGTTGAGTATGGGAACAACGTAACTATGACACTGTGTACGAACATAGGGGTTGAGTATGAGAACAACGTAACTATGACACTGTGTACGAACACAGTGGTTGGGTATGGGAACAACGTAACTATGACACTGTGTAGGAACATAGTGGTTGAGTATGGGAACAACGTAACTATGACACTGTGTACGAACATAGGGGTTGAGTATGAGAACAACGTAACTATGACACTGTGTACGAACATAGTGGTTGGGTATGAGAACAACGTAACTATGACACTGTGTAGGAACATAGGGGTTGGGTATGGGAACAACGTATCTACACATTAATTTTCTTCATTTCTCATATCCTGAATTAAAACTATTGCAAACAATTTGTATCAAGTGCAGGAAAGAAACTTTGACTTTTTTCTCATTTTCTTGGTTTCTATTCCTTTGCAAAGTTGGTTGAAAATGTATCATTATGTATGTTTAGACGTTCGTACTTATATATTTGCACAGGTGAGTTTGTTTTTAAGACACTTCACTATATATGCAATCTTAAGTCGATCAAGAGGTTTGTTTTACCCGCCCTGCATTGCTGAAGCTGCCTAATCTAGTCCAGACTATGTTTGTTTGCGATGGCGAGTAAATAAACATTTATTGAAAACTGCTAATTTTGATCCTAGTGTATACATCCGGGGTATGATGCGTAGGGTTGAATTCAAAGTTGTAAATGCTGATCTTCAAGAAAACAATAAATGAATAAAATATAGAAGGGAGAATATGGAAAATAGGAGAGAAGATTAGCGGGTGCAGTTGAAACTTTCAGTAAATTATTGGAATCTATAAAATAAAAAATGTGTATTATTTATATTTTCATACTTTGTATAATTTTACTGTTTGAACTGACTCATAAGGTGAAAATATAATCGATATTTTTCAATATCAGTTGGGGAATCTTAACTCATAACTGGATTAATGGTTTATTCTGATAATTGATGTCAGTATCTAAAATGAAACGTATGGGAATGATTTGATCTTTTGTGTTTTTAACATAAATTATGAATTCCACAGAATTTCATTGATGCTTTGATTCCATACAAGTGCATATAATTTAACTAACAATTCATATTGTTGATGTCACTGAAACTAGGAATAGTACTGTCCATAAATGTCACTACTGCAAAGGAGATAACTCCATCACGCTTGAATATCTTAGATCTTTTGTTATCATCTTAGTGGTATTGTTTCAGCCAACTTCCTTCTTCTATTTAAAATTATAGCAAAAAGGATCAAACAATAATAATTTAAGTATTTTTTAAAAAATCTGTTCGTCCTTTTATATAAAAGTGCAGTTATCTGTTAATTTATAAACAATGAAGAGGAAGGGATCCGCTCAGGTACCAAAAACAAATAAATCTAATTGATGTGGGTCAATCAATATTAAAATATTCTTTCTGGACTTACAGAAGGTATTTCTCTCCAATTTCCAGGATCGTGGCTTTCAAGTGACTCTCATAATCTAATAATCTGAACAATGCTCTCGAAGTGCCAGTATTATTTATAACGTATTTATATATTTATTGGGGGTAGGGTTAGAGAAGAGTATAAATGAAAAGTGATATCCGGTCGCACGGTTAGCAGTTTTGATTTTCGACCAATATCTACCCTTATGCGTTCACCCCTCCATGATATACGTAACAAAACAAGGACTTTAAAGTTATGTCCAAATTATGCCATCCATCTTCAGGACTCGCGGTGCTAATTCAGTTCTATAGTAAACCTATACAAACACCATGATTAAAAATTCAATGACTTAAAATTGCTGAGTTCTCATGATCAAACCTATTTTTATTAGTATAGATGTACCTGTATGCTAACTTCTGTATTGAGAAAAGGATATGAGGCACGGCATTTTCTGGACCCACATATGTCTAAAACATGTGCTTTCAATTACCCCCACCAAAGAGTCAGGTGCTAATTTCAGTAATGAGTGTTCCAAACTCAAGACTGTTAAAGGACTGAAAGTCAATAAATAAAACAATGTCTCTATGTGTTTTCATTTACGACAAGGATTAGCTCTCAAAAAATTCTTTTTCCTAAAAGATATTTTACATTATTAACCAATCCTGTCCAGCCAAAGCCATATATACTCTATTTTATGTTTACCCATTTCCAGGATGATTTCCATTGTTCATACAATTAGTACCGTGTGATATTCAGACCATGTATACAATTTAATTAATAATGATATAACCTCAACCAGATACTGAAGTGTTGACAACTCTGTAAAAACAGTCCAGGTTCTGGCACCTGCTGCCTTATTACCAAACTCTGACATACAATCTTCAATTTTCATTACATCTTATTTAGGAGAGGAAGTCTTTAGTTCAATAAAAGAAATGATAAATATATTTTAAGACACATGTGAAAAACTTGTTGTCGCCGTGGATCATGATAAAGGTAGCGGACCCAATCTCCATGATAATATTTTAACTAGAAAAATATTACAATGAGAAAAGTCAAACCTCTTCCAATATAATCGTTTCCCTATGTATGACTATCTAATTATGAATCGTCTTTATACAAATCAATATTATCGCTGGCTATCTTTGTAATCTTTTGTGTACGGGAGCTGAAATCTCGCAGCAAGGGCTGTTTCTGTTCATTTACCAAATAGCGTTTTTGTTTTTGTGCCGATGACAATATAGATAATGTTAAAAATGCTTGTGGCTCTCTGTAATTTTTTGAATAACTGCAGTGTAACAATAGATGCACTTGAGCTTCATGGAATATTTGATGCCTCGTCTGATCCTCTTTTATGTTGTGAAAACATAGTATACAGAATGTAATTTCACCAAATGCTTATTTCAGTATTATTGAACTCTTTTGCTGTTCATTAATGTGTGTGTGTGTGTGTGTGTGTGTGTGTGTGTGTGTGTGTGAGAGAGAGAGAGAGAGAGAGAGAGAGAGAGAGAGAGAGAGAGAAACATTTTCAATGGCAATCTTTGCAGTCATTTGGTTCGTACTTTGATCTCAATGTGCTTTTGATTTTGAGGGATGGGGATAGAATGGCGACTGAAATACAGGCTTGAGTCGATTTAACCAGGGAAGCTACATTCACCTCTGTGACTAATAATACAATTGATGTAGCAGGTATTTAAGAGACGTGTTTAAAAGTTGACGTACCTCAAGCACATTCTGTATCTACTCCGCAAAATTTTATCTGATAAATATTTGGGCTATCTTCGTTTTCAAGTGGTACTCCAATGCCAGGAACTATGACAACTGATGCAGCTGTTAATTAAAAGATAGTGTAAATAGTTGAGGTACCTCATGTGCATTCTGCATATACACTAATCTTAAAAGCAACCATAATTGCGTCTCAGTCTCTCAGTCTAAGATACAGAGTATTGCCTTGCATTTCCATGTGTATGTGTGTCATTTTGTTAAATGTATTAATATACATGTAGTACTAAACTGCTAACACAACCGACACTGAAATTTTGTTTTTGGGTCGCCGCGGGTCGCCCCCTGCTGCGCGGGTCCCTAGGCACGAGGCTCGTGTGTCAATGCCTTAAAACGGTACTGATATGTATGTATGTATGTATGTATGTATGTATGTATGTATGTATGTATGTATGTATATATATATATATATATATATATATATATATATATATATATATATATATATATATGTGTGTGTGTGTGTGTGTGTGTGTGTGTGTGTGTATGTGTATTGGATTAATCTCTATGCATATATTAAGATCATAATGTAAGTGACTACAACGAGTTAAAGTTTGTTACTCAGAAACGCATTGCATACAGTACACTCTTTCACCTCACTAGGGAAGCAGTGGTAACTCATTTGGTAGAAGGTCCAAAGGTTTTAGGTGCAAATGACAAAGGGCCAGCTAGGATCGGCTGCCCTGGTGTCGGTAGGTTTGGATTTTGGTGGGTGGTTTTATGCGGAGATGTCATTTATGCCCCAATTCCTAGGCACGATACAACCATTAATGTGTGTGTGAAAATAAGTTAGAACCAAGAAAAAATTCGCATCAATACATAAAGTAGTCCGAATTTCAATATCAACTACATTTTCACCCGATTTTCATGCATCAAGTATTACCAGATGTTTTCATAAGTATCTGCTTTCGTGGGTAACTTATGTATATGGTAGATTGCACTAGAAATTAAATGTACAATGTAATTAATTTCAGTTGCACAAAATGTCATTTTGAACCAGTTCAGTAAAATCTGGAGAAACAGCGCATCTTCAAAGGCAAAATAAGTGATGTTTCATCTGATTTTTGAGTCAGTAAACTATTTGCAGGATCAGAATTTTCAGAAATTTGTTTTCAGGTAACGTTGGTTAAATCTGATTGATCTCTACATGTCTATGAATGAGCATTTGACCGAATTGTTAACGGTATTTCTTTTGTTGATTGATGAGTCATTCCTTAATCTTGTTTTCTTGGTGGAGGCATCCTCGTCACACATCTCTCTCTCTCTCTCTCTCTCTCTCTCTCTCTCTCTCTCTCTCTCTCTCTCTCTCTCTCTCTCTCTCTCTCTCTCTCTCTCTCTCTCTAACTTGACAGTAAGGTTCGGTTGCACTTTGGTCAGAATAAAGACTTGACAATGCTATAGAAAAAGGTCATTAAAGAGGTCGAACAATAATCAATGATAAACTGAGTATCTTGTGAAATATCGTTAACACAAGTGTCAGGTCCTTGACTCGATACAAACACTCCGTCGTCTGATAAAACTTTGAACCAACAATGCTTAATAGGGTCAGTGTAACCGTTAATCTACAATATATGTTGCACCGTTAGGGTCATGTTTACAACTTTGCATCAAGGGTCAATAACCACGAGGCCAAAGGACGAAGCAACGATGTTACGATATAAAGATGCGACACGGTTCGATGGTAAGAAGATGCTAAGTTAAAATGCGAACGTTAGAAAGCATGAAGTTACGATGCGAAGTTACAATACGAGACAATGCGAAAAGCAGTCCCTTAAAACATGTAAAGTCTCTTGATCTTCTTGTATACAATCATGTAACGAATTAGCGTGTAACTACGAAAATGCTAAAATAATAAACCCAAATAAAATATCTTGGACTTCATGTATTAACTTTTTAAAGTTAGTTTTCCACACCAATCATGAAAATATTTAGAGTACTTACAAGACGTATTTGAAATTCTATAACAGCCATCCAATAACCTATATACTGTTAAACTCAACGACTATCTATACACATTTTTATCAAAACACTGATTGCGTGGGGTGCTAAATTTGTTTAAGTGGCGATTGTAACTGTCATCATAAGCAAATAGGACAACATTGGAGATATCAGGTATAGATTAGTATCAATTACAAACTTAAATTAAGTGACGACATAAATTAAGATGCAGCGTCTTTTATCGAAATAGATGAATATTTGTCAGCGCTGCAAAATTAACCCTTGAATACAGAAAGTAAAACACAAATGAAATACAAATCCATACAAGTAAATTCATATTCTTTACGATATGTTGTTTAATAATGTTACCATCACAAGTTTGTGGAACCTTTATGTCATGTTTTTAGAGTTCCAACGACCCCAGGCAATGTTGGCTTTATCAAACCTCTTTTTTATTGATTGTAAACAGTCTTTATATATACCTAAATATGTAGATAACCTTTATGCTGTGTCCTAATACGTGCAGTTATCAATCACGCATACCAGTAACTGGCATGCAACCGTAAGAGCAAAGACCTATTATGAAAAATATCCTGTGTTGACGATAACAGACTTTTATAATCCGGCTTTGACCCTTTATGCAATATCTAGTTTCAATGTGAACAGTATAAAATAACTTTGTAAAGATGTGCTTTCATTAGAAGGACAAGTTGCGTTAATACGCACTTTGAAAACTCGACAAGACATAAAAGTGTTAATCTTGCAAAAAGTGTCATAATGTACAAAACATTTTTACTTTTTACACACATCTTAAAGTCCATTTACAGTCTTCTCTTGCTGCATTTGTATTTAACTGAAACCGATCTCTGTTTTTATTCTTTGCGGAGATACATTTCGACAAGGTTTAGATCAATTACTGTTTATACAAAAATGTTTATTAGTAAATAAGCAATTAGGCATATGTTTTTCCCTAATATGCAGGCAATTTTTCATATAACATCCAAGTGTGATAATGCCTGAAAACTATGCAACGCTTTATGTTGCTATTGTTTTGTCTCGCGCACAAAAACGGTGTACTTCGGATGACATGTTACGCTACAGTCGTCATTAGAATATTTGTATTAATGTACCTCATGTAAACATTGACGCGTGAACTATACTGCACAAGTAACGGTTTTCTTTCTTACTATAAATGATATTATTTGGTGAGAAAAAAAATCTACATTTACATTTGGACCTAGACAAGTAAATCCCAGTCGCAGAGTTACATTATGTGTCTCCCCACCCGGGCAAGCATCGTGGGGAGCCAAATAATGTAACCTTTTGACGGATTTCCTTGCATCGGTCCAACCCCCAACATAGATTCTCTCGCATTTTAGTACGTCTTTGGTTGAGATCATGCCTCCAGTAGTATTCGCTCAACTAAATGTTTAGAAACTTTTGTAAAAAGAGAGATCTTTTCATGTAATGTATAAACTGCATATTGATACATTACACTGACATCTCTAAATATTTTCCATGTCATTTTTGTAAGTATATGGTCTGCATTGAACATAATGACATTCACACGGTATATTCTTTTAAATAATGATGACCGAACCAATTTTAGTTTTCATAGTCTGTACCCTTAGTATGGATTTAAAATGTAATGGTATCCATGAACTTCATAGATTCCTTATCAACAATATTATGCGTTATTTGTTTAATAAAAGCACGCTTGTGTTCTTTTACCTGACAACTCTATCCAAGGCCGTGACACATACATATTCCGATCTACATGTAATTATATTTATATATAGTAACATCACGTTCTGCTATTTATAAAAAATTATGTAAATTAGGGAAAATCTTAACGTACATATTATTAAGACACCACTAAAAGTAGCCTTTCGACGTTATGAAGATTTAGAGTATTTTCCAATGAAAGAAATGCATGCCATTGTATTATCAGTTTCTTGATTTTGATGGCATCTTATACTTCACATGCTCAAAAGATAATTTAAATCCGTTTGAATATATTAACAAAATAGAAGACACTTTAGTATTCATGTATGTTTAAAAACTAACAAATTTAAACAAACATTCATATGTGATGAAAGACTGTCCACGTCATTTACCACAAGACTGGAATATACATACCATTAATCTCCATTAAAAGAGCCTATATAACCATAAATAAATCTCTTCCCTCACAAGATAAAATCTCGCACCAATAATAGAACATAAGTATCTCCTTTTAATCTCATATGCTTTTATTTTTTTTAAAAAATGTTAACTTCCTACAAACATGCTTATTTCAATTTTATATATTTTTGTTATTTATGGTTCCAATAAAACACGGCCTGTACTTAAGTTGTGTACTTTTCGTTTTGACAATGCCTCTAATGTTTCACTCATTCAGTTTATTTTGTTCTTCATGACACAATAATGATATGTTTTAAATGCCACTAGCGTCTCCAAAGTTTTAATGATATTTGAGAAAGGTAAACAAAGGTAAACAGTCTGCTTTTTGTACATGGTTAATACTGTACTTTTTAAAGGTGAATGTTTCACGGATATGTTAGATTTTATACAAAAAAAACATTGGCTGTCCTATGAATTTATCTAGATATTGACACGAAAATCACTAAAAATATTTAGAGTGAAAACATTTTTTGCAGAACACGTGAATATTAAACTAATTTAAAAATAATCAATTTGATATCCTCATGAACTCAGTAAAAGAAGTCATTTATTGAATGTTGAAATTACATTTTAGCACAATGATCTGTAATCTTTTTAAAAAACACTTTTTAAAAATGGTTCCATGCATTTATAACCAAAAATAAAAACTTGCTGACAATTAGGTCCAAAATATGAAAGTCTCTAAAGTGTTAAGCGTTAAACTTACCAATAGGATGATTAACATATGTCGCAACGTCACTTGTTATTTCACCTGCGTTGTGTAGTCCTGCAACCGTTCTACAATAAATGCAGGAATGACAGCAGACATGAAAATATGCCTGCTTTTTAAAGGAATTCAAGAGTATCTTAGTTATTGGAGATGACTGGACCGGTAGTGACATTTTTGAACAAGTTTCTCTAACACTTTATTCTTCTGGTGTACGGGTGCAGTTTAAATGGTCAAAATATTAAAATATGTTAAACGTAATGGGCACCACAGTTTTAGAGCATATGCTAATTGCTATTTACATCATGATTTTCATGGAAAGCAATACAACACAGAGGATCGTTAATGAAGATGTTTTTAAATATCAATACATTTTATTTTTTCATGTTATGTGTTTTTGACTAATAAAAGCTGTTTATAATTTATAATTAAACTCAAGTATCATCAATAGGTTTTAATAGATTTAAATTTAAAATCAACTCCCAGATTTGGTCTAGAAACGTTTTTGAATCTTCAATTGGCGAACCTCCATTCTCACGGAATCCAATCTGTATCCTAGGAATCCAATCCGTATCCGTGTCCGACGTTCCTGTTCCGCCATAAAAAACCAACACAACTGGTAAACACACAATCTAGAGTTCAGAATCAACCGGTAATTATAAAATCCAGTGGTACAAAACCAACTGGTAAACACACAATCAAGAGGTACGGAACCAACTGGTAAACATAAAATCCAGAGATACGTAATCAACCGGTAATTATAAAATCCAGTGATACGGAACCAACTGGAAAAACAATCCAGTCATATGGAATCAACTGGTAATCATAGAAACCAGCGGTACGGAACCAACTGGTAAGCACACAAGCCAGTGATCTGGAATCAACAATAATCATAAATCCAGTGCTATGCGACCAATTGGGAAACATAATTTTAACATAAAATCCAGTGGTATGAACCCAGCTGGGTAAAAACCAATCCAGTGGTACGGAACCAGTTGGAAAACTCAACTTGTGGTACGGAATCAAGAAAACAAACATGGTGTTGTTTGCTAATCCTGTTCGAAATTATTTTAACAGTGTAACAAGGACAAATGACGGACTAAGCACTCTTAGACACATATGTTGAAGACATGAATTTATGCAAAGACGATGTCAAATATATCTACATATAGCTCTATGATTCTCTGGTTTGATTTTGTGTACTACAGAAAGGTCGAGACTGATAATTTTGTCGACTATCCTTCCCCCAATCACATGCATATCAATTCTAGAAAGCGCCGAATACTAAAATCAAGGCGCAATCGATCGTCTATATCTGATTTTAAAAGACGCTGCAATCTTTTACAGATGGAATGGTCTTTTATGAATATGACGTAATGTATAACAAAAGAAAGGCTAGCAGAATATGTGGAATGGAAACAATTTAATGTAAGTAAATACTTAACTTTCAGGACGATTAGTCTGGTTCAAAATTCAAGGAAACGAGGAAGGTCTAACAGCATAAACCGATAACATACCAATAAAAAATTCTACAGATAACGAAAACATGTCAACACTAGAAGAAAACTAGCTCAACGCCCAGGTCCCTAGCAGAGAGAATCCCTCCTAACACAGCCGATGCTAAAGCATTGAGATTGGCTTGGCGGAATACGCCACTATATTGGCCCTTTACAACGCGTTACGCGACAAATCTGGCGGGAAATTGTAGAGCCAATCAAGCCACCCATATTGTTTTATTACCTACTGTCTTCATTTACATCCATTTTCTCCAGCTTCTTCGTCAACTTCTTCTTTTTGTTGCTATTCTCAGATTTTTAGTTTTAGAAGCAAGGAAAGATCCTGCAAAATTCAAAGGAGTAAGAAAAGCAAGAAAACCTACCATGTTCAAAATTACAAAACGCAAAAAGCAAAATGCATGAAAATTCAAAAGGAGAGCATGGACAAAGACGTGTATGTATGTATGTATGTATGTATGTATGTATGTATGTATGTATGTATGTATGTATGTATGTATGTATGTATGTATGTATGTATGTATGTATGTATGTATGTATGTATGTGTATGTGTGTGTGTGTGTATGTATGTATGTATGTATGTATGTATGTATGTATGTATGTATGTATGTATGTATGTATGTGTATGTGTGTGTGTGTGTGTGTATGTATGTATGTATGTATGTATGTATGTATGTATGTATGTATGTATGTATGTATGTATGTATGTATGTATGTATGTATGTATGTATGTATGTATGTTCAGGCGCTCAGCATTAAGAGGTTAGTGCTAGAACTGGTCGGCCTAGTGCCAGGATAATGTGACTAGGTGGGACATCATGCTACATGTCTGCGGCACGATGCCGAGTGTTAGACATCACTATAAACAACCACACTGCAGACATCGCAGCGATATGACTGATGTGTAGCTGTACATCGTGAGTATATCATTGGCGAGCTAATGCATATAGATACGAATCAGCCAGGATTCAAACTAATGGGTATCATAATCAACCTACTTGATTTGATATCTTCATAATAGTTAAGACCTCCTTTCATACACATAAGACAGTGCGCTGCATTTAGTCTGCTTGGGAATCTCTATATGACGTTTGGTTTTGTTTGGCATAGTAATGAATGATACGTAATGTGTTAGGATAAGTGCTGTCGTGCTGCTCGTTAGCATTGGCTGATGATTTTTTTAACCAAACAAATATCACATCGACAAGCAAGGCAAAGCCAGTTACATTTAAAAATGCAGTTTGACGAAGTTTTAATTAAGATCGGGGAGTTTGGATCATACCAAAAACGTCTGTATTTTCTTCTTTGCCTTCCTGCTATAAACTGCGGAATTGCCATGACCATTTCCGTTTTTCTGCTCGGTGTCCCAGATCACAGGTAAGTTTTGCATTGATGCTTAAAATAGCTGAAAAAATAAACAGTTCACGTTAGTTTTTACGACTATCAACTTCCGTTAATTGGCATCACAGATAAGTAGTAGTTTTCCTATCTAAGATTGTTTAACACAAATTCCTATCGAAAGCTATCAAAAATAACCGCTAGCTAGTTGTGAATAATTACCTAAATACTCATCGCAGGTATTTCCAATGACACCTCCAGTTCCAGTACAATATATTCTCTAAACTGCGATATTTATTAAGTACGGACGAATGAAAAATTGAAACAACCCACAAAAAGGAGTAGAATTATGTGATGTTAAATCATTTGAACTATTGGTTTCTTTCATATCCAATAGATTTGTTGCAGAAAAGGTAGGAAACAACAGTGTACTGCCAGAACTAGTATGTTTAATATCGCGAAACTCCAATAACACATTAACTTTTGAGCCAATGCATTTCCATGGGAGAAAACCATACGTAGATACCACTTGTAGATTCTTTTCTTTCATGAGACCACATCGTCTGTTAATATTCTACATTGCCAATTGTATTGCTAATTGCAAGAAACAAGAATAATCCCTTTTTATACATAGACCACCTTAAAATAAATCCATCTATGCTCTTCAACTGTCCCATTGTTCCTATATTTATTTCGTCTGAAATAGTTATTTGGTTTTTAACTTGGTGGATTTACTTTTAATATTTAGTAATCTAACTCGCCTGCTGAGCATAGTGGACCATTGTCATGATTATACATATTTAGCTTCATCTATATGTAAATTATCTCACCAGCAAAACGAGCAGCATAAAACACAATATATACTATCTCACCAACGAAACGAGCTGCATAAAACACAAAAATATACCATCCACACGAACAAAACCATGAGCATAAAACACACAATATACTATCCTCACCAACGAAACTAGCAAGAATAAAACACACAATATACTATCTCACCAACGAACGCGCATGCAAACATACACATCAGGAAAGGAATTGGTGTTTATAGTTACACTACACTAGATTCATACGAATTGGCACTACTAATGGCAAATTGAATAGTCTCTCTTTTCTAGAGATTTGGTTATCCCTGAAAAGGGCTGTTTCTTTTTTGATCTACATAGGCACCTGGCTAATGCTGGCATCTTCCAGGGCGGACACCACACACACACACACACACACACACACACACACACACACACACACACACACACACACATCGCCGGCTCCAATCATTCTCCCAATTCACATTTGTGATTGGGAGAGCAGACAGAGGTTGAGTGGCTTCACTCTTCCAGTCTTCCGTTTTTGGGACAGTGAAGGCTTCCCTCCTACACCACAACCGTGGATGAATAAGTTGTGGTACTGGTAGTGGCATTGCTGGTGGTTGTGCTGCTGCTGCTGGAGGTGTCCTCACCTCAGGTTTCACTTCACACTGTGGTAAAATGAAGAGGTGAGGCAAGATCCTTTCCTCCTTCTCTTTCTTCTTTATTTCCTCCTCCAATTTCATAATTCTTTCTTCTCCTTCTATGGCCTCCCAGGTGCATTTGGAGTTCAAGAAGATTGGTGATTCTTCCACTCATGTTGGATGTGAACTAGTTCACAATGGTAGCTAGACTGACGTACGTTTGGATTTATATTTGTAGAGCATGGACTTGATCGAAAAATTCCTTTAACACCTAATTTGTTTACCATGATAAAAACGCTCGGACGTAAAAGAAGCACTCAGGTTAATCTTTTGCTTTTTTAATTAACAGAGAAAGACACGATTTTTTTGGGACAAGAAAGAGAAAACAAAGGGTGGCTTTTTGTTTGTTTTACTGACCAAAGAAACGAAGTGTTTATAGGTACACTTCTATTTTTTCTAAAACTTTTAAAGTTTTGGCAAATGGATTAAGTATATATTTTCGAGAGTATTGGGTATCCCTGAAAAGGGCTGGTTTTATTTGTGTCGGAGAGTAATGGTAATCTTTGGGTTTTTTACTGTCTAAGATTGCGACCCCGACTGGCAGAAGGCTTTCCAATACGATAAGGCCTGCTTCTGCGAAAAAAGAAAGAGAATTCTTTGGTGTCTATTCGACAGTCTACAAATCCTCCGTTTGGTTCTTGCTGCTGCTGCTCTTCTATTTGCATCTTCTTAAGTCTGTATTTCTTAGTTCATTTTTCTTGTTCTTTCTGAATTTCTTCTCTAAAGACATCTTCTATGAGGTCTTGGATTATAGAGAGCATATTAACATTCTCTCTTTCTTCAGACTTATGTATCAATTACAGTCTGACACGATGTAATTGAACATAAGCTTCGTTGAATTTAGCTAGTCTGGAATGCATCTTCGTAGGTTGACGAGTCAACAGTGGATGGTCAGACTGGAAACCCACCTGCTTTATGTGGTACAAGGGCGGATGTGATAGAAAACATCCCTACTGGGTTTTAGTATTGGAACGTAATGATAACTCATGTGATAAGAAGGGATATAGAGAAAGTCAAAGAGCATATATTCACAGTGTGTTTGTTTATAACTAAACAAACGACATACACGTCTTTTTTTTCTTCAAAATATATTTTTTATTCAATCAATAATGAACATTGTCGTCAACAAAGAACAAGGAACAATTAACAATCATTTTCAAAATACAAATTAGTTTTGACAAGGTTGACAACGCTTGAAATCATGTGAAATTTCAACTGATGAAAGTCATGAGGCCATTGATGTATACTACGTTTTATAGCTAAAGACAAAAGATAACCATAACGGTCACAAAGATGTCGATCTACTATTTTATCGTTTCTAGAGGAGTGACGATCAAAATAAGTTACAATATGTTCTAATGAATATCACAGACTGCGATGATGAAGAAAATAACGCAATATTTTCAACACACCATGGAATCTTTGCTTTGTAATTTCACATTATTGAATCGTGTCGTCTGTGCATTAATTCTCATAAAGTCAATGATATCTTCTTCGAAAGGTGGTAATCCATACGAATCAAAATATTCCCCACAATTGTCTTGAGGAAAGTACACGGCTATCCAGTGAGTTCCTGGAAGATGATTTTAGTCAGTGTTGATGACATAAGCCATAAGCTTGATGGTCTTGAGGTTTTCAATGAGGGAATTCATCTTAGCACACAACAAAGGATCCCAGGAAGCAGTATACAAACTGTTGTTCAAAAGGTAATAAAGTTCTCAGTATCCATTTTTCTCGTTGTTTAATGTTTCTCTTGTTTTTTTTACAGGTAAAGATAAATCATCAATACAATTTTGACTTTTTGCTTGAAATGTTCTGACAAGCAACCGTTTTTTCGCCTTGTTTCCCAACTCTGGGTTAAGAGAGCTTCGATGCGATAGATCTCTTGAGTAGTCAATGGAGGACAGGAATGATCACGTAAGCCTTTATACCACTCATGCAACACAGTTTTTTCTGAGATAAGACTCTAAGCTTCGTCCAGATTCTCGACAAATATTTCTTCTTGGTTCATTATGTAACATTTATCGTGTTAAATTTGACTGGGATGATCGTTTTGACATTTATATCAATCTTTCTTGAACAATTTCGTAATTGTATCCGCAAGTGTTTAGCAAATCACGACACTAAATGTTTTCTTTTGTTCTGGCCATCTGCACTTGACTACCTCGTCCTCTTTGTCTTGGTTTTTCGTTTATGTTTCCACGGTGTCCTCCCATTTTATAGATTCTTCAACTTACAAAGAAGGATAAGTGTATTTCATAGTGTCTAATAGTCTAGAATGACTTCTCTCAAACTGTTGATTTTTATGGTGTTATCGAATTCAGCATACAGGATGACTTTCACTGTGTATTCGAGACCTTATGCTCTTCTAAACTGAAGTCTACACGCAGGATGGAATTGTCCTTCATCGTTGCCTTGGTCTGGAATGAAATCAAAGCCCCACAAAATGTAACCTCCAGCATAATCTTCGAACAAAATGTTGTGGCCATTGTTAGTTCCTAGTTATCCGGTGGCTTCGTACAGGGACAAGTACTATCTCAATTAATTCTTCTGCTCAAAGTTAGGTTCGAAAGGTCTGGTACACAAAGTCTTGCCATCGCGACTAACTTCAATCTTGGGCAGGGCACATCGAAGTGAAAGGATTTTCATTGTTGTTCCGTTGAAGGCTGAATTCTTGACGATCATATTGATCGGAGTCCACTAGTAATGGTGAATAATGTTACTTCTACACGTCATATTGGATACTTGGCAGTAGTTCTGATCAAGTTGTGAATGATGTTGTTTGCCGTTTTAGGTTGCACTTCTACGCTGTGTATGTAAAGTCAAGCTTCTTCGATGATGGTTTTGTAGCCTTGGGCATCAGCCATTAAATGGAAAGCGACATTGCTACGATTCAGTCTCATGCGAATATCCACTCCGTTCAGCAAATACTTCTCTTGCAACCACATGTCCAAATGAAAACTATCCATCAGTTCTAAACTACTTCCTCCCACGATTTTCTTTTTACGGTCATTATAGCCCACATTATGAGGATTGGCACCTGATACCACGGCTATGGTGTTGAACATATTCGGCGTGTCAGGTTTCCACACCACACATGCATCCAGATGAGCGTTCTTGGCCTCTTGGCCTCTTTTCCGTACGTCAAGAGATTTTCTAGGTAAGCTCGGTAAGGGTAAGTATCCATGCTAATGCTGACCAGTTTGTTATTCAAGTACAAATCCACTTCGTTGAACAAGGAAAGCATAAAATTGTTGACGGGTGCTACATCATCATCGTCGTCTACATCACTGTTGTACTTTTTCTTCACTTTCACTTTTAGATAAAAGAAACTGCTATTCAGATCGATGTAATCTTTGGGTTGTCCTTTGATTTCAAACTCGATGGGAGTGGAATCCGTCAAAGAGGAGACGGGATAAAATTCGATCCATTGGGATTCTTGCATGGTCATCATAGTGGGTGGCATGGCAAACAGATCCAGTTCCGACTTGGAACAAGCACAAGACTCTCGGTGCATCATTTTGTTTTGTGTGCAATTTAATAATAAAAAATGTTCGAGTCTCGAACAGTTTTTTATTTTCTTAGTCTTTCTAGTTTTAAAGGCGTGAAGTCCTTTGAAGGGGTGTTTTCGACGTCGTATTTTTCTGCCTAGTCCTTGTTGGGACGTCAGGAAAGCAGGAATGCCTGACTTAGCATCGATAGTAGTATTTATAGGAGTTTCTCGCCGTCCCAAAAGATCCTTGCCCGTTTGAAGCAAAACATTTTTGCCTGCTCTTAAGAAAGCTTCTTTGGGGTTTTGTTTGTCAATCAGTACATTTTGAAGAAATTCTTTACCGTGTGTCAATGTGTCATTTTTGAGAGCGTGCAATCTCCGTGTCACCATCGGTTTCAACACAGGAACCACTGTACGATAGGCCGATTTGAGCATATCTCCTAAACCATGTCCTTGTTGTCGAACGACTCCTTGGTACACAAGATACATGACAATATGTTTTTAGAATAATCGTTTTTGAAAATGAAGTTTCACCGTGACTTTTCCTTTGGTGAATGGAATATCATGTCCCAGCTCTCCTTTAATCGTAATGGTGAAAGTGTTGAAATATGACTTGCTGACCGGTAAATAGTGAGGATGTACAAATTCACGGTGAACGTGATATGTGTTTGTACCTTCCTCGTCAGCAACTGCGGTATAATCAACTTTGAAAGGTATGACACGCAATAACGGTACGGAGGTGTGTCCCACGACGTTTTAGTCCACCACATCGGAGTACACAAAGAGCAAATTCAGACATTGGTTCATTTCTACTGACAGTCGAAAAGTTTTCTTAAAATCCTTGTTAATGCTACTGGCTGGTTGTATTTCTTGATTGACCAAATTGGACTCTCCACCCAAAATGTCATGCAATCCACGACAAAATATAATGGACAATATTTTAGACTGAACATTTTATTAGGAAGTGATGAGATATGGGGTAGTACTCAATCTTGGCACTTTAAATAGCTTTCGACAAGGCTTTTTCAAGCATGGCACCACATCAACAAGGGTTGCTTTAGTAGATCTTGCAGAAAAGAACTGGGGAAAGGAGTTGTCACTGGAGGAGCTGAAGTTGTGTTGAAAGGCATGACGGTCATTTCTTTTAATAGTCGATGATTTGAGAAGCGTCATTCCAAGAGTCAAAACTTGACGGATATCCTTTCCAATGTACTTTAGATTCTTTGGCACGGCGTTTTCCCATCTTATCGTGTTCTTCGATCGAGAATACTTTCGATTTCGTATACGTTGTAACTCGGTTAAATAAACGTTACTTTTAGCACTTTCCCGTTCATGCCTTCCAATTTATAGACGGAAGGATAACGGCCACGCACTCGTTCAGTGAAACGAAACAATTCGGTAGTCCAATTGGGTAAGTAACATTTGCCGAAAGTGCGTTTGGTTTTTCCAATGCGTACCCAATCTCCTGTGTGGCTAACACTTCACCATTTTTGGGGACAGTGACTGACGGGTAAAAGCCAAACAATCGCTCGAAGACGGTCATTTCTTTGTCGCGAGTCACTTCTTGCAGGGCACATCCAATGCTCCCATGGTAAGATTGGTTGTATAATTCAACGAGGTGTGGCAAGACGTCGATGTGTGTTGATGCTCACAATATTTCCACATGCGTTTCTTCAAGGTACGTTGAAAACGCTCAACGATGCTGGCTTTGGTTTTGAGATTCTCGGTGGTAAAATATGAATGTCACGTATCTTTGTCGGTTTGCCATCGAAGAGGGTGACGATCACTTTGTTTTGATACAAGTTTCAGGGCTCGAACTAATTCACTACACGATTTGGAAGTCAAGGGCACAATCCAAGCAAATTTGGAAAAGACGATGACACAAAATAAATATTTGTAGCCACAATTGTAGATGGCCAAATGAGACATCGGCTAAATCCGCTTGCCATTGATGACCGTTACCTTCTACTTGTGTGCGACTTCTAGAAAATGTTCGTCGAATGGGTTTGTGTAAGATGTACGTGGCTTGTTCTTGTAGCCATCGTTGCACATATGGTAAACGGACACTTTTCAGTTTTGTTTTGGCAGCACGATACAATTTCTGAACTACGTAACCGGCAGGATGGGATGGATCGTAGTAAATGCTGGCTAAGACCTTTCCATTTTGTTATAAGTGATCCCATTTTCACTGATGCTACTCTTGTCTTCATGTGGTGTTTTCTTGGTTTGTAATGCTTTGCGTGTCAGATGGGCAATGACTGTCGACGAGAAAGATGACGGAACAGGGGTGATTGGTTCTTGTTTAACTTCTGGTTTCTCTTCTTTCTTTTTCACTTCTGTCGAAGAAGGGGTAGCCATCATCTTCTTAATCCAACCAATTTTGGATGTCGGTGATGTTGTTAACTTGCGTACTTTTTCTGGTGGAGTTTGAAATTCGTCTTCTTTTTCTGTCTTCACCACTAACGGTAGTGACGGTGGTGATGGACTTTTCATTAAGGTCTTCAAATCTTTCAGAGTGGGTGAAGATGTTTCGTCAAAAGCTTTTTGGTGAAATAGTTGCATTGTTGCAACGATGACATCTTTGTAAGCCGTTTGAATGAGTTTTTTTTCGCATCGGTGGAGGAGCTTTGGACAGGGCAGACAACATGTCCCAATGTTTGACTAAATGAAATGTCAGTCCCTTTCTTTTTCCTTATTCTTTTGTTTTTGCACAGAATAGCGACAATGTACACGGTGTGCACTTCTTGGTGAGGTCATCTTGGGGTGTTTAAGAGCACAAAAACAATGATTCGTATGGTTTGCTTCAGGTCTTTTTTAGAATGGAATGCGTCGCCACTGATTATCTTTACGTCGTATCAACTTGATGACAGACAACACACGTCGTTGAGGAGTTCGCAAAGGGCTAAAACGAGCCAATTCTTGGTTGGACAAATCCAATAAATTTTGTAACACCTGATCTCTCTTGGACTTTGATTTAGGGCGGGCAGGTACTTTGTGAGCAGCGTCCTCTGCTGCTAAAGAGGAAGTGGGTATCACCGCTGGTGGAGACATTTTTGTAGACGCTCTCTTGTGGGTAGAAACTGTTTTCTGTAGACTTTTCTTTTTCTGAGACGGTGACCTGGTCTTGGTACCGTTGCTCTTTTCTTTTTTTGAGGTGGTTACCTAATCTTGGCACTGTTAGTCTTTTTCATTTTGTTCTGAGTTCTTCGGGGAGTGGCTTGTTTCGTGGGGGCAAATTTGGGCGCATTGGGATACCATTTTAAAAGGGAACGAAATATGACACTTCTTAGAGAACCACTGCCTGCAGGTTTCAAAATGATTTGCTTTTTGGTTTGAGTGTCAATGCGAGGATCGGTCAGTTGCGTTAAGGCTACTCTGTTTCTGTCAAAACAATGTTTGATTTGATGTGGAATCTGAATGATACCTTGCAGTAATTGACGTGCTGTCACCGTAAACCATCGTAAGACTTCTTTAAGACTGGCTTCTAAGATACGAGCACGTATTTGTGGTTTTTGTTCACGACTAATGCCGTACAAGGCACGAACCAATTTGACGGGAAGATGAGACTGAAGGGACGTCATGTTGACAGTATGTTTTTATAGAATTGATTTTTTTGTTTGGTAGTTAACTCGACGACGGGGACGTGTACACGTCAGGTCCTCCGTCATGGCACCAGTGGTGAAACAGATGGTACGAAATCGCAAATAATCGGGGATAGTTTTTTTTAAAATCCAGGAGTAAATAGGCATGTGGAGTCTGAGTGGCATCTTCGTACGCATGAGTCAGCCAAGGTGTTAATAAATTTTTGGCTAAGACTTGCACTTGCGATTTATCTCTAGGACTTTTAAACAAAACGAGGTAATGAGCATTGAGACTGATGGTACGATGGGCTTTACGTTGTTGAAACAAATTCTGAGTAATGTAAATGACACTGGCATTACGATGATACCCTTTACATGTAAACCACAGTTTAATTTCTTCTTCGTCTTCTCCTAACATGTCATCAAAGATTACCAAATGGGTTTGACTGGGGCCAGACACGATGCCGTCGTCTTCGACTGGACTGCCTTCAACAAAGACAATGGATTCACCTTGACTTTCTTGTAGAACGCTGTATGCCGATTGCCACTTTTTGTAACACCACTCGATGCATTGAGGTGAACGATCGATCAAATGATGTTTTTGTTCGATGAAACGTTTGACAAATTCGGTTTTGCCTGAACCGCTAGGTCCAGCAATGAGGATGTTAACAGGATGTCGAAGATACAAGGCCTCCCAACTAGAACGATCTAAATGTTCATCAATGACATTGAAAGTGGAGGGAGAGGGAGCAGAGACAGTAGAGGTAGCCACAGTAGTGTTAGGAATATCACCTTTCTTGTAACACGTAGACAGACAAGACAAGAGTTTTTATACTTTTTTAAGGACACGTTTATTGCACACTTATTAAATGTGAATAACACGAAAGATATAAATACATAATAGCCAAATTGTACAAGTATTAAAGACATTAAGACAATCATAGTGGAATAAAAACAAGTGTCTACTTTACAACATTTTTGTCATCCAAAGGTAGAGTCCTAGGGACAGTGTGTAATGTTCTAAACGTTTGTGCATTCCGTGTTACTATTTCACAATGGTTCTCCTGGAATGGTCTTTCGGGATGTCAAGAACAGTCCTGTCCTGAAGATAGTAGTTTTCCTCGGTGACAGGCTGTACTTCTTCGTACTCTGGTACTGCCACTAACACAGGATTAAAAGTGACTTTTTGACGGAACGTTTTAATGTTTTAGGATGACAAATCTCGGGCATAGTCGGCAATTTCTTTGGACCAAGCCTGAAAACCCCAACTTTTCCAGTGACTTACATCTGTCCAGTGAGAATCAGAGGCGTAGCTAGGATTGGGCAGGGGGGGTACATATGTCCCCGGGCGTCAATGTACAGGGCGCCAAAATGAGGCTTACAACGTTACATTATAATAAGTAAAATAGAAAAATCTGATTAAACGGTGAGGGGGCTGGGGCGCCAATTCTAAAGTTCGTCTCCGGGCGCAAAATGTCATAGCTACACCTCTGGTGAGAATGTAAGTCATAATCTACGCACACATCATGATACACATCTTCAGTATATACTAGTTGACGAATCTTGTTTTCCTATAAAGGTCGGGAAGTATCCACATGAAAGCGCAAAACTTTGAGGAGAATCAGTCTATAATGGGCATTTAAAATGATTACTTTCATGTTTTATCGTGTAGTAGGTATTGTTCGTAAAGAGTCCACAAAACATCGGACGGTAAACGAAATCTAAGAAAGCAAATAACTAAGACACACACGACACGTCGACACCAATTCAATGGACACAGTTCTCGTGAAAGGCAATGGTAATCCTCCACTGTTTGAATATGGTCATGAATCTCCTTCCACTGAATCTATTGTATCACCAATGATTAAATTTTTGGCATGGTAGAACGTTTTTATACCCTCTTTGGTGTCAGGTAATAAGTGAACGTTTTGAATACCTTCATTTTTATTTTAGTACCGCACCAAAAATGTCTAGTCACTAACTCACACATCACTCACACACCACACTTCGCACAGAAGTTCTTTCTTGAACTACAAGGAATTTGTATTTTAAGGATTGTTTGTAATCCTCTAATTCGTATTTTGGAATTTGGTGTCCTATTATCACCTTGTAAGTTGAAAGGGTTGCATCCAAATATTTAGGAATATGACCCGCTTCGTCAATGTCTGACCATTGGAACACTTTCCACTGAATCATTCTTCTAATAGCATTGAGGTACCAGTGGTTCCAACATCGGTGACGTAACGGATGCAATTCTTCTTTGCGTTTGACTTGTATTTTGACCAACTATAAGTAAATGCGTTCTCTCAACTCCACAGGTAAATCACGTATGTTCTCTTGTAAAGGATCCATGACCATGTATCAGTCAAACACTTATCCTAGAGCGAAAGTAATGAACGTAGTTATTTCTTTCCACTGCCATTCAGGGTAACGATCAAGAATGTCAATAAAATCTTTCATTGTAACTGATCTAAAGCGAAACTGTAGAATGAACACACCCTTAATCCAAAGACATCAAACCTCTTGGTTGACTTCTTTTACTTTCCTCTTGTGAACTTCTCGACACAAAAGTTCTAGTCACAAACTGAGATTTGGCTCTGGCAAGTCCCTGCCAAATGTCCCTGTTGATCTTTTCTTGCACTTAGAATGGTAATGTTTGAAGCTTAGTTTTGATATTGGGTTTAAATGATTGTCTAGGGGTGGTCCAACGTTTGACTCCTTACCATGTCACTACTTTCTTACACGACATGGTTGGTCCCACATCAAGGACGAGGTCCCACTAAAGGCAGATAGTTACGATCTGGAGACCAACGAGCATGTTCCATGTAAGCGCAATCTTTCTTCTCCCACTCGTGAAGTGACACGCCACAACTGAAGCACTTAACTTTATTCATTTCGTCCATGTACAAAAGTCCGGCTGTGGCTAATTCTTCGGGTTAGGTCCTCCCAGATATTTTGGCCATTTTCCTCGGAAGGTTTTTAATCGACTTTGATAGTCAATGTATTCTGTCAAACGCACAGGGAACGAATATTTGTCTTTCACAGACTCATTTCGATAAGGATGTGATGAAATCCTTGGGACTGTTCTCAGTTTTGCATGGCATCCGTAGGGTGGTAGCCGTATGTTGTTCTTTGAAAGTGGACATCCACCATAAATGCCAGTAAAGTGAAAAGGTGTATGATAACGAGTGGCATCACTTTTGCATCCGTCAGGTTTGATACGTATACCATCATCATCACTTTCCATGGTAGGTTTGGTCGTCATAGCAAAGTTCCCATCAAGATAATGTGGTACTGAATCACTGAGGTCACAGCGTACGGCATCTATGCCATCGCAAGGAACAGCATCGCACTCGAGTTTACTCTTGCTGGATACGTGCTGTGTAAAAGGATTCATCTTTCTCTCTTGGTTATTTGTGAAATGATAATTGTAGTGTTTGATTTGAACTACCGGTAAACGTTACCTTGTTGCGATTTTCATGTGAAATAGGATTACCGGATGAAAATAGTCCCATATTTACTGCACTGCATTTGTGACCTGATATTTGTAGTGTTTGATTTGAAAAATAGACTGTACAGAAGACGTCAACAAATTTATTTTCCCATATATGCTAACTAAAGATGCTGTGGTTGGATAAAGATCTGTCAATTAGGAGACCCATTCGTGTCCATATTATTCTCCGAACAGAGTTGAGTTTGTTTACTTCGTTACGTTAACATTTAAGCCACCTTTGTATATACGGTGGATTCTAAATCTATGTTACTGATATACGCACCCCACTCACCCACCCACCCCGCTATCCCTTAGTTTTATTCGCTATTGTCGTTCTTGTCTTGTAGTTTTATGCCATTTTCTTATGAAACTATTGTTAAACATGACACAATGAACCCCTGTGAGAGTAGCATAATATTGGGACAGTCGATATGATATTTCCTCAATTTCCATTTGCGATTCGAGTTAATAAATGGCCGCCAAAAAATGTTCATTCAGATAAAAACATTGCGGTAGGCGGTTTTAAAAACGTTTTCCCACGATCCCAGCCAATCAGAAAAGAAAATACCGCACAATAATTTCATGGGGTTATTTGGACCTATCAGAATCACATAAAGTGATATTTTAACGTGTGTTAATATAAAAAAATGAAATTGCATATACTATAGGAAAACCATACATACTATATGATAATACAAAATTCCCCATGGCGCTATATTTCCCCAGATGTTCCAGGTGACGTCATTAAACTTTGACGCTATAATACCCCAGGGTGTTTTTTAATGATAACTCCCATTAACGCTATACTAACCCACTATACTGCTATTGTATGTACAATTTATTCATTATTTGTTGTGGCGTAGGGAACCCATGCAACTTGCTGGAGGAGGTGGGAACAGGACTTAAATTGCATAAAGCAACTTTGGTTTCGTGGGGTAGGGATGAGCAGTAAATTTATGCAACTTCAATGATCATTAATTTTATTGTTATTGTCAAATTTTACTATTTGACATTTTTTTTACATAAACTCATGTCCTTTCTATAAGCAAGAGGCAAACAACCCCAAAACAATAAATCAAAAACTAAATAACAGAGATCCATCTCTTTGTAAAAGGATGTTATTGAACTGCCTTTGATGACATGAGAGTCAAGTATGGGAGGTAACCCCTTGTACTTCGGAAATACCAGAGTTCAATCCGTTCAACGAGATATTAGATACGGTTTAACATCGCATTAAAGTGTCGAGTTTATACAATATCATGATAGTCACTATGTTTGCACATTAAGAAAACTAATTTTTCAATGTTAAAATGCTTGCTACTGAGTTGATCAGGGATCTGAATGTCGTGTGGTCTAAAGTTATCTCTTACCGATCACTAGCATCCCACTTCTGTCTGCGTAACCTCATTTATCTGGTTCAGCTAATGTGGCTACGTAAGAAAGCATGGCAATACTATCGCTTGGGGTCGTAGGTTCTTACTGGAGTTGACAAAATATTTAACAAAACATTTAACATTTAACAAAATAGCTGTCGTAAAAACTCTGTTTTGTCACAAATCCTTCATGATTGTAGGGTTCTGTGATAAGGTTTTTAAGCAGTACATCAAAATCCAAAGGATGCCGTCATATAAAATAGTCCGAAGTTTATGTCTTTTTCTCGTTGCTATAGAAATAAAATTATGAAATAAACTCATGACATACAAATGAGAAAACGACCAAAAGAAAAACAAAAACGCTAATGAGTCCTTGATTTGTTTTCTTCTTCTACTAGATGTGCTATCCCCGGTTATGACAACGATACCTACAGGATACAGAGTGACTACCACCAAATGTTGGTGAACAAAACCATACCTAGATCCTCTGATAAGAAACTTAAGTATGACCAATGTCATATATTTACTGCTAACACCACCTATGATGAGTTCAATCATCCCAACAATGACACTCCAACTTTGAACTGTAAACGTTGGGTATACGACGATGCCATATTTAAAGCAACATTTGTTTCGCAGGTATCGTATATTTTTGCATGCTTTAATACCATGATATTTAGCTATCACTCTGGCCTTATTTACAATCTCATTATCTTACGTCATAAATATGTGGAATACTTCTGATTTTTTGGAAGTGTCTTTATACGGCAGCCATATACCACTGTTTGTGTTTATGTATATATATATATATATATATATATATATATATATATATATATATATATATATATATAATATATATATATATATATATATATATATATATATATATATATATATATATATATATATATAATAGATAGATAAATTGCCCAAATTATTCTTGCTGATAATTTTATTTTTATGTTATCAAGGAAAGTATTTGTACATTTTATACTTTAATCTACAAGAATAGGGCTGAACATCGGTTTATGTTTACTCGGAGTATATTGGCGTTTAAACTTTGGCAGTTTTATTTCATCTTTGTTAGACACGTATCGAATTTGCTATCATCTTAACCCTTTAAATGTGCCTTTGATTGACAAATCAAGTTATACGATTGTTTAAAACATTTAAATATGGATATTAGCGTCTTTCAGATGGAATGTAGTTTTAGATCTAGTTCTACAATGGTAGCTTGGCGAAATTTAAACAAAACAATAACTCCTCGGCAAAAAGTCTTTAATTACACTGGTATCAACATCATCATTCATGTGAACACAGATAAGAATGGTTCCTGAACATCCAGAGACACGAACTGTAATAGACTTCGTTTCTTAACTTGCAGTATTGACACAAAGATATTGTCTTCTGTTATGCCATAATCAGTAAGTTTGTGAATCCTTGCTTTGAGCCAAACTCTGGAACATTTTTGGAACACACTTATAGCAAACGATATAGCATATCATTGTCACTGCGATTTTAAGAAATTTGAATGGTGCTTGGAAATTAGTTCATGCAGAGTAGAATGTAGTGAAATAAAACAAAATTGATATTATTTTTTTTAAAGATTAACTTGATCTCAAAATGAATCAAACTATTCTAACAACTATCCTTTCTAAAATGTAAAGGATACTCTGAATAAAGAAATAGGTCAGTTATTAGATGAATAATTATTGAATGGAATCTGTGCACGTTTATTTTAAATTCATGCCAATATAGTGTATGAATTATGAATGGAAAATGAAAAGAGTATCATAAGAGTGTATAAGGTCACCCATATGTATAATTTCCCTTCTTGCTGTGAAAAAAAGTTTCGTATTCTCTCTTTTCGTTACAGATTAATTTGGTCTGCGATGACGTTTATCTGCAATCTTTGGCTAGTATGTTGTTTTTTGCTGGTGTATTAGTTGGAGCCTTCTTTTTTGGTTTCCTTTCGGATAAGTAAGATAATGAATACATTTTTTATTTTAGACTCCAATAGAGAACTTCTAATTATTTTAAAAATTTATTCTAAAAATTAAGATGTGATTGGCCGTTTTTTGACGTTGTATCAGAAATATATTTTTCAGTCGGCTGGAAATGTTAACAATGTTCATAGAAGATAAAAGCAAAAAAGAAAAGAAATCCATGCATCTTAAATAACAATGCGAATGAAAGCTTGATATAATATATTTCTAAGTAAAACTTATACTATTTCTAAACTAATGATCATTAATATAAAAACGTGAATTGAGGTTTCATGCCAGACTGAGCGAAGAAATATTGGCATCACATGTATTAAGAACTAACAATGAAAACAATGAGAAAAATAACTGGGATAATAGAGTAGAGAACTGCGAATATGAAATGCTTCAATACCATATAAAAGCAATTTTATATTTCATGTGACCTATAATTTCCAGTACAATACCAATGTGACACTTTCTTATTTTGTCCGTATTTATCAGGGAACTTTGAATCTCACTTCATTTATTTAAAATCCTTTGTGAATTTTTTTTTAGAATAGGCCGAAAGAAGACTCTTTACGTTTCGTTCATCCTGATGTTAATTTCCACGGTGGCTCTGACATGGGCTCCAAACTATGCAGCGTTCGTCAGTTTGAGATTCTTTGTTGGAGCATCAGCTTCTGGGATTTTCATAACCGCTTATATTATCAGTAAGTTACTTTCTTTCATTATGATGTAGGGTTGTATTCTGATCATAACAAGCAATACATACACACATACATACATACACACACATACATACATACATACATATATACATACATATACTGGATGCCATCTTCAAAAGCTATGTCACAGTTTCTCTCCTTGCATCCTTACAGCGCATATAATTGGACAATTTTCAAACACTGGAATCGACAAAAACAAAATGGAATTTTGTCATTCTACAAGGATAAAGTGTCCTTAAATGAATTTCGCTTCAGGTATGGAACTCGTGGGACCTTCAAAACGTCTGTGGGCCGGTTTTGGCAGCATGTATTTCTTTGCTATCGGTTTGCTGGTAGTTGGTGGCATTGCTTATGGCGTTCGAGACTGGAAATACATTGAACTTATAACCAGCTGTTCTTGTGCGGCCTATTTACTCTACTGGTGGTGAGTGATGTATCGTATACTATAAAATTTTCTTCTTTCAGTAAATAGATGCATACGGTTCTGATACCGGAATTCCTCCGATTCGTAAATACCTGTATTCGGTAATTTATGATATTTTTCTGATTATGAAAATGTATCAGGTACACATATTTTTCTTTGAAATAAGAACATGACAGAAATGGTGATATTTGTCACCTATTTCTTGCAACTGACAAAGTATATAATATCATTCGAGTTGATAGTCAAACTTGTGACGAAATTTTAGAAAAAGAAAAAATTAATAAGCTGATGTAATAATTCAGGCAAAAATATAACGTTTCACCACTTAAATTTATATCTGCAAATGGTACATTATCATATTTAATTGTTTTCTGAGTTATTTCTTTAAAAGAAGCCAGACTTTAATTTAAGGTTCAATTGATCTATGTGGCAATTTCTACAAAAATATTTATTTATTCCATGACGGATATTTTATTTATTCCACGACGGATATCGGATATTTCATGAAATCACAGTAAATCTGGATATATATATATATATATATATATATATATATATATATATATATATATATATATATATATATATATGCATGTGTGTGTGTCTTTAATTAATAGTCCTCCTGTTTTAGAACCTTATAATAGGTTTAAGGTTTAAGAAACAAAACAATAGCAAAGTCTTAAATACATTCCATATATGTGCCATAACAAGGACATTAGCCTTACTATTTGGACCGACAATTGCAACCTCTGTATCATTGATAACATAAACACTTTAGATAGGACATACATAGGAAGTGCAAGCATGCCATTATGAAGAATGATGTTGTTAGTTACTTGTTGCAGTTTCAGTTTCAATGTTTTTATCCAGCCAAATTTCCTTTTGTCTCTCACTCCAGAGTTTTGCATATTTTGTCCCTTGGGCATGAGATGGGAAGTGGGAAACGGAAAAAGGAAGGATTGTGATTAAATTGTGTACTACATTAAAATCATTTAGAAAACGGGGATTATTATTACTTTTTGTCGTTATTTTCATACGTCACTAATGATTAATGAGTGGAAATTCATCTTTGATCTATAAAAATAGACCCAACAGCACACAGATCCAAGAATGTTTATGTATGCGTATTATTGTCTATTGAGCGGATCACAATTTAATATGCCAATAGTATTGGTATATCAAATTGCTTTATTCCAACACTTTAAAAGCGATTCTATTGTAACAAGCCAGGGGTCTTTTGCTTGACCGAGCGGTGTCAAAACCCTGGCTCGAATCCCGCTAGAAGTCATAACTTTACCCCATATTTCCAAAGACTTCTATTCAATTTCAGTTGTAAGTTGGAAAGCCCGACATGTCCATTCTATACATAAATTTTACAATAACCACATATCTACAACTTGCTAATTAACCATCAAACGCACATCCGCACAGTTTCTCTACATTAACTTTCCGTTCCGCTAGTAGTTCACACGGTAGAAACTGTACAACTATCCCTAACACGGGAGACTATTTTAACTACCCATCTGAGGTCAGTCGATCTACCGTTTCAAGGCACACCACACCGGTAAACCTACATCACATTTGCCACTATGGCGACATAAACGGTATCTTCCGAGTCCTTTCTCCTTTATTCCATTGTGTAATTTACCGGTTTCCTACCATAAATACTGCCGCTGCAATCACAACACCGATGTACTACCCTAGGTTTATTAAGGTGCTACATCACGACAGGGACAGACATGCAGATTGGGTCTGAGTTCGCTACTCTTTGACCTTGGCATCTTAGAAACTCACTAACACTTTCTCCCCGTGACGTTTGCTCCTAATAACGGACTAATTATTTCGTGCTAAGGAATATTTCTCATTGCACCGAATTCCAACAATCAAATACATAATCACACAAACCTACAAATAGCTTAAACTAAATGCGCATCTCCTTAATTTTATTACACTATTTTTAATATATGCGGTATATGAACACATTATCATGCAGGTTAGAAAATATTTTGTTCATATTCGACGAATCAACGGAGATTCGAGACCAGGTCCACTGGTAAACTTCACCAATCGCATTCCCTGTAGGCACCAATGCTTATACCATCTCGACGATGCATACCACTAAAACCTGATGCTATGATGTTGGTGTTGGTTGTATTAACACTGGAGCGTAACAGACATGCATATATATATATATATATATATATATATATATATATATATATATATATATATATATATATATATATATATATATATATATATATATATATATATGGATGGATCGATGGATGGATGGAACCAGTATACCAGTTTACCTTAGTATTTCTCAGTTAAACTAACCGCAGAAAATATTTATGGTACCCAGCTCAGATATATATGTGATTTCAAAGAAGCGACTAAAATAATACATTGTTGAGACGCATAAGAACATCGCTTTTTTACCTACATTGGAGGCCTTTTAAGGACAGTCTCTAAGGCTCAACATACCGTCCACACCTGGACCGAGGAAACTATGCATCCAGTGAATGATTCTGAGAAATCATTTTCACTTTTTGATCCTCTTTAATACATGTCAGTGCAATATATTACTTGAGAATGAAAATAATTACATATTGTTAAAGAAACTACTGATTAGATTTCTACTAATCACTAGAATATCAATGTGCTTCATGTACTACAAAAACAACATTATCAATTTGGTAAATATCAAATAACAAATCCTCTTCGTAAAGGATCGTACAGTTGTAAAAAAAACACACATCGCCAAGCAAACAAACACCAAAAAGGTAGAGATTTCAGCAATTATTTAATATCTCATTTTAATTGGCCATTGTATCATCGATTGAGTCTATTGGCTGTAATTGACAGAAAGTTATCGTTAGGTTTATTATATTCTCAAAACTCCTTTTGTCTAAACAAGGTTTATCCCCGAGTCTCCACGGTGGCTTATAAGCAAAGGCCGTATACAAGAGGCAGAGGCGATTCTTCACAAGGCAGCCAAGGTGAACAAGGTCACGCTACCCGAGAAAATATTTGACAAAGATACGCTCAACACCAAAGTAACGGAGGGCAAACTGTGGGATTTATTTTCTTCGAAAGTTTTATTGCTGAGAACTCTCATCATATTTTTCAACTGGTATGTTATATGTTTTTTTAGGAAATTTTTACACACTTGTTAGAGACCTTTTGGAGCTTCGACTGCGATACTTTTTGATAGCTACTGAAACCTAATGCATAATGAGCATAACGAATTGATTAACACTGACGCAGCGGTTTGCAAAGAAAATCCGTATGACTTTTTTATTCAATCTCTCATCGACTTTCTGGCACAGTTAATATTAATTTACTATGTATGCCATCGAATGTCAGGCACATCTATTTATTTATTTATTTATTTGTTCATGAACCACAATCCCCTACGCATAGATTTTGAATGCAGATTGCTCAGCCAGCAATATCTTCAACGTATTTGTTTTAAAGCTTTTATATCATTTTATAATATAAGCATACAAATATAAAGTTAAGATCAGATCTCTCTACAAGAAAAGTCGCTCCGCTAGAATTCGATACTTCCCTACTCTTCCAATGCACAAAAAGAATTTATATGGGTAATACATTATTTATTTTCTGAAGCAGCGTGCGTTCATAACACATAATACCCTAATTTCGAAGCAGTATATGCAAGCAAGAGATCAGAAATTGTGTATTGAAAATAAATCTAAACAGTTACTAATACTAGCAATATTATTAAAAATCGACACCGAAATGTATATATATATATATATATATATATATATATATATATATATATATATATATATATATATATATATATATAGGATGGTTGTTAGTATGGTGTACTATGGACTGTCCCTGAATACTGGAAACTTAGGCGGAGATTTCTACCTGAATTTCATCATTTCCGGTCTGGTAGAGTTTCCAGCTGACACCCTCTGTATTTTACTTCTGAACAGACTGGGAAGGAAGAACCTGCATTGTGGCTCAATGTTACTGGGAGGTATTGGGTGTCTTTGCACGATTTTTACAGTCCTGTATGGAGGCGATGGTAGGTGTTGTAACATCGACTTGCGAAATATTGACAGTTATAAATATGGACAATTGTTGACAAATGGAATGCATTTTCCATATTAAACTAATCAGTAGTCTCAGAGATCCAGTTACAATGAGCATTAGAAGGCCATTCAACAATTGCCATAAAACTGCTATTAATATATATATATATATATATATATATATATATATATATATATATATATATATATATATATATATATATATATATATATATAAACAATGTAGACAAGCTTCAAAGCAAATGCAAATATCAATATATCTTTGATGTGGTAAGACTTAAACATTAATTATAAACACAAGATCTTTAAAATAGGTAACTAGAGGACGGATCATCCAGAACTATCACCCCCAAAAATTATGGGTAGGGTAAAGTTATAGGGGTGTATTTTGGGTGGAAAGATAGAGAAAAAAGAACAGAAAATGTTATAAGGATGATGAGAAATAAAATGGAAATCTGGGCACAAACGCCGCAATGTATAATGGAGAGGGCACAAGTATATATTTGCATATACATACATACACACTTATACCATTCATACACATTAAAATAATTGGTTGATATAAATTATATTTTTTTAGGAAAGGAGAAAAAAATTAAATTAAATTAATTTTGAAATTGTAATGCTTTTACTTACATTTTAAGAGTGCCACTGTGCAATAGAAATTATTTTTTTTTAAAAATTGTTTTACGTGATTTGGTGTTTGTTCTGAGTCATTTCTCTATTTATATTTATGATAAATACGCCTTGCATGTAGGTGCATTCCAATTCCTTTATATTACGAAATATTTTAAACGAGCCGAATAACCTATATATTAAAGGTCAAAAAATGAAGAAAAAAAGTTATATTAGGTTTTGGTTAGTTGTTAGTCTGCGTCACCCATTTTAGTTGCGTTCCCTATTTCCCGTGTATGTGTACTGAATGTCCATGTGCTATTCACGGATTTTTCTGAGGCTCTTTAGCAGGCCTGTCCACTTCGCGTGGTGCATTGTGGCCTAGCCCCCACTATGTCTACGTCTCCTACTTCTTCCATGTGTAGATTCCCTGTCCCGCAAATAGAAAGAAAAAAAAAGAAAAATTAGATGTTATTAATTAGAGGTTAGATTTCTTGGATGACATGTTAACATATTGTTAGATATTGTTCTATTTTTTAATGGTTATAGTTATAACGTCAATTTTTAATTTTTAATTTTTTTTTAATCACTATTACACGACCACATGCTTTCATTGTTTCCACAATGTGGCTAATTATTTCTCTCACTATTTTGTTATCTGTTGTTATCTATTCCAAGTGAAGTAGCATTTATTTGGAGAAATATTTGCTTATTTTTATTAGTCCAATTTTCTTTACCCGTTCCTGTTTATTTTTCTGGCATTCTGTTATTACATGATTTCTGTGTAGCTTCCTCCTTGGCACATTTGACATTTAGATATATTTTTTATCATATGTCTTCTTTTTACTGCTTCACCCGTTAGCCAAACATTGTGTAGGTATTTATACATTACACTCTGTATTTTTAATGATTTTATATTTGTTCAATTAGTCTACACTACCTCCCAGTCAACCCCCCAATTTTCATTTTCAACTTTACTCCTTACATTTTCTTGTGACTTAATCCGGTTAATGAGGTTCTTCTTATCTATTTCGTATATTTCTTTAACATCTCTGAATTTGTGTCAAATGTCCTTAATATAATTTAAGTTTTTTGGGGCTACTAATTTCTTTGTCAACGCGGTGTTTTTATAAATATCCATCTATTCCCAATTAAAACCCGAACCAGAATATAGATAGTGCTTCCCATAGAGTATTTGGATTAGAATTTAATTCTTTAAAACGATTAATTACAATGGCTTGTTTCATTAAAATTGGGTTTGACAATGCTAATATCCTATTTTATTTACCTTTTTTTTCAATGTAGTGCATTTTAAAATTCCATACGTATTTAATTACCTGGTTGTCTATTTTCCCTAGAATATTGTTATCAAAATCAAAGAATTTTATCGTATAGTTCATAGTTGAATATAAGTATGTTTTGACTACATGTGCCCTCTGCATTGTACATAGCGGCGTTTGTATCCAGATTTCCATTTCATTTCTTATCGTTCTTATCACATTTTCCTGTTTTCTTCAATATCTTTCCATCCAAAATAAACCCCTATAGCTTTTACTCTACCCTTAATTTTGGGTGGTGGAATTTCCAGGTGATTTCCCCCTCTAGTTACCTATTTTAAGGTTCTCTGTTTTATCGTGGTTTATTTTTTAACATAATACTTTACCAAAAGATTCATATTCTTGTTCCAGATGCCTAAAGGAATTTTGGTCAATTATAAAGTTAGTGCAATTATCTACTTGTTGAAGCATTTTGAATTCGTAGTGGAGATTTGGAATCTTTATTCCGTCAATATTTTGGCTAGTCCTTATCCTTACACTCAAAATTTCTATCCCAATTACGTATAATAGCAGTGACAGTGGGCATCCTTGCCTCACTGACCTTAGGATTTAAAATTCTTACGATAGCGCTCCATTTATCTGTACTCTGGCCTTAATTTTTCAGTACAGAAAATCAGTCCATTTCCTGAAGTGTTCTCCCAATCCAAATTGTTTAAATACACTTTGTATAGTTATGTTCAGTTATATCAAAGGGTCTTTTTTCTTGGTCCACTAGCACCGTGGAACCTTTTTGACCTGAGATCTGTATATATTCTAAATAATTTCAATATTAAGTATGGGTTTTTTTTGTATATTTCTACCCTTGATTCCACATGTCTGATTTATATTTACTTTATTGTCAATTCCTTTTTAATGCTATTCTCTAGGATTCTACTTATTATTTTATAATCTATATTTAAGAGGTCGATGAACCTCCAGTTTTTTATATATTCCCTCCCTCCATTCCCCTTATCCATTAATGTAATTATCCCTTTTCTCATTGAGTTTTTCATAGTCTTATTTTGAAGAAAAATATTATTATACAGGTTTTCTAAGATCGGCGTTAACTTTCTTTGGAATTTTTTGATAGAGTTCCGCTGCGGACCCTATTTATTATATCCTTTTATCCTTTAGTAACCTTTTGTTTTTGTCTAGCAGTTTTTCTTTTATTTTTTTCTCCTGCCTTCCTTAATTCCTTTCTTATTTTAATTATTCCCTGCTCTTATCTCCTATCTTTTATCTATCTCATTATTTGTCATATGTACTTTATCTTTGATCTCTTTTTCCTTTTTTTATTCTGACTGTTCTTTAGATTTCTCTCTAGCTGCTATATTTCCTTTGTTTATTTTTCTACTCTTCTATTTGCAAATTGTTTTGCTTTATTTTTGAATTTATCTTTAAGTTTGTCCCATTCTTCTACTTTCTCCCAACTGTTCCCCGTACTAGTTGGCATATTTTTAATTTTATTATCCTTAAACGTAGTTATTAATTTGTTTATTTCTCCTCTAAAGTACTAATCTTATAGATCTTTATTGTTGAGTTTCCATATTCCTTTTTCCCATTTAGTTCTATTCTTTAATATCATTGTTAATTCAATTAGTTTGTGGTCCGAGATTTTAATATTTGTTATTCCGACTTCCCTGTATATTCCATCTTTAAAGTTTGCCCCATACAATTTATCCAATCAGCTTGCTTTCCCATTTTTATACTCATATGTATATTCTTTCCTTAATATGTTTAGTTTCCTGTATATATCACTTAGATCATGTTTATTTATTAATTTAATTATTATCTCTCTAAATCTTAAATCATTTATTGCCAATTTGCCAATCCTGTCAATTTCATCTCCCACCCAGTTAAAATCCCCTCCTATTAATAACATCTCCATTGAATACTTGCTTTTATGTTTATCAACATTTTCGATATATTCTTATTTATTATATTTATTTGCAGGAAGGTATGTAATAATTACACGAATTTTATTTATTTCAATGTGTAGAAGTCTTTCCTTAAAAAAACTCCCTTTCTTCTTTCCTTTTCGATACTACGCCTCTCTTTTTTATTATTGTTGCTACTCCCGCTTTTATATCGTCATATTTATGGTTACTTGTTAGTACAATTGCATTCAGTTTTTGCTCAATTTGTTATATAAAATCTTTAGTTAGGCCGTTGTGTGTTTTTTGTAATAAAATAGCATCATATATATTTAAATTGCACAGTTCGTTTATTATATCCTTATTTATTTCATTTGTGTTAACTGAGACTATTTGGAAGTTTGTTCCTTCCATATGTGTTCTTTCTCCTGGTGGCGCTTCTCTCGTGTTAAGGTTTTGTTATCCATGAAATTATAGTTATTTGTTTATTATTATTTGTTATTATGTATTAATAATTAGTGATTATTGATTAGTTTTTTATTTAAGGGTCTCCTAACGATATGCTCTCGCTCTCCGTGTTGAATAGTGATAGTGAGTTTTTCATCTTCCTTTTATTTTTAATTTCTTGTGCTATAGTGGTAGATGTCAGTCGACCGATTCCTATCGGGTCCTTCGTGATTTATATATCGTTCCACTCAAATTAGTTTTCTGCTTATCCCTCTTTGTCTATTTCTGATAGAGCCTAAAATCTATTCCCCAATAATATTTGTCCCCTTCGTTTGTTGCTGGGCACCGGTTTAATAGGGCTCAGGTATTTCTCCCACTTTCCCTCTTCCGGGCTATCTATTATATATTCCTCTAATGGCTTTTTTTTCTACCTTTTGACTTACTGGTCTCTCTCTCTCCCTTCCTCATTTCCGTCTCCCGTTTGTATCTCTATTGTTTCTTATGTTTGTCCTACTGCTTCTGTTGCTGATATCTCTTTTTGTCTCTCTATCTCTTCTCTGGCTTGGTGACATTTTCCTAATGCCGGCCAGTATTTTATTCTGTTCTGCTTCTGTTAGATTTTTCTTTTGTGTATTTGTCACACTTGCATACGTTCTTGCTGATGCTGGGTAGGTCAATTTCTTGCCATGTGTCCTGCCCGCTTACATCTAGGGCATACCCAGTGGCTCTTGCAACCTCTGTACAAGCTTTTGAGCAAAAATTCCATGACATAAAAGTAAGCTGGTATATTGCTGGCATCTTCTTTGAATATTGATATTATTCTAACTCCTGATTGTATGGGGATAAAGCCCCATATCATTGCCATTTTGCTTGATTTCACTCTAGTTTTGAACTTTGTCTCTAACTTCCTGATTATTTCTTTGTTAATAATCTCTAGTTGGAGGCCTGAGATATAAACATCTATAATCTTCGCCTCTGTCTCACGTATTATTGGCGCTGTTGCTTCAGTTGTAGTTTTCTGTCCTTTTAATTCTATATGACTTGTTATCAATATTGGGTTGTTGTATGATGACAGATTTTTTTCTTCCTACATTCTGTAACCCATCCACTAAGCTTGTATTTATTCCTTGAGACTTCATTGCAAGTAGAATATACGCTTTACTTAAACAGTCAGGAATTTCATAAAAGGCCAGGGTTTGGTATCCTCTGGGATGGCAAGCTATGAACCTTCCCCTTCCCCCATAAATGTTTAAATATGTTTTAAATAATACTGGCATATCGAGAGAATTGTTCAGATTATTAGATTATGAGAGTTACGTGAAAGCCACGATCAGTAAGTCCAGAAAGAAGATTTTAATACTGATGGACCCACATCAATTAGATTTATTTGTGTTTAGTACCTGAGCGGATCCCTTCCTCTTCATTATTTATAAATTATCAGATAACTGCACTTTCTGTAAAAGATGGCGAACAGTTATTTTTTCAATATTTAAATTGTTCTTTGATCCTTTTTCCTGTAATTTTAAAGATGAAAAGTAAGTTGGCTGAAACAACATCACTAAGATGATAACAAAAGATCTAAGACATTCAAGCCAGATGAAGTTATCCCCTTTACAGTAGTGGCATTTATGGACAATACTATTCATTATTTCAGTGACATCAGCAATGTGAATTGTCTGTTAAATTATATGCACTTTTATGGAATCAAAGTATCAATGAAATTCAGTGGAATTCATAATTTATCTTAAATACACAAAAGATCAAATCATTCCCATACGTTTTGCTTCAGTAACTTGGGATTAAAACTAAGGGAATTTAAATATTAATTTGTCGCCAAATTCATATATAATCTAAATTCATCTATCCCATGATGAGAACTCTATGTTTCGTTTTGTTACGAATCAGCTTGTTCAAGGTAACATAAAGAAAAGAGTGAAGACAACAAGCTTTGTAAGTTTTAACAAAAATAACTTATTTTCCTAGAAAAAAAAAAAACGATGAGAGGTGAAAAAACGAAATACGACTTGCGGTTTCTGACAAAATTCAAACATTTATCCTAGAATTGAAAAAAATATGAGTCATATTAACGAACAGTTCTATCTGAATATAATTTGAATGTAAAGATAGAGGATAATGACGTCAGATGAAGTCGTCATATATATGTCCAGAATTTCACGTTGAACCATAACTTGCACTGTACTGTTCCAATTTATAATGAATTTCATTGAATATTTTATTCTAAACCAATTGTGTAGTTCTCCAGGGAGGAACTTTTATTATTTAGAAAGTGGATGAACTCTTATAGCTGTTATGTATAACAATATACATTTCGAGCTCTACAACTGAAAAGAAAAAAATAATCTTTTAAGCACAAAAATATAATACCTTCTTCACACGGTATTTGAAAGAATCTCTACAGCACCTAAGAGAAATATTATACGAATGACTATTTCACAGGGACCTAATGTTTCTAAACCGAACCAAGATGCCACGTCATGCACGAGTGGTTATTTCATCATTTGACCATCACAGTACACGAATATAAACACATATGCTCTTGGCCATTCGTTTACGCCATTTATTTGGCACCGCGTGCCATATTTACGTTCTAAATAAACACAATGTTTCTTTTGAAAACATCAGATACTGTGAACATGATCATCATCATATTAAAATATAATGATACAAAAATGAAATGAAAAAACATTAAAATTTTAACACAAGTAATTAAACTATATATATATATATATATATATATATATATATATATATATATATATATATATATATATATATATATATATATATATATATATGATATACTATCATCCTATATACTTGATTTCTTTAATACGAATCTGGAACTAATTTGCATATATATGAGAATTAATCACTAGTTTGTCAAGCGAGTGTGTCTGCTACACACGAGTTCATATAACACCGATTCAATGTCATCATTTTTCGGTGATGCGTGTTTAGTCGTGACGGGATATGGGCTGGTGTGTGCATGCAAGGCGATGGGTGCCGTTTACTCGCGTACCTAGGTTCGAAACTCCGTCGAGTACTAATTATAATTCTCTAACCTGTATGATAGTATTATTTGTATTAAATTATTAATTCTGCCTACTATTATCACTCATTCTTCTATAGAATCCATGAGAGCATTTTCTGTTCTGTTTGGTATATATATATATATATATATATATATATATATATATATATATATATATATATATATATATATATATATATATATATATGGGGTGTGTACTGATCTGATGAATACAAGAATATTATGTGACTACAATTTGAACTAAAAGTTAGTAATTGTTAACATTAAAGTCTTCCTAAAACGTATTATTTAATCTGAGCAAAGTGAACATGTTGCTACGAAAGGTTTTGTCGCTATTTTTATTATTATTACTTATTTAATCAAACCGTAATAGATGATTGCTCAAATTGCATTTGTAGTATTTTACACTTCTGTCTGGCATTCTTGCATCTTGTTTTATAGAATTGCAACCTTTAACAGTAACCCTTGCGATGATTGGAAAACTAGGAGCGTCTGCAGCTTTTGGGATCATTTACATATTTTCGGCTGAACTTTACCCGACAGTTGTGCGAAACTCAGGCATGGGTGCTAGCTCATGCTGTGCTCGTATAGGTGGAATGGTGGCTCCTTATATAACCGATCTGGTAAGACAATATCAGTCACGAACCAACATACAGTAAATTCTTTTTCAATGTCCTACCTGACAATTTATGAATAACGTATTCTGCCGCCATGATGCATTTGATTAATCGCTATGAATAATGTGTCTCTCTGTGTAGGATGCTCTAAGCGCCAAATGCTAAATGACACCCTGTATAATACATGTACGGCGAATGACCCTAGACAAGGTAAGAAAACGTGTGCCCGAACAGCATTGCTCTTTAGGCGACTAAAAGAAAAATAAAATTGTTTAAATAAAACGATTTTTAATAATTGCTGATAATTATCGCTGTTATTTGGTTCTAATTAGAAAACTGTTCAAACCTCTAAATCCACTGTACAGTTATGATGAATGTGGCTACTTTTGTATCGTTTATTCTCTCTAGTTACTTATAAGTCCACGTGGCAAAAGATTATTCGATCTAAATATCGCTCGGCTATTTCTGGCAGCTCCTGAGATAACCTCGGAAGTAGTTGCAAGAATACACATTAATTTGATGTGTTTTGTTGGTTGCCACTAGCAGAGTGCACGACGACAAAGGCTAAGATTGTTTTGATTTTGTCTTTGTCTCCTTTCAAAACCATTCAGTTGAATATGAACTGAATTAGTTCTGGGTGGCGACAAATTACATCCGAGGATTCTTTCTTCACTTGTCGATAAAGACAGAGTGGTCAGATTGAAATTTATTCCGTTGCAATCATGAGTTGTCTGGTGTCCGGGACAGGTACACCAGAGTAACAAGGCCTTCTAATGAGAATAACAGGCTAATTTTAATGTTTCCCGCGTGTATTGTTTGTGTCATCTGAATAACAAGACACGATTTGAGCTATAGAACCTTCGTGTGAACAGAAGAATGAGAACAAAATGTGTTTTAGTTTTAGTTTCTAAACATGTCCTCCTACTTACAGGGAAGGCTTGTTGGCGGTGACTTTGGTCGAGGATTGCCCTTGGTGGTTTTTGGAGGTGCATCTGTAGCAGCGGGTCTTCTGTCTCTGTTTCTACCGGAAACACTGAACAGGAACCTACCAGAGACAATAGAGGACGCGATACACTATAGAAAGTAAGATTCAATACGTTAATTCAATTTTTGAATTTGTAATGTCTTGACAACGTGGAATACTCGTTCCTTTTGTACGTATATATATATATATATATATATATATATATATATATATATATATATATATATATATATATATATATATATATATATATATATATATATATATATATATATATATATATATATATATATATATATATATATATATATATTTGTTTAGGGCCATAAAATAGTAACATCAATTTCATTTTTATTATGTGCTTTTATTGTTAATTCTAAGTATCTGAGAATTATCATGAACAAGTGATCAGTTTGATTCTCATAAACCTTTGTTTTTAATGTTTATTGATAGCAAAGAAATGGATTATCCATATTTGCATACGAAATAAATTTCATATTTTAACGAAAGTAGAGTACATATGACTAGTCATATGTGTCTTCGCCATGCTTTAATGCCAGAACGTATATCCTTTACCTTTAATCGTGATTACTAAATATGAACATATACTTCATACCATATCATTACTATGTAATATAACTTTATATTCATACACTTAGTTTAAAATATGATTTTGTTGTTTTATATTTGATTTTCAAGCGGGTTGAAAAATAAAATCCATCTCTTTTTCACTTAGATCGAATCGCAGAGATAACGACAAAGATGTGTACATCAACAATAGTTACCAGAAAGATTATATAGCGGAATCTTCTGCTTACCAGACGAAACTCTAACTTTTCAAAAATCAGAAGACTTCTCCTAATTCTATGCAATACTACAAAAAATACTCTTTCAACGAGCAATGGGTATTTCCTTTTTGATGTTATGTGTCAGAGGAAATATTGCCTGCAAATCACAAAATTAACTGACTTTCTTTATTAATTAATATAGAGGATTATTCCAACATGATGCACGTGATGCTCAACCAAATTGTTGTTACAGAAAAGATCTGAGGAGATATGGAAGAAGAGAGATAAAAAATGAAGATAACCTTGACAAATATTTCCTGGCTTTTATTTAATGTTTACAAGTGTACAGGAACAGTCTATTATATTCCAGTGTTTGGAAACAAAAATTAATAAAAACGTAAACGTTTATCGTAACCACTGTAGCTGTATAACTTCGTGCAACAAATTAAAAAAGTTTGGTGAAAACCTTTTACGTTCTCATTTACTTTAACTTCTTCAGGAGAGGTACATTTTCTGTTGCGTGTTTTGTGGGAGACAGCAATTACAATCATTTGCAAACAGAACAACAAAAATACACCGTGCGCATGATACACTTAGATATGAGATATTCATTTAATGCATTTATGTCATCTAACTAATATAGATTATTATATTTTGTGAAATTTGTAATGATCTTAAATTCTTCTTTTAACATGTGACCTGGCATGAGGTCATTTGTTTAATTACCTTTTCCAGATAATAAGCGATGTTTAGGATATTTGCAAGACTGTTATACATTGCTGAATAATAATCCATTTGATCGTTAACCATTTAGTTTAACATTTTAACACTGTTTTTTATAGGTATTTTATGAAGCACGATTATAACCCTATGCTATACGTTTTCGTTGTATTGAGGTTCAACATTCGACTATACCACAGATATAAACTTACTTATTCAGGTCCTTTCAAATAAACCAAAAGTTCAGTTCGTTACATTATTCGCGAGAAATAGAAATAAAGGTATTGTTATGCGTAATATTAAATATCACCATGGATTTATATGATGTGAACAGAGTAGATAGAACCTTTTATAAAACTTTTTAAGACAATTATATATTGTAAGCTAATGTATAATTCGCTATGACGAATATCCTGTTTCTGTTTCAAGTTACATATATGAATCGCATTAGAGTTTTCACTGCTGGTTGACCGGCACTGATCCAGCTGATATTCATACTCTCTTGTTGTCTCTAATATCCATATATTTTCTTTTAAATTTCCTTATCTACGTTTCGATAAGCTACTAAATGTTATAACTTTTAAATATACATACAATTTCTGGAAGACATTCTAATTAAATGCATCTGTATAGTTCTAGCACAGGTATTATAATCTTTTGAATATTTAAATCAAGGTGTGGTGACCAGCCACACTTCCTTACTCTCACGACAGATTGCTGTTAATAGACGTTGTTAAATCATGGAACCATATCTCAAACAATTAGAATTTGTGTCTGTTACTGGAGGATTGTGGTTAAATTGAGGTGAACCCTGGGCCGATTCAGAGGGGGCATGAAAGATGAATCAATGGAAAGGAGAGGGCTGGTGGTCTGCATACGATATTGCGTAACACAGTGATACAGGCGTTCGATGCAAAACCATAAATGTAATCATGGTTTGACAAGAATAGAGGTAACCATGCTGTTGACATTGAACAAAGCATAAGAAATACTGCACTATTGGCTGACTTATATCTTTGAAGTGATGTTCTTGCGACACAGCCTTCTACCTCAGATATCATGCCGATATTGTTCGACATTAGAAACCGTGTTAAATCATTAGAAAAAAATTGTTAATCAGCTAATATTGCAAAATGAACAATTTGGTAGGCAGAACATGAGATTAGAAAGAACGATAAGCTGACAGACTGCCAAATGACCAAGATTAAAATGCGACCAAGTCAAAAATAGAGCAGAACACCAGCAAGACCTGTTATAGAGGGATAATTTAATCTTAAAGGGTCTTGAAGAATCTGAAGGTTACAATGGCCGGACGGCGAAGTCAAAATCGTGCCACATATTTCGTGACGGCGAAGCTAAAATTGTGCCACATATTTCGTGACGGCGAAGTTAAAATCGTGCCACATATTTCGTATGAGCTGATGATTAATAATTACAAAATTTCTATTAGAAGGGCACAGAGACGTAATCTCAGTATGTCACTAACAACATAGATCATTAAGTTCACTAAGTGAAAGGACACGGAAATAACTTCGAGAACATACAAGATCAGTCATAACAAAATACATAAGCATACATAATTTAATCATACAAAGAGAGGGAAATATATGTAATAAAAAATTTATAAATAATATCATAGGTCAGTCTTTGAAATCAATGAACATCTCTCAAATAATATTTATAAATCTATTGATAAAGACTGAGCATAAAATATAAATGTAAGCAAATCTTATGTTTTGGAAGAAAGAAACTTATCTTCATCTGCACCTTGAATGAACATAGCAAAGGGAAAGTAAATTCTAAAGTTTTATTAAGTTCCACGGCACAGTTTTAAATACATGGCCGATTAATTTCACATTCGTGTCGAGACTCTTATTTTTTAAAGACTCGTCACTAGTCCGAATTCGGGCTGTAAACGATACATTGGTACACCAATTAGTTAGTCCGTTAATTTACTTTGAAAAATGTATAAAAGTTTCACGCAAAAAAACTTTGTTAAAATATTCATTAAATAATGACGATTAAGATTATTTACACATACTAGGAACGATTTTATAAGGCTGTTAGATTTGCATCAACTCTTACAAGAACCTACCGCTTTCACAGCGGAAAGATAACGATAACTAATTATTTATGTTAACTAAACAATTTATTGAGATACTAGCAGACATTACTAAGAGGTGTGCGGGCATTAAAATGCTCTGAGATACTGTTAAGATGTCTATTTTTTTATGGAATACTCCAAGATACTGTTAAGATGTCTACTTTTTATAGAATACTCCAAGATACTGTTAAGATGTCTACTTTTTATAGAATACTCCAAGATACTGTGAACACATATGCTAATCAACAGTCTCCGATACACTGATAAGACATAACACTTTGTCAAGCTATTCCAAGCCACAGCAGAGAAGTGCACTTTTAATCAGGAAGCTACGTGCTACTGTCAAAACCTTTACGCTTTAACAAGACCCAAGTACTACCAACACGCGTACTTTGTATCAGATACTCCGAGATGCTGATAAGACGTACATCTTTCGGTAGGAAAAAAAATTATATCAAAGTAAAAGAAAAATGTTCTAGCTACCACGAAAGATTCAATTCACCATGAATCAACTGTGGTCTTGTGGCATTGCCCGAAAGAATCAAACAACAACAACACAGTTACATTTGGTTGCTTCTTTGGATCATTATGCATATCGAAAGTGTTGTCCATTGTGGAAAAGATATTTAGAATTAATCTGGTATAAAGGTGTTAGGAAGCAAATATATAAATGCCAAATGTCTCTACAACATTTGATAAGCACAGTTTGTCAAAGTTCTTTTCTTTCAATGCTTCGCTTCTACTGGAGTAACAACAATATTTATACCTGAGTATGACCGGCATCGAAGTACAGCATAATTAAACCATCATTAGTCAAATGGTTAAGTTAGCTACACAAATTAGACAAGTTAAACGCTTTCAAGGAGTTTTATCCAAATTTAGTATTTACGGTACTTTCTTAATAAATAAGAATACATGTTTAATGGGTCTGCATAGATATTATTTTTTTAAAAAAAATACAATTATAAAATAATTCAAACGTTATATCATTATTTAATTTTACGCTTAAAATACAAACAAAACTCAAAATCAAAGCTAGATTCATCTTATGGTTCTTTAATTAGATTAAGCTGAGTGGCCTCAAGTAAATATAATAATCTGCATGTATGTTTGTTATATTAATTGACAGTAATATGTTTAATAAATACATTAAATCAAATTTGTCACAAGAACAAACAAATCTTTAAATAATATATTCGATATATCCTTGCATCTACATATACACACATACATGCATGTATACACCCCAAACAAGACACAGCAAAAGTTTATTATGAAGACATAGATTATCAGAACTATTCGCTACTTCGACACTGTTCACTGCAATGTTTACTTATTCCAGTATGATTCCTTTTCCTTCCTGGTTTCGGAACTCCAGCATGGTCCAAACAAAACGTGCAAAACAGAGAATGTGATTTATCTCATCACATGTAAGATCTGTGGCCTTCAGTACGTCGGAGAAAATGAAAAGCTACACAAAAGGATAAACCTTCATAGATCTGATTGGATGACAAAAAAGCTGTACAGAAGCCCGGTCGCAGAACACTTCTCCTCCCCTGGCCACACTTTCAGTGATATAATACTTATCGCTATTGCTAACAACCACAGCTGGAGTTCCGAAACCAGGAAGGAAAAGGAATCATACTGGATACGCCGCCTTAGAACATTGAAACCAAGCGGTCTAAACCAAGAAGACTAGAAAATGAAAACTATGCACTAGTAAAATTTAACATTTTCTAAATCTTCTTATTATCCTTCAATTTTTACTATAAGAATAACCGGTATAGAATCAAATATCCGGGATATAATCTGCGTTACATATGTACAAAAAGTAAAAATAGATGTCGCTTTGGCTTGTAGACTTTTAGGGAATTATACAACGTTTTCAGTTTCCGCATCTAGTCTATACAAGCTGGTTGTATTTATAGCTTTAGTACATGTGAAGACAGCCATGTAGAGGTTTAAAAACACAACGTTTTTGTGTTTATTTGTTTATCGTATATATGTTTTGTATTTGCCTTTGAAAAAGACTCATTAAGAGTCGAAAGCGCTTCGGCTACTTAGTTACTAGTTTCGTACTGTTCGTCGTCAGTTTATTGCATATATATATATATATATATATATATATATATATATATATATATATATATATATATATATATATATATATATATATATATATATATATATAACTGAAATTAATATGTCAATTCAGCGTTAGCATTGATCCCAAAAATAGAAACAAACAACATCGCATTTTATGTCAAGGAATAATAATTACAAAATTATTAATTTTATTGTTAAATTATTTAGATTTACAATAATTATATTTATTAATAATTTACAATAGATTATAAATAATCTTAATCTTCAAAATTATTATTGTTAAATTATTAAAATATTCATTTATGTAAATTGAAATATTATTTTGAATATTTAAAAATGCATAATTTTATCGATAAATGACAATGAAACTTTTTTTTTAAAAAAATCAGTCAAAAAAAAAGCAGTCCAGGAATAGTGTGGGTTTTCTGTGTAACACGTTTAAACCATATATGTTTCCTGGGTCCTATCCAATATATCATACTTTAAGAAAGCACTGCTTAATCCGAATGGATAATTGTGGAGAACACAGGGTGAATGCTGCTGGCAGTGCATGTAGAAATAAAATTGCATGATATTTTGGCTATTAAGGTTTGAAATGCACTGCTTAGGTTTATATACATATCCTACCACATTCACTAAGTTCATACCAAAAGAATAATAACCATGACTAGGAACTGTTCATTATCTTTCCCAAAGTTCTCTTTCGACATTCTACCATGAATTCATTCAATCCTGGTATTGTTTTACATTATGCAAAACGTCATCACATTATGCATACCATATAGGAATAGGTGAGTAGCATGTCATGGTGGATATGGTCAGCTAAGCATTTTTATCTAAATTTACATAAAATTATTTTGCTTCATCCCAGATTTTTCTGACTCTTTAAAAATACATTTTGCTGTTAATAAGTGGCGGCATCATTTTACCTAATGTAGTTTCTATTTTCTAAATTAATTAAGTATATCGTCAAGATCTGTCTTTCATCAGTCTATACAACACTGTTTCTAAACTTAACTCCATGGTTGTATTTCCTAATATCTTAAAACTCATTATTTTTTCTTCCAGTCTTAAATCTTTTTTTTCACTCTTTCTTCCTCTAAATTGCTTATATCTGTCATTGCTATATTTTCTTATCCACTTTGCGTCCATTTAGTCAAAGATGCTTATCAAATTGTTGTTCCTCTATTTTAAAATAAAAATACTTCAATAAAGATTGATGATTAACTAATCATTTAAAATCAGTTAAAGATAAATTTTAAACGCTTCTAATTCTTCTTCACATACATACATATACTTTACTCTTAATAAAATTTCTTGTACTATTCGATCACATAGTGTGTCCTTTAAGAGTGAATTCTTAAATTTCCGAATGTTTAGTTCTTTCATCTTTTTTCAAAACTACATTCACGTTTACAAGATCATAATTAGTTATATATCCTGGTTCAATAACAACATGTTTAATAATAGTAAAAACTTTGTGGCAAGAACAGTTCAATTCTGGCTAGCTTGACCCTTCCAAAATATATCCGCATGTTTTTCCAACCCTATATCTCCTAAATTATATTCTGTGTATATATTTAAAAACGTAATGTTGTCATTGTATTATTATTATTATTATTATTATTATTATTATTATTATTATTATTATTATTATTATTATTATTATTATTGTTGTTGTTGTTGTTATTATTATTATTATTATATGGATGAGTTACAAGAAATCGGGGCCCCGAGTGGCCTAGTGGTCTAGAAGCGCTGTCCGTTACGGATTACTACCATCTCACCTTTGTCTGTGTGGGTTTGAGTCTAGAATTCAGCGAAATTGGATATGGGAGAAAGCTTGCCAGTAACTTTTCGTGTGTCGGTGGTTCTTTCCGCTTTCCGCTGATTTGCATAAAATTGACAGGTCTTCAATAATTGGATTGGATGTAAACGGTAACGTGATACTAATCTGGAATCTTTTAAACATCTATCATCGATAAATTGTGCGGACTACATTTATTTCCCCGTTTGCGAGTCATTTCATGTTAAGTTTTATCTACATCATGGCCTCACATTCTAATAATATCAACAAGCCCCCACGCATCCACTCCTGTTTTTTTCGCTCAAACTTTACAAATCCCAGATTAACATCGATCATTTTAATTAAAAACGATGGAATTGCACAGACCTTCACGCACTTCAACTTTCACCCATTTTGCCGAAGAAAGCACATGACAGACTTTACAAACCAATCATTGGAAATTATTGCAGAAATCTGCATATCTGATGACAAAAAGAAGGCATATTGGAATTATAAGGATTAAATGATCATGGTTTGTTACTTATTTATGTGTAAAATGTATCCAATCGCTCACAAAGTTAACATCAAGTCCTTCAGACCCTCTTTTAACTTTGTGAGTGATTAGGTAAATTGACCATTTAATCCTAATATATATATATATATATATATATATATATATATCTATATATATATATATATATATATATATATATATATATATATATATATTACGTATATGTGATTAAATTGCTTATGTGTATGGTTTAAAATTATTTTTATTTCATTTTTTTTCATTGCATTTAATTGAAATGAATATTTTTCTCGGGTTCGGGATTCTATTTTAATAGTGAAATATATTTTGATCACAAAGTTGTTTACTTCAGACGAAATTGTAATACGTGAGAATAATCATTGCGTCCTTCGTACCCTGGTATTACTGTGAACAGGAAGTTAAAATGATTGGTTAGTAGCAGGGGCATAATTTCTGTGCGTGATCACTATGGGTAAACAACCGTTTTTCATGATTGGCTTTTAAGTGGAGTGACCTTGGACAGCGTGTGAAAATTAGTGAAATAAGAGACCATGTGACCAATCTCGCCAGACGTGAAATGAAGTCTGAGGTTCTAAATACGCATTCCGTATATTTTTTTTTCAGACAGTCATTCAACACCTTGAAGAAACAAGGTGTATGTTTTAATTTGTTGTCAAATTGTTTTTCCTCCGTTTTATTTTTGGATTCAATAATTTATTCTCCTAGACACTCAACAATTAGACTGTCTCATAAAAAAGTTCTGAAAGATCTTCATGGAAATTTATTTAAAAATTATTCGAAAAAAAAGATTGTGATTCAAGTAATAATGTGAATTAGTGGGACATGATGCTCAGATGCTAAAGATCACTGTTAACTGTCACACTGAAGACATCGTAGCGAAACCACCGAAAAAATGTTAAAGCAATGTAGACAATTTAAATCACAAACACACATTATTCCGTGGAAGGTGAAGTGAAAGTTATTATTCCATAGTAAAGTTTTCACCTCTGTAGGGTTCGGACTATCAAGAAAAAATTTCCCGATAGTCCGTATGATAGTTTCTAAATTTTTAGTGAAGCATTTATCATGGGGAAAATACGTTGAATATTTAACATGTTTTGGAAAATTAAATTCATCTCCTCTTAAGGTCTTTCAAGTCCTGCTAATTTTTGCGACAATATTTATTGACTGAGGCAGAAACTAACTTTAAGGAAGTTATATACTACTCTTGTTATTCTGCACTTGATGAGACATCAAAGTAAATCCTGTGAAGCTGGTTTTATCAAATAGACCGTGTATGCTAATAATGCTTAACAATACAAATATTGTTTTTTGTACACTATCAATAATAATAATAATAATAATAATAATAATAATAATAATAATAATAATAATAATAATAATAATAATAATAATATAATAATAATAATAATAATAATAATAATAATAATAATAATAATAATTATTATTATTATTATTATATCATCATCATTATTATTATTATTCTATTATTATTATTATCATTATCATCATTATCATCATCATCATCATCATCATCATCATCATTATTATTATTATTATTATTATTATTATTATTATTATTATTATTATTATTATTATTATTAAAGCTAGTGGTGATCTGGTGTTCATACAATAAAAGGGACATAACATGAGTAAAACTAGAGCTGTGGCTTTCACAGTGATAGAAACAGTGAAAACTCGACAAATAAGCAAGCAATCAAAGGACACTCCAAAAGCAAACAGATGAAAAGAAACATCCTATGTCGGATGAACACTGTAGGTAAAATGTCTCCTTACAAATTAGATGATATGGATTGGTTTATTGGGTTTAAAAATATATAATAGGTCTTCTTCCGTCACTGGTATTGGAAAATAGAAAATTTTTAATTAAATGTTACTTTTTAAATGCATATATTATCTGCTTTTGTAATATTTTTATGTATTTAAAATACGTGTAAAATAATTACAGTATTTAGCACCATAAAGCGTAGTGTACATACAGACATGAAACTGTTGAACCATAGGCAGAGAATTATGCCAAAACACAACTACCATGAACAAGTTAGTTTTCTTTCTTCAAAAAATACGAAGGAAATGTATTGCCGTGCCTACATTATCTTTCCTTTTGATACAGTTTACATACTTGGTAATTAATAGTTATACATGACCTGATGTTAAAATAAAGACCATCAAAATTAAACCGACTCAGTATTGTATATATGAATAACCATGCAACATAATATACTGCTGTCTCGAAATCAATACGAAAAGTTAGTTTTCTTGTGTAAAATATGAAGTCATATGAATTCCTAAAATTTTCATCTTTTCTTCCATTGAAATCTATATTTTAGATTTTAGTCAAATAAAAATATTAACTTATTTTTGAAGTTTTCTAAAATGTCATAGTTAAGAAACAGACATTTAAAAAGTAAATTATTGGAAAAGCTATACAGATTTTGTACTTTCCTAATTGTTTCATGCAGTGTTTCAATTTTTGTCACTCAATTCGAGTTAAAAATTAATGTATCCTTGACACTATCCGATTCTGCAAGTCTCTCTAAAGAATATATCCTTTGTTTTGTAAGGTCCTTTAAAAAATAACCTAACTTTTTATCAGTCTTCTTCTTTTTACGACATTCATTGTTTTATTCTTGATTTGAACTTTCAATAATTCTTCGGATATGGGACACCTGCAAAAGAAGTTACCTATTGCAACAAATTGACCCATTTCGGAATTTTTGTTACTTTTATGTGGACTTCTTAATAGACATATAATGATCTGTGATCTTTGATCCATATAATGATTTGCTGATAATATGATATTGTTATATATTGCTTGCTAGTGAATCTAAGTTGTTACTGTATGATGCAGTACAGTTGAAATCTATGTTTGTGGGGTGGGCTGTGACAAATCCATTACTTAAGTGGTCACTGTTTCCCAGGTAATCAGTGTACGTATTTTGTTTGACTAGCTGTGAACAGACTGTACATTTGCGTGGCCTAAAATTTGCATTATATAAGTTGCTTAAATGTGTTTGTCTCTAAACTTTTAAATTTAATGCTTCCTGTTACTGGTGTTTTATCAATTTCTTTAATTCTGTAATATTTGCTTTTTGTTTCATTATTTTCATCATACATCCCAGTTTGCTAATTCAGACAACAATTTTGCTAACCATTTTGGATTTACATTTGTGATCGGCTTAATATCGTGCAGAATATCGAAATCATCATCTGTTTGACTATGTTCTGAATTTCTTAGATCTGTAAACTTTGTTGTAGATAGCAATTGAATCTCTCACATAGTTGTCTTTCTTTCGATACATATTAGGTGATTACAGATTCATCTTTTCTATTGCACCGAGTGTGTAATCGGCCAGAAGCTGATCCAATTCCGATTATCGAATTACGTCCAAATTAAGTCTAGATTCATTTTTTACTGCGAGAATTGAATCACAAGACAAGTCTTACGTCAAAAAACGTTTTTCTTAGCACATTATCCATCTATTTGCGTTCAATAAATTTCAGTATATCATCACGCCCATGGTGTACAAATGAGTCTTCACTAACTGCATTCCATTGGGACACATATTCTTAGTCATGACTCTATTAATTTTTCAATTAACTCACACCAAAACAGATTAAAAGTTACTTCATCGTCTTGCTCTTTTTTCCATGTCAGTGCTTTCGTCCTCCCCAGAGTTACACAGAATGTCGGCAGAATTATTACAAAAAGGAAATGTTGGAAAAAACATTGTTGACAGGGATAAACGCAGACGCCACAGGGTGGATCTCAATAAAATTCGTATTTCCTTAGAATATTTGGTCCTATTTGTTTAAACATATTAGTTAATGTAAAATAAAGTAAACGTTATAATCTTTGTCTTGTTACTTTCTCCTCTTTTAATGTAATTTTGCGCGATATACAAAACCAGCTTCAGGGAGTAGAGTAGCTATATAAAATGATTAGTATATGTATGCAGCTCCTATAGCAGAAATTGTATAAAGTTTTTATTACAAGACTAAAGTGACAAAATGTGCAATTGAGATATTGAATAATATTAATATATGCTGATATATAGATAGATTTTAATACATTAAAAAAGTATTTAATCACCCTGTGACTTTTTAAATCTCTTTGAAAATGTCTCCATAGAGAAGCAGAATGATCGAATTCGGGATACGATGAAAATATATAATAGAATCAAAATTTAGGATTGCAAGTTCGCTTCGTGGATTTATATAATAACAGTGGCGAAAAGATGAAACTAAAAGGTTTAAGTTGAAACGAGTTGAATTTGAGATAAAAAAAAATTATAACCTCACTACAAATCAACGATGAGTAAAATCAGACGAAATTCTCATTTACAATATGACAATGATATGAAAGCACTACCAGATATATTTCAAATCGTTTCTGTATCGACCGCCCCGGTGGCCTAATGGTTAGAGCGTCCGCTTCGGATGCAGGAGGTCGCGGGTTGGAACCCTGGTGGAGTCATACCAAAGACCTACCAAAATGGTCCTAACAGCTGCCTCACTTATCGCTCAGTATTAACATGATAGTGTTAGGGCTGGTCTACAAGGTGACAGGATAATTGACTGATTGGGACATCATGTTATATGTCTGCGGCATGATGCTCCAATGTTAGACATCGCTATAAAATGTCACACTGCAGACATCGTAGCGATATGAGTGAAGAATTGTTAAAGTTACTTTAAAAATCTAAATCACACTCACACGCGCGCGCTAACGCGCGTTTCTGTATCACATTGACTCAGAATTTGATTCCAATTCTGATTATTTATATGACTGAAACAACGGATGATTTTTTTCAAACTCCTATATCTGAAGTTGAAGTTTTAAAAATGCTGAAATCTCAGATCATACATATGTGGTAGACGGCACTGAATAAAGGTCTAAATGATAAAAAGCACGATTTGAAATTTATGTTTTTGATTAGTATGATTAAGTTACAATTTTTCTATTCCAGGCACTTCCATATACTATGGCGCAAGCAGAAAGATTTGCATATAGAAGAGTCTTTATTAGTCCCTTGGATAACCAGAAACAAGCAGACATGAAATAAATTATTAAAGAAAGAAAATTTAGGTTATCTTTATCTAAATTGTTTGCTGAAATTTTATCCTTGATTGTAGGTTTTAGATTAAGCTAACAGTCATTTGTAAACAAATGTTTAAATAGACAACTTTTATCCATGTTTGTGAACTTATATATATATGGTAATTTTAAAACATGTTGACATGGACTTTTGACCCGAATATATTCTGGTAGAGAACGTATCATCCACGACCTAGTCATCTTATTGTGTCGTAGGTTGTGATATAAAAATAGAGGTAAACACAAATTATTTATTCTTTTGTTAATAACTGTCAACTTTATTTAACTTTACTGAAAATGTTATTGTTATGTGCATTTTCAACCTACGCAGATCTACTTTATGAAATTGTTTAACCCGTTATTGGAACAATAACTTTTAAAGTTCACTTTGATGTCGACCCAAGCAAATCAGAAACAAATTATTTGACAATATCTCTTCTGAATCTTCATAGCAACACATGTTTTATTCGCGTTTTAGGAATTAATCGAACGTATTGGAAAAAGAGGTGTCGTCCCAGTAGATTTGAAAAAAAAATATACATGTTCACATTTTTTATCATAATATGTATACTTACTGACCTACCTGTAATAATGTATACATATTGGTACAGATATAAAAACCTACCAAATATATCAAGATTTTCAACACTAATTTCAGGGCCTAGATGACGTGAAATACACAAACTGCTGATAGTTATTTATGGTACTCTCCCACTAATTCCTGCGACAAAAGCGGCCATAAATTACAAACGTGTATTGGCATTTTGGAATAATCGAAAATGTATAGCAATGAATTATTTTATAAGTGGACTGTTATTTAATACTTCAAATTTTAAAAGTAATTCCTTGCTAGATGCGTGATTCTAAAATTTTAGGCGTTCGATACGGAAGTGCAGATTGAACATCGATAACGCACAACACAACAGCCATATAAGATTAGATGGGTTTATAATGCAGTTATATTTGTAACTATGCATCATTAATATTTTAAAGATGAAATTCTTTTGTAAAATGAAAGTTAAGTTTTTGAACTATTATGTCAAGAATAACGAAAATATGATAATATCATTTCATTTACGCCAAAACAAGATTCTTCAGCTATTTCCGTACATTCCTTACTGACAAAAACTACTGACGTACCGGAACAGTGAAAACGTACAGTTGTACTAACCTACAGAAACAAATACCTTCAATACCGCGCACCTATTGTTGTCATATTGTTACTTTCAATTAGTTCTCTGTTTATATATGTAACTAATCTTGTGACGTAAGCAGATTTCATGCAAATTTAGTAATTAAATAAATTTCAATATACTCCGACCTTTCCTAAAATAAGAATTGATATTCATTTTGTTTTGCGGCAAATAACACTGCATTCCAGCACATTGCATAAACTATATGTTCTTTGATGGTATAATCTACCAGATTCGATATGCAGTGTATATGGATACATCCTTATTTGTGCAGAGTATTTTCTGAATTTGTACATTGTTGCTGTATACAATTACTCTTTCAAGAAAATGTTTGTCGATAAATTTCTATAAAATATATCTTTTTGGGATTATCTAATTCTAGATTGACATATTTGAATAAACTGGTGAAATAGGCGTTGTTTTACGGAAGACATAAGAACCTTAATATGCTGAAATATTTGATGTATTTCCTCATTTGCAAATTTTGAAACAAACTATGATGGGACAAAATTGCTAAGATGTTCTTACCGGTGTCCATAGCTATAATCAAAGAAACATTGGGTATTTTAATGCCATTTAAATGATAGCTAGTGTTATGTACTTGAAACATAAAATTATGACAGTTGTTTTTCTGCAAAAGAATCAAGCGAACCACAATCGAGCAAAATTTTCTTCGTTCCGTACATCACCGTACATCATCTTATTTACATTCCATCCGTCTACCTTCCTCTTCCAACACTTGCTTAGTAGGCAACATATGACAATCAAGGACCATATTTGTATTGTTGTTTTATATCTTTAAACAAAAACATCACTCGACTACTCACAGTTGTGTTCTTTCTAAAACCCATATAGTGGATGAAAGGACATTCAAAATTGAAAGTTAGAAACTCATAGACCAGTCAGAACAGGGAAAGAGTATGGGAATCATTGATATTGTCACGTCCAAACTATTATTATTAATATTGATAATTACATCTTTGGTAAAGGTGTCGCCACTTGTTTACATGCATAAAGAAACATTTAGTAAGTCATTACTAAGCAAACAACAAAGCTCAAAGAATGTGAAGATTTCATATTTAATGTTTATCACATAGTCGGTATTGTTTTTCTACAGTGCGTGCATGTTCATATTTTTGATATTATAACATGTGAGCATATCACTTTATGCGATTCTGTTTGGTCCAGATGAGATCATGAAATTATTGTGCATGAATGTCTTTAATGATTGGCTGCGACCATGGGAAAACGTTTTAAACCCCGCCTTCTGGAATGTTTTGATCTGAATGAACGTTTTTTGGCGACCATTTTTAACTCGATTCGCAAATGGAAATTGAGGAAATATCATATCGGCTGTCTCAATATGGATATGCTACTCCCACAGGGGTTCATTATGTCCTGTTTAACAATATCATCATAAGAAAAATGTCATAAAACAACAAGATAAGAACGGCAATAACGAATAAAACCAAGGGATCGCAGGGTGGGTGTATGGGGTGCGTATATCAGTAACATAGATATAGAATCCACCGTATATACAAGCGTTGTTTAAATGTTAACGAGGTAAACAAACTCGCCTCTGTTCGGAGACTAATCTGGATATGAATGGGTCTCCTGAGAGATCTTTATTCAACCACAGCATCTTTACGTAGCATATCTGAGATGTAAATCCGATATGAAAATAAACTTGTTGACGTCTTCTTTACAGTCTATTTTTCAAATCAAACTCTACAAATATCAGGTCACAAATACATTGCAGTAAATATGGGACTTTTTGCATCCGGTAATCCTTTTTCACATGAAAATCGCAACTATGTAACGTTTTTAAACACACATTTTAAGGTACACGTATACTGTCGGCCTGCTGTACTGTGATTTTGCGTACCGTAAAACAATGTGGCAGCATCACATTGCATTTATAATTCTTTTTTGAAAAATTATTTTGTCATTATAAAATATTTTATTTATTCGGATGGAAGCTTTTTCTTTGATTTATAGTTTGTAAAACAGTACAGTCTAATTTTACCAGTTCAACTTTGTTTGAAACTATATTTTATGCACAACAAATGAAAGGTACACCATCTGTCAGAATGAACGAAATTATTCGTTCTTCTATCTATTTAAATAATTTCCACTGAAATTAAAACTATGTGATAAAAAAATCTCAAATGGGTAACGATTTAATATTAAATTTATGAAACTCGTTGAATAATGTCAAGCTTTTGCTCGCCAAGGCTCGCAAAAGCTGGATGTTATTCAACTTGTTTCATAAATCCAATATTAAATCGTTGCCCATTTGCGATCCTCTATTTATTTACCAGGACCAAGATAAGCAGATATTTCCACCATCATGCTGAAACTCAAACATACAAAATGCAAACAGCAAAGTGTTGGATTTATTAAAGATAAATAAAATGAATAAGACCACTCATAACAAGAATTGAAGTGTTATTTACACAGATATTAAAAACACTGGACATTCTTGACTTGTGGGCAACAATATTGATTTCGTATATCTCAAATGTTTTGAATGGATAGAATGAACGTAATACACACATCATCTACGCAAATGTGAACAACATTCCATTCGGTAGCATGGTCTTGTAATATATTTAATTCGTAGTCGAGTCTTACTCTGAATCCTCTGGTAACTTTACCATTCTTAAAATACAACGAATCTTCGTATGTGTGGTCTAGTAATTAAGTTTTGAAACACTGTCATCGAGCTTGGCTTGTCTTGGGATTCTAATGAAAGTACGGACACATAACAGAAAGTTGCTTAATTTAATCATGTCGAAGACTGACTGACTCCTAAAATTTACGGTAATTGGTTAAAGTGGACCTAATATTATATTTACTGGATACGGCTTTTCCATCCTTTTTCTGATGGATCATACATTTTGCTATTCGTATTTTGTGTTAATTTTTGTTTTAGGAAGTTAGTGAAAAGAGCTATATATGATGATTATAAAAACATAAACAAATGTGTAATCATCATTTTCCATAACGTAAAACTACTCTATTGCTCTTTCCAAATCAATCTGCTTTCTAAATTTGCTCTCCGGTGCTTCTTCTGTTTAATTTCATGTTCTCAATAGCACAATTTCAGCACATTTTGGAAACCATTTTATGTAACTGTACGATGTCGAACTACTTTTGATTGTGACATGGGCGCCATAGTTGCTTTTTTGTGACTCGCCACATTTTAATTTATTCATTACAAAAGCAATCCTGTACTGGCAATTTTCATCACAATAGTTCTAAATTTCATTAGTCATTTTTAAATTATGCTCAAATGATCTACAGTCCGACTGGTGTAGTCACTTTTAGATCTGATTTTTAATGTTCACCAGAAAGGGATATAGAAACACGATAATATAACTGGTGAAGTGATTTATATTTTTATATATATAATTTTCAACACATTAAATGTTACACTATTGTAAATGTCAATATGGACCTGAACTGTCATTTATTACCTATTGTCTTCATCCGAATCCACATCCCCTCTATCTTCTTCGTCGTCTTCATCTTCGTCGTCTCCTTCTTGTATCCATTCTCTGAGTAATACGTTTGGAAACAAGGAGAGCTCCTATAATAATTAAATCAAACGAGCGGAAAAACATACTGTGTACTTAGATAACTCAAAATGATAAAATGTAAAAACACAACTCTTTAAAAATTCATAAAGAGGGCACGAAGGACGACGTTTTTGAATGTATGTATGTATGTATGTATGTATGTATGTATGTATGTATGTATGTATGTATGTATGTATGTATGTATGTATGTATGTATGTATGTATGTATGTATGTATGTATGTATGTATGTATGTATGTATGTATGTATGTATGTATGTATGTATGTATGTATGTATGTATGTATGTATGTATGTATGTATGTATGTATGCATGCATGTATGTATGTATGTATGTATGTATGTATGTATGTATGTATGTATGTATGTATGTATGTATGTATGTACTATTGGCGTAAGTAAACAAATATTCCAAATTCTATACAAATATCATGATCCATATTGCCACAGGCTTGTACCAACACTGTATCAGGAAGCTGGTCTCAGATTCACCCTATACTTTACACCACCGTCCTTAATCGACTGACATCGTCACGGGTTGAAGCAGTTTTAAATACATTCTTTACAATAGAAAGCAAACAATATTTGTCTTATAAATGCTTTGAAACTATTTCAGGATTTCGGTGGGGTTGGTGGGTTCCAATTGACCAAAGAGTGCATATTCTAATCAGCCAAAATAATCAATACCCATCTTTAATCTCCTCTAAGAGCAAATAAAACTAACAAGACTTAGATGAGATTAATAAAAGCGAACAATTTTTACATTGTATTACTTTTATTACTTAATAATATGCAGTCATTGTATTTCTGTCGTGTTTACCTTGATAATTAACTATTACAACAATAGGAGGGGGCAAATAGTGCTAAACTGTAGATCGAGACGTATGCATGATGCTATACATTATGTACCAAAGGTATCTCTTTATATCGAGAATTACATCTGTCGGTCTGTGTTGAAAACGTTATGCTAAATTATAGCTTTAATCATCATCCACGTACTTGATTACGGACTGTAATGATGGGTCTAATGACAAACCTGATAAGGCATAATTCCTATTAATCATTTCCTTTTCTTAACTAGTGCTGGTTGAATGTATATACTCACCGTCCCTATTACGCATGTGCACGCCTGTGCAAGCTCACAATTCTCTCTCTCTCTCTCTCTCTCTCTCTCTCTCTCTCTCTCTCTCTCTCTCTCTCTCTCTCTCTCTCTCTCTCTCTCTCTCTCTCTCTCTCTCTCTCACACACACACACACACAAACACACACACACACACAAACACACACACAGAATAGACAGATGAAAGGTACATTGATAGACGGATGGATGGAATTGACAGATAGATACTATTTTGCTATAGGCACCATCTATGCAAACAGTAAGATGATGAAGTCAATTTAGTTTATAGAGAATATTGCAGAAAATGGTGTTATTTATCGATTTGTCTATTTAAGATATAATGGAAAATACCCAATTGTCAATGTAATGATGTAATATATTGCCTTCACACTTAGGTTATAATATATTTTCATAAACGCTATACTAATGGAATCACATCAGTTGACGAGAAGAATTTGATATTCTTAGACCTTTGAAATCACATCACTACAAATTAAAATTTATGATATCATTGCTATATTTTTAAGCACCCATATCTCTCTCTCTCTCTCTCTCTCTCTCTCTCTCTCTCTCTCTCTCTCTCTCTCTCTCTCTCTCTCTCTCTCTCTCTCTCTCTCTCTGATATGTGGTCTACAATTCAGTCCATTTTAGAGAACAATAACAATAATTATTATCGATGTTTTCATTGATATTATTATTATTATTATTATTATTATTATTATTATTATTATTATTATTATTATTATTATTATTATTATTATTATTATTATTATTATTATTATTATTATTATTATTATTATTATTATTATTATTATTATTATTATTATTATTATAAGCTATATGCTGAGCCACCACATCCTGTATATGACACATATATCCTTAGTATGCAGATTAGAGTCAGTCAGGACGATTTAATTAAAATCCTGAGTTTCGTCATGAACATAGTTGCGATGTCCGATATGACCTAATTTATTATTAGTGGTGGAATAATGTATGCCGTCCGGAATTATTATCTTCTTAATGTAGTGAATGCTCTCCCTTTATATGAATAAGACAATGCGCCGCTGTCAGTCTATTTGGGAATCTCAGTTTTGACCAATTCTTGTGCATTTTTGTGCCCGATGATGTCTTTTATTCCTTTGTCAATGTTCTTTGATTCTTCAACACTTTTGTATATCCCCGTTATCGTATTCTAACTTCTCAGGAATCTTATTTCACTTCAACATAAAGTGTTTGTAAGAAATTGACGACGTCCGCTAATAAGCTTAATGCATAACTGACGACATTAAGAAAAAGGTTGATCACGTTCATGACTAATTGTCACTATATCAGAACTAAATAAATATTTTCACATCTATCAGATGTTATATGTAAAAAGAAATGCAGTTTGACGAAATTTTGATTAAAATTGGAGAGTTTGGATTTTACCAAAAACGTCTATATTTTCTTCTGTGTCTGCCTGCGATAAACTGTGGAATTTTCATGACTATTTCTGTTTTCCTGCTCGGTGTTCCTGATCACAGGTAAGTGTTTTGCATTATGCTTATAACAGCTGATATAAATATTTTTTTGTTAGTTTTAACGACTTTATCAACTTCTATTAACTGGCCTCTGAATTTAGTGGAGTTTTGCGTATATATTACTGTATAACAGAAGTTCCTTTTTACAGGTGTCCAATCCAATCGTCAGTTAGGTGTGAATCATTATGTAAAAGTGTCGCAGGTATTTGTAGTAAGGTGTTGGAGAGAGAGAGAGAGAGAGAGAGAGAGAGAGAGAGAGAGAGAGAGAGAGAGAGAGAGAGAGAGAGAGAGAGAGAGAGAGAGAGAGAGAGAGAGAGAGAGAGAGATGGTTGTAGGTTACAGTCAATTTTGACTATATAACGTATACACATAAATCTCAAAAACAAATTATAAAAATTCGATAGCTTGAGCATCAATAAACCAAATACTCGGCATATTGCATCTATTTCCAGTTTAAAATTCTCTACCTACGACATATAATAATTCTGAATTCAGGCAAACTAGAACCAAATATTTGTACGCAAAGCCCTTAATGTTTTTGAAACTTAAATGCATTCATAATTTACAGACTTAATCTACTTTTACTCTTATAAACGTAAAAATATTACAATTCGCCAGTTTCATCGGTATTTAAATGCTTGATAAAGGAGACGTGGCTTAATGCTTTCATAGAATTAAATTTTGTTATAATAAAATGCAAGTAATAAAACTTGCCTGCTGTAGGTATTTTTTTTAATAAAAAATTGTCCCTTTTCAGCATCACATTCTTAATAGAGGGAGACAAATAAATGTGCGTGCATACTGAATTAACCGTTGATAGCACTTTTGTAAGTGGAAAGAATAATAATTGCATAAATAATGTATTCCACATTGGAATCAACGTAACAAGCGCCCAAGCAACCGACGCAACTGTTTGGGGGTGGGGGCAGGTCAAATGCGGGTCCATGTAAATTTAGCTGTAAGCGGGAGAATATTTTCCTTCACTAATCATTTGCATTTTGAACCGTTATCACCAATTCCACAACTGGTTGACTGTTTGCACAGAACTTTAACAAATGACCGATGTCCTTTCTATTTGCACGAAATGTACAGAGATCCTTGTATTTGTAAAATGCAGCTATATAAATGTACTATGCAAAGGACAGATTTTACGCACAAATTGAATGTTACCTACGCCTACCTAATATAAACATTCATTTAAAAAAAATGCCATAAGTGAGCGAGGTCAAAAAGGTAGATATCTTTTGATAGGTATAATAAACCAAAACAAAGGAATATCATTGACTTGGTCTGACAAATTAGTGGAAATTCATAGAAGAAAAAATTGATGCATCCAACCCCAAAATTTAAATATGTATTTTTATTATCCGAAGGCCATTTTTGAGAAAACGCGATCTTCACTCTGCAAACACAAACCCTTTCCCTGGGTGATAATATTTTGAAAAACTTTGTTCAGTTTATCGCATGATGATATTCAAAATCCACAAAATATATTAATGTCTTTAATTATTACACAATAATAGTTCAAAAAGTCACACCTTGGCCGTAAGTTAAGAAATTTCAAAGGAATATCATTGACTTGGTCTGACAATTTAGTGGAAATTCATAGAAGAAAAAGTTGATGCATCCAACCCCAAAATTTAAATATGTATTTTTATTATCCGAAGGCCATTTTTGAGAACACGCGATCTTCACTCTGCAAACACAAACCCTTTCCCTGGGTGATAATATTTTGAAAAACTTTGCTCAGTTTATCGCTTGAAAATATTCAAAATCCACAAAATATATTAATGTCTTTAATTATTACACAATAATAGTTCAAAAAGTCACACCTTGGCCGTAAGTTAAGAAATTTGCCAAGGGACAATTTACCAAATTGACCCCTGTCACCTACAGCCTGTGAATATAGGAGAGTATGGAATGGGAGTTAACTCCTGATATTTTTTGAAATACCAGATTTGTATCCCTTTGATGTAGTGGTACAGACAGATATAGCATACGTTTTATCATCGCAATAATCCATATTCTCATACAAATATTATGGGTTTACAATTTCACGATAATCACACACTAGAAGGCAATATTTTGAATGTTAAAATGCTTGACTAAGCAGACTTATGATTTAGGAACTATCCCTCACAATTACTGGAGTTGTCCTCTTACTTATCAGTGGTATATGTCGTTAATAGTCTGTTGATAAGCAAAACCGTCATGATTGTGAGCTCTTGTCATGGCTTTCTTTAAAGCGGGACATCAAAAACCATGGTCGCCGTCATATAGATCGTCCAAATTTTATACTTTTTTTGTTGCTATGGGTATCAGTTTTCCTTGGTTCATCCAGACATAAATATGCAATCGACTCAGGTCATGCAAATCAACACTAAAAAGAAAACAGGCTGAAAAACATCATAATCTTAAATTTTGTTAAATGTAAATAAATAATAGAAAATATTTCCTAGGTAATTAATAAAACTCACTGCTTGTCTTGTTGTTTTCTTCTACAGATGTGCTATCCCCGGTTACGACAATGATACCTTCAGGATACAGAGTAAATTCCACCAAATGTTGGTGAATAAAACGATACCCGGTTCTTCTGATGAGAAACTTAAGTATGACCAATGTCATGTGTTTGCTGCTAACACCACCTATGACGAGTTCAATCATCCCAACAACGACACTCCAACTTTTAACTGTAAACGTTGGGTATACGACGATACCATATTTAAAGCAACATTTGTTTCGCAGGTATTGTATGTTTGCATGTTTTAAGAACATGATCATTTGCTGTCACTTTGGCTTCGGTTATAATGCCACTATATAACGCCACAAATACAGAATACCTCTGATATTTGGAATACCTCTGATATTTGTGATGTGGATTTTATGATAGCCATCTACAACTGTTTGTCGAAGTGTTTGAAGAAATGAGAGCCACTCAGAGATTTCGGGTTAAGACAAACAGCCACTACTCTCCTGTTCTTGCTACGCTACATTATATTTGCAAAACACTGTTTAGAGTAAAATTACGGATAAAAGATTGCTTAGAATATAATGCTGCTAATGTATAAAAAGAATGTAGGTCAGCAACAGATGTTTTATCGATTCGATGTACGTTTTTGCTGCTATATGCATTGTTTTGAGAAATTGTGCATGACAGCAAACAAAGTAGGAATTACGAACCGTAGCAGGTTTTCTTTTCTGAACCATTTCTCAAACCAAAGCAATAGTTTGAGGACATAGCATGGAATGGTTTCTCTATTTATAATCGAAAGTTACAAGAATTAAAATTACAATGAAAAGTGTGAGTATTTTATTAGAGAAACTTTCATAAAAAGGAACATAGTCACTATTTGTTTTCACGTGGGGACAGCATGTGACCCAACATAGTTACAGCATAATCAATAACCTATTGAACCCTGCTTTAAAGGGCGTTCTACTTATATTTCTATCCAACTTGTTCAAAAGTATCAATTTTCAAAGTTAAGGTATGTACCACTCGTTCTGAAAGCTATCTTAAAAGCATGTTTCCCTGGACAGCATATTGTCAGTCTGAGTCTGATTTGAGGTATTTAATGAAAGTTATCCTCGGAATACGAGTGAACCCTAATTAAGATGTTGAAGTGATTAGATCTGCATCGTAATGAGAAACGATTGTGAGACTGGGTAAGGAAACTTCAATTTATCTTCTTCTTTACGCCTTAATACTATTAGTGAAAGTATTTATGACAAAATTACTTACTTTTATTGAATGCTGTAATATTCATGACTCCAAATGTTGTAGAAGTGCATTTCAGTACAACAGAATGTAGACTTGCCTCATGTACTACCTACAGCAACATAATAATGCGTGTAACATAGCATATATCATAATATAGTAACTAACACATAATAATATCTGATTGTGAGCGTAACATAAACTAGTTCTTTGAATAATGTACTGGATAAAAAGCCAGATTTTAGTTAGGTGTAAGTGGCATCGTCAATTCCTTATTTGTCATATTAAGCTGAGGAAATGAGAACTATAAGACAGACTGATTCAACCGTTCCGGTCTGGCCTGGGTAGCATTATACCCGCGACCCTTGCTTACGAGTTTGACGTAGCTCGGTACAACATCACAACCTGTCGTCCTAATATGATGCAAAAAATATACAGCTATGTTATATATCTGGCAGTATGAGATTAAAGGTTGTTATATCATTAATGCTGATGTACTTTTGTTTGAAAATATGTTTTCAGAAAACATTCAGTATAACTCATTTTCTTCTTATGTGATTATGGAAGAAATTAGTTGCATATAATGTTAACAAATAAATTCGAAGAAAATGTCTTCCGTCTCAATTTCAAGTGAAATTGTCTTATAATAACTAGGTATCTTTAGAAAATAAAGACGATTAGATATGTTTGATGTGGAGATAAGAGGCTTCATAAATCTAAAATTGTAGAGTAGATCTAATAAATGAAAGAAGAAGAGTAGATCGAATAAATGAAAGAAGAAACTACCAAGAGATTTATCGATTTAAAGGTTTACGTCTTCATTCTTCTGCAATTGTCATTCAGTGAGACTGGACACACACACACACACACACACACACACACACACACATATATATATATATATATATATATATATATATATATATATATATATATATATATATATATATATATATATATATATATATATATATATATATATATATATATATATATATATATATAAAATTCCAAATGTTTTGAATTGACTGCGTTTTTCTACGTTTTGATTGGATATAAACAGTCATGTGATACTGAACTGGAATATTGTACACATCGATAACTTCTGCGGACTACTTTTGGTTCCAGATCATTTGATGTGACATTTTATCTATATCAACGCCTTACACCCTAATAATAACAACAACAAGATCACACAAACCCACTCCAGTGATTTCTGATCAAAATTGACACGCCACATATTATAATCTACTATTAAAAGTTAAAACAATGTAACTGTACAGTCCTTACTGCACTCCAATACTCACCCCTTTTTGCCGAAGAAGGTATATGACAGGCTTTAGAAACCAATCTTCAGAAATTATTGCATTTCAGCTAGACATGTTACAACAACGGTTATTAAAGGTCAGGGTCATATCAAGCAAGGCATCTAACTAACAATGGACACAGTTTTGCTTTTGAAAGATCGAAATTCGTAGAAAGTAACCACTACGTTGCTATAACAACACATGCAATACGCAAACGCAATTTTCGAGAAAAAGGTATATTCCTGGTTTAACCGCAGCAACCATTTTTTGTTGAAATAATGATCATGCCAAAAAATCACTGGCATGATTTGCTCTGACATTCTACTCATATCACTGTATAAGGAATCAATGAATCTTTACTATGTATTCTATCACTAGTGAAAAAAACTTCGAGTTACATAAAAGTGAATGTTTTGCTGATAAAATCTGCATATATGATGTTAGAAAGGAAAACAATTGGAATTATAAGAATTAAATGATCATGGTTGGGCATTTACGTAAGGAATTTTCTATCACATGTGTCCTTTAAATGTGTCTTTGATGGACATCTTAATTTATAAGTTTGTTGAAAACATTTAGCTGTGGAGATTAATGTTTTTCAGAAGGAATGTAGTTCAAAAATCTAGTTTTACAATGATAGCATGACAACGCTTAAGCAAAACATAAGCTCCTCAGCAAAAACATCTTGAATTACAAAGGCATCAACAGAGTCATTCATGTAAACACAGATAAGAATGGTTGCTAAACAGATCATCCAGAGACTCTAATAGAACTCATTATGAACTTGCAGTGTTAACGCAAAGATATTGTCTTCTGCCATGCCATAAGCAGTACGTTTGTGAATCCATGCTTTGAGCCAAACTATGGAACAATTTGGAAACAAACAGAAAGCAGACAATACGTGATATACATCGTATTTTGGTCACTGCGAATTTAACAAATTGTAATGGTGCTTGGAAATTAGCTAATGTAAAGTATAATGTCATTGACTTAAACAAAAATGATATTTTTTTCAGACTGTTAAACTCCAAGATGAACAAAACTATTCTTAACAATTATCCTTTCTAAAATGTAAAGGATACAATGAACACTGAAACAGGTCTGTTATTATACGTATAGATACTGAATAGCAACCGTGTTTTGAAATCATGCCAATGTAGTGTAAAAGCATTATTCGTTAAATATGCCATACAATATGATTGGAGCTGAAAAACATAAACGAGCATATTGTCGATCATGTGTATATTTTCCCTCTGTCTTGCTCTGAAAATAATGGTTTTCTCTTTCCTTGTTTCGTTGCAGATTAATTTGGTCTGCGGCGATGTTTATATGCAATCATTGGCTAAGATGTTGTATTTCGCTGGTGTATTTGTTGGAGCCTTCTTTTTTGGTTTCCTTTCGGATAAGTAAGACAATGAAGAAAACATTTATTTCTAATCTAATCAGATTATACGAGTACTTCTATATTGTTTATGAATTTAATCTAAAAAAATTAAGATATTACGTACGATTTATTGATGTTGCATCTGAATATATTTTTCAGCCGGCTGGAAATTCTGATAACAGAGAAAGAAAAACAAAAGCAAAAAAAAAATAAATATTGTCTTAAAATCAATGTGAATAAAAGCTTGATATAATATATTTCTAAGTAAAACATCTATCACTTTAAAACTGAGGATCATTAATATAAAAACGTGAATTAAGGCCCTAAGCCAAATTGACGAAAGAAATACAAACATCACATGTTGTATTAAATACCAACAATAAAAACAATTAGGAATATAGCTGGGACCATGGGGTAGAGAACTGCGAATATAAAATGCTTTAAATCAAACTAATAGAAATTTTATATTTTATGTACCCAATAATTCCCAATATAATACCGATTTCATTATTTTGTTTATGTTCTCGGTATTTGTCAGGGAAATTTCGTTTCCAAATTCATATACTTGCAATCCTTTGTGAATTTATTTTTAGAATAGGCCGAAAGATGACCCTTTACATTTCGTTCATCCTGATGTTGGGTTCCACGGTGGCCCTAACATGGGCCCCAAATTATGCAGCGTTCGTCAGTTTAAGATGTCTTGTTGGTGCATCGGTTTCTGGGATTTTCATAACCGCCTATGTTATTGGTAAGTTCCTCTCTTAAAATTTGATGTACGATCATAACACAAGTCAACGATATTTTTCCTGGATGCCATCCACTAAAAGCTATATCTCAGTTTCTTTCATTGCATCCTTACAGAGCACATATTAGGGAGATTTTTCAAACAAGGGAATCGACCGGGAAAAAATGAAATTGTCTTGTACGAGAGCAAAGTGTCCTTAAATGAATTTCGCTTCAGGTATGGAACTCGTGGGACCTTCTAAACGTCTGTGGGCCGGTTTTGGCAACATGTATTTCTTTGCTATCGGTTTGCTGGTAGTTGGTGGCATTGCGTATGGCGTGCGAGACTGGAAATACATTGAACTTATAACCAGCTGCTCTTGTGCGGTTTACCTTCCCTACTGGTGGTAAGTAATGTATCATGCATTCTACAATTTTCTTCCTTCAGAAAATACATTTAATCATTTCAGATACCGGAAGATATCAGAATTCGGATTAATTCCAACGCACATCAAACAAGTAATGCTTTGATAAGAAAAGACAAGATTATATTACGGTTACGTTGTAAACTTTACAGCATATGATGTATATTTGACAAATAAGATGACTATAGTATGTAATTTCATTCCATAACACGTAACATGTACTACAAAATTCGAAAATCACAATTTAAGAAAAGTGTTAATGAAAAAGTAAATATGAGTTATACATTTTTCTTTCATCATAAAAATGAGAACATGACCGAATATGGTGATATTCATCACCTATTAATTGCATCTAACAAAATACATCATTCGTGATATCGTTTTATGGAATCGTGGCCAATCTGGATATATATATATATATATATATATATATATATATATATATATATATATATATATATATATATATATATATATATATATATATATATATATACGCATACATACCGCTCTTCCTGTCGGCACCAACACTAATGCTATCTCGACGATACAAACTTCACTAATAAGTATCCTACAATGTTCGCGGTATCAACAGTGGTACGTAACATACCCGAACTCTCTCTCTCTCTCTCTCTCTCTCTCTCTCTCTCTCTCTCTCTCTCTCTCTCTCTCTCTCTCTCTCTCTCTCTCTCTCTCTCACACACACACACACACACACACACACACACACACATATATATATATATATATATATATATATATATATATATATATATATATATATATATATATATATATATATATATATATATATATATATATATATATATGTGTGTGTGTGTGTGTGTGTGTGTGTTTGTTTGTGTGTATCAGTATTTCTCAGTTGTACTAACCGCAGCAAAATTGTTATGGTACCCAGCACGGATATACATGAACCTGTTATGTAAAGGCGATACAGAAAATTTATTCAAAAGGAAGAATTTGCATAAATAATAATTTATATTGATTGCCATTCTCCAAATAGAATGTCGATTTTACGATTAAAATAGTACATTTAAAGAGACTCACTAGAGCATCGATTTTTTTTTTACCTACATTGGAGACCTTTCAAAGACAGTCTCTAAGGCTCAACATACCGTCCACACCTGGAACGAGGAAATTATGTATCCAGTGAATGATTTTGCGAAATCATTTTCACTTTTTGATCCTCTTTAATACATGCCAGTGCAATACATTGCTTGGGAATTAAAATAATTATATTTTATTAAAGAACCTACCGATTAGACTTCTTATCACTGGAATATCAATATACCACATGTACTACAAAAATAACATTATCAGTTTAGTAAATATCAAATATTGGAAAAAGCCAGGTGTTAGAATCCACTACGCAAAGGTTCGTATGATTGTAAAAAGGAAAACATGCACCCAAAAGCAAACGAACACACAAAAACGGTGGAGATGCGAGCAATTATTTAATCTCTCACTCTAATTAGTCAGCGGATAATTAAATTTGCCTATAAGCTGTAATTTATTGACTTTTATGAACAGATTAATATTATCAACGCTCCTTGTGTCTATACAAGGTTTATCCCCGAGTCTCCACGGTGGCTTATAAGCAAAGGCCGTATACAAGAGGCAGAGGCGATTCTTCACAAGGCAGCCAAGGTGAACAAGATCACGCTACCCAAGAAAATATTTGACAAAGATACACTCAACGCCAACAACGCCAAAGTAACGGAAGGAAAACTGTGGAATTTATTTTCGAGTAGAGTTTTATTGGTGAGAACTCTCATCATATTTTTCAACTGGTATGTTATATATTTATTTTAGGAAACTTTTACACACATGTTAGACATTATTACTACTGTATCGACTTCTATACCTTTGATAGCCAAAGAAACCAAATTCTCAAAGAGTTTTACCAAGTAATAAATATGACGCAGAATAAGAAATAATGACGTATGTTTGTTAATGGCTTATGTTTGTTTATTCAATCTACCATCAGCTTTCTGATTTATTTATTTATTTATCAACCACTCCACAGGCATTGCTTTCGAATACCCATTATTTTTTGCTCTGCCAGCAACTCTTTTAATGTTTATGTTCCAAAGTTTTTAGTATGATTTTATAATCCAAGCAAAAAAATATACTTATGATGGGTTCTTAGGTTCTAGTTGTTGATTGTGTTCGATTTTCTTTTCTCCTGAGTAGTAACTGAGTCAATAACAATTTATATTTATGTAGCAGTGGAGAGTTCACAAGGAGGCTAGAGAGCATTGAAGCAGCGTTTCTAGCACGTTTTGAAAATTAAGAACAAATCACTCTGCAAGAAAAGTCGCTCGCCTAGAACTTGCCACTTCTCTACTGTTGCAGTGGGTAATACATTATTTATTTTTTAATGTAGAGTTCGTCCAGAACTCATAATACCCATTATGGGCAAGCAAGAAGTCAGAATTTGAATACTGAAAACAAATCTAAAAATTTCCGAAAAAGAGTAAAATTATTAGAAATCGACATGCAAAAGAATTTATTTCTCTTCTATATTTAGGATGGTGGTTAGCATGGTATACTATGGACTGTCCCTGAATACTGGGAACTTGGGCGGAGATTTCTACCTGAATTTCATAATTTCCGGTCTGGTAGAGTTTCCAGCTAACACCCTCTGTATTTTGCTTCTGAATAGACTGGGTAGGAAAAACCTAATCTGTGGTTCAATGTTACTGGGAGGTATTGGGTGTCTCTGTACGATTTTTACAATCCAGTATGGAGGCTATGGTATGTTTTTTTAATATAGACTCGCGAAATATTCACATTTATAAATATGGACGATTGTTAACAATGGAATGCTTTTCCCATATTAAACTAGTCAGTAGTCTCAGAGATCAAGCCGCAATGTGTATTAAAAGGCCAAGCGACAATTGATATAAAAGTACGATTATCGATTATACTACAACAAATGTGCACATGCTTCTAAGAAAATGTAATTGTCAATCCCACACTGACGATGAACAATTTGGTAAGGTATAAACAATAATTAAAAGTACGATAGCGGTTCTGTCTTTAAATTTATTCCTGTAGCTTGCAATGGTAAACAATTACTCAGTACCTTTATCATTTTTACTTTTTTGCAAACTATGAATTTCTGATTCATAATACTGAGCGAAAGAAACGTTGTATTCTGCTTATATGCTGCACAAACTTTATGTTTTCCAGAAAAGTTTGCCTACATAAACACATTTTGTTTTTATATAGATAATAGATAACAAAATTTTGTACATATTTACATTCTATGTTTATACTCATATCTTATTATTTAGAACTTGCCAAGTTTGTAGGCTATAAATAGGTTTTGTGTTGATTTTGAAGTTCAAAGTCAATTTTGTGTTAAGAAATTATGACTTTTCTGGAAGTGAACGTGTGATTTTTTTGTCTCTTGTTTTAAAATAAAGTTGTACTCAAAAAGGTATTCATACCTACATTAAGTTCAGTCTGCGGAACTATTTACTGATATATTAAGTTATACTTTGAGAGGAATCATTTTAAAAACAATTTTTGCAATCACAAAGTGCTCATTGACAATTTGGTCAAAACCACTAGTTTGCGATTATTATGAATTCGTTCAAACACGATATAAATCAGATCGTAGTTATTTGGAAGGTCTGTAGGTACATCAACAATTCAAAACTTGAGTTCATTCAGTAAACTATTTACTTTTGTACTTGTGAGAGATATAAGTTTAAGGATTATTTGGTATTTAATTTACAATAATGTAAGTACATACACAAATTGTATGTTTGTTCTTCTGAAAGATTTTATTCTGTTGCATTTATCAAAGTGCATTTAATTTCTATAACAGACGTAAATGTATGTATTATGTACATATTAACAATCAAAATATTTATATTAACACATACATATTACATTTCTCGCATGAAAATTCTTGAAAGATAATATTTAACAAGACCAATTTTTTCTTATTATCCGAATAATTTATGTGTTGCAAATGTGCATCCGATTTGGTCTGTGGTTATATGCAATTAATCGATAGATCTTAAGCTGATTCTTGATTTCAAATATAAATATTTGGTGATAGTAGGAAATTTATTGACACTGTCCAAAATCTAGAATTTATTCGCCTATCGGTGCACATAATCTGCGTATGTCCTGATTATTATTATGAATTCATTAAAGTATATTCTGGACTATATCATTATGAAACACCAAGACCGTTGGCACGTCAGTTCATCCAAGACTATTGGCACATCAACACCTTCTGTACAGGAATTCGTTCGAAACCTATACTAAAAGGCGTAATATTTAGGATTATTTGAATTTGATTCACGATACCGTTGGTTCCTTTTACATTTTCACTTTGTGTTCTAATGATATATTGTTTTGTGTTTTTTTTCTGAATGCAAAAGCTAATTTATTATACCTCTGTTACATTCTGTTTCTTGCAGTTTTCTTTTGCAGAATTTGAAGTTAATTAATTGGGCTTTGCTACAGTTATTTCATATTACATAATCCTAATTAAAAATTGGTTCATGAATACATTTTCGTTGATGGTATCCGAATAAGAATTAGAGTGATGTTGCCCAGCTTCCATTACCCGTTAGAATCACACCGATTCGCTAACAGTTAACTTTAAAACAAATACAATGGGACTACAAGTAATATGGGATGAAAAACTTGAGTATGTGAGGGTTTTTAATAATATGATTTCTGTTTGGGGTGGATGAGATGAGACAAGCAGTTGTTTTGTCGTCGATCTATGTAATCGTGTACTTATTGGTTTATTTTATATTTAATAAAATATTGTTTTGAAAAGTTAAGATAAAGAACATTCCTAAACAAAAAGCTTTAAAATACTGAAAAATACTACTACTACTACTACTACTACTACTACTACTACTACTACTACTACTATTATTATTATTATTATTATTATTATTATTATTATTATTATTATTATTATTATTATTATTATTATTATTATTATTAAGAACAAAGCAGGTTCAGGGAAGCAACTCTGGGGCACTCCTGTTCTTATGTAAGTTCTGCATGATGCATTGTAAGTTTAAGGTACTCTTAGCCTTCAAACAATAGATATTCTTAAAATCAGATTTGCTTTTCTTCCCTTTATTCCCAAAGTATGTGTAAGAATCTTTTGTGCCAAGCACAACCAAATGCTTTTGATGTGTTGTGTTTATATCTCTTGTGTGATCTGATAATAAAAGTTGGTGTACTGTCACATTTAAAATATTGAATACGTGCTGAATTAAAAATTTATTCAAGAACATTTTCCACCTTTCGAAGAAGGCATATGTCGGGAACTTCACAATGTGTCTTCACAGTTTATGCATTTCTAGGCGTTAACTAAACAATTCCTCTCTAGATAGATATTTTTCAGTTGCAGAAATTTTTGCGTGCAAAACCCGACTAACGTAGATTCTTCGTTACATGAGGTTTATATGTAAAGCATATAAACGCTCTATATCTTTCTCTGCAAAAGACCTTCCCTGTCTTTAAATGCCGCAATCTTCTTAATCAAACGAATAAAATAGACCAAGTGTTGGAAGTGTCTATTACAACCTAACATTTTGGCCATGAGAGTTATTCATTATTCCAAATATCCGCGGGATTTGAGCTATTTTGATACAAAAGTGATTGATATTATTAATAACAATTCTGCACAATGATGTAAGAATTAGTTTGAGGTAATTAGGAATATCCCCTTGATATGACTCAAAATGAGTTTGAACAGATACACACGCACACAAAACACTGGTTCACACTGCAGAATATGATTCGTATGAATCACACATACATTTATTTTTTAGATATAATCATGAATAAAAAAGCGTATGTGACCAAAATGTGAATTACATACAAATACAGATACATTTGAACTAAATGTTAGTTATATTTACGATTAAGGTACCCGTATACAGTTATTATTCTTTAATATGAGCAAAGTGAACGTTTGCACTGAAATGCTTTGTCAATATTTTTTAATATTATTTATAAATCAAACCTTAGCTGCATTTGAAATATTTTACACTTCTATCAGGCAGTTTTGCCTCTTTTTAGAATTGCAACCTTTAACAGTGACCCTTGCGATGATTGGAAAGCTTGGAGCGTCTGCAGCTTTTGGGATCATTTACATATTTTCGGCTGAACTTTTCCCGACAGTTGTGCGAAATTCAAGCATGGGTGCTAGTTCATGTTGTGCCCGTATAGGTGGAATGATGGCTCCATATATAACGGATCTGGTAAGGCCATATCGGTCACTAACCAAAACATACATAACTAAAATTGCTTTAAACAACGTTCTTTGCCACCAAGAATGGTTTAATTACTCGTTATGTTTCCTTTGTATTTCTCGGTAGAATAGTTTAAACGTGACATACTTAATGACACCACATGCATATTACGTGTTGGGCGGATCACCCTTATCAAGGTGTGTGAAGTTGTGGCCGAACAGTATTGCTCTTTCGGGGTTTAAAGAAAGCAAACAACTTTTTAAAAAGACGAGTTACACTAATTGCTCATAATGTTCGCTCTGTTATTTGGTTCTAAGTAGACAACTGTTCAAAACTCTAAATCTACTCTGCCATCATGATCAGGATTGAAGTGGCTGCTTTTGTGTCATTTATTTTTTCCAATTGCTAATAGTTGCGCATGGCAAAAGATTTTTCGATATGAATATCGCTCGACTATTTCTGGCATGGGATGAGGCAACCTCAGAAGTATATACAACCGTGCCCGTTCATTTGATGTGTTCAGCTAATTACATCTGGCGGAGTGCACTAAAACAAAGGCCAAGAATGTTTCGATTGTGACTTTGTCTCCTTTTAAAATCATTTTGTTAAATATGAACTGAAGTAGTTTAGAATATAGTTCTTGATGGCGACGAATTAAATTCGAGGTTTCTTTCTTCTCTTGTCGGAAAGGTATATAGGGTACATATTATAGTATCTGGGACAATTACATCGGATTAAGTAAGCCTTATGATCAGAATACCACTCTAGTGTTAATGTTTCTCGCGCGAATGGTTTAAAACAAAACTTTGTGTATGATATGTGGATTATAAATAACAAACACGATTCCAGCTAACGAACCGTCTTGTGGACATCATACTTAGAAACAACTTTCTTTACCTTCTAAATAAGCACTCCTATTTACAGGGAAGGATTGTTGGCGGTGACTTTGGTAGAGGACTGCCCTTAGTGGTTTTTGGAGGTGCTTCTGTAGCAGCGGGTCTTGTGTCTCTGTTTCTTCCGGAAACATTGAACAGGAACCTACCAGAGACAATAGAGGACGCGATACATTTTGGAAAGTAAGATTCAGCGTTTAAAGTATGTTTTTGAATTGGCAATGTCTTGATGAACAGTGTGAGTTGTTTTAGAAATAATCTCTGTTTGATTTGCAATACTTTCTACACTGTCAGTCATTTTTTTGGAACAATCCATCATGTAATTGTAGAAAGTGGTGAGTCTGAAACCATGTATCAAGTAGGAAAACATTGCGATCAAGACCAGTACTGGTGTATATAATGTTGCAGAGGTGGATAATTATTAATTCTTATTTCAATGTGCTTGTTGCAATGTCAGTCAACAGATGTGATTAATATTTTGTGTAGATGTAATTTGAGAGAACAAATTTGATTCGATTATTCATTGAAATTTCAATGTTCTCATTTATTCTTTACAAAATATTATTGGGAAAGTGTTATGAATTTATTCAAAGGAGTTCTGTTCAATGCATTTGTGATATATAAAGACTGCATATCCTCAGGTTTGATGATGTAGAAATATTAGGAATTCTTGATTCTTTTGGATGTGTGCTTAATTATTTGGGGCTTTTTGGATATATTTGATAACACTGTAAACTCGCTTTACTTTTTCATCTTATAGTTTACAGAAATAAAGTTTTTGTTAAGTTTTACAAAACATGTTTATTTTCCTAATTTATGTTTTTAGTTTAGGACCATAAAATCGTAACATCATTTTAAATTTCATTTTGTGCTTTTATTCAAATTAATTGTTTCGTGTATTGTTAATTCTAAATATCTAACAATTATCATCAATATAAAATCAGGTTTATTTGTATAAACCTTGATTTTTATTGTTTGTGATAGTCATGAAACTGATTTTCTGTAGTTGCAGGTACGAAAGTAATTAAATATTTGACGAAAAGAGAGTACTTATGATGTAAGGATTATTATTTATTTTTCACCATGTTTTAAGGCCAGATAAATTGTACTGAGACGATATATCATTTGTTTGAATCGTGCATAAAAAATATGAAAGTAAACTTCATACAATATCATTCATATGTAATATAAAGTTGTATTCATGCATGTGTTTTAAAATATGCTTTTGTTGTTTTTTATTTAATTCTCAAGTTGGTCGAGTTAATAAAATAATATCTTTTGAAACTTTATTTCAAGTCGCAGAGATAATGACAAAGAAGTTCATATCAACAATGGTTACCAGAGAGATTTTACAGCAGAATCTCATACCTGCCAGACAAAGCTCTAACAGTTTAACATCAGAAGACTTTTCCTAATGCTATGTAATACTACAAGAATTACCCGTTTCAAGAACAATGGAAACGTTTTTGGTTTTGACGGTATGGATCGGAGGAAATATTGACAGCTGAATACTGAGAATAAAAGTATTAATATCAGGTCACAAAATCAATTTGCATTCTTTATTAATTAATGTAGTGATTATTACTGCGTAATGCATGCGATACTCAGAGCAATCAATGTTGCCGAAATGATCTAAGTAGATATGAAAGAAGAGACATAAAAATGAAGATAACACTGGCATAAATTAGCTGGATTTATTTAGTTAATATTTAAAAGAGTTCAGGAACAATGTCTTATGTTCCAGTGCTTGAAAACAATAATTAAAATAGAGACAACAATTACTATCAATTGCAAACAGAACAATCCGACATCTTCTGCAAAATAGCCATAGATATGACACATCCTTTCAATTTACTTATATCTTCTAATATAGATGTTTCTGTGATTTTTAATGATCTTTAATTCTTTGTTCGGATACAGACATAATTTTTGTGCAGTTATTTGGTTTTCGAAAAATAAGATAGATTTGAGTGTGGTGTTGGTTTATTACTATTATTACTTTTTTTTACAATTTTGTCTCTTTGGTGTGAATTGTGTTCGTTTAATTTTGAAGAAAAAAATTAGAATAATGATTTGTGTCCGGTCCAGTAGGTATACGGTCTAAAATATTTTTTATCGTGAATGGTATGGTGCTTTTTGATGAAAAATAATTTGGCTTTGAAACATCATAAAAACAATATATGTGGCTATGTTATTGTGGAACAGTCTGCCTCGCGCCTATACTACCGTCATAGGCTCTTCTATATCCGGTAGTTCGATCTGAAAAATGTAATGCATAAAATGGACGCCATGCTAAGGTTGAATGCTTATTCTACGTTGCTATCGAAAAGTTCAATACGAGTTAATGACAAGATGTATTTCTCTCTCTTCATTACATCATAAAAAAAATTGGATAAACAAATAAACAAGTGATCAATTGATTAATCAAGACACTGAGATGATTCATAATTGAGACTAATTAAATTATTCATTTTAGTGATGCGATCATGAGCTAGACAAGTATGTAAGGGATCAGCTTAAATATTGCATAAGATAATATTTTATAATTTTGAAGTGATAATTTTCAAGTTGAATATGTGCCATTCAATTATACATAATTTCGTTATAACAATAAAGGATTAGTCTTTATTGAGGCAATGTAAGCATCTGGCCGAACTGAAATGTTTTATTTACATTTTGCTGAGTTGCATGGTTCGAATATTTTCAGTAGACGTGAGGTGAAAAATAATATTATGAGCATTAGAAAACTATTCTTGGTAGCATAATTTCAAACACTGGATTATTGACATGACTGTCTCAGCATGACATAGGTTAGACACCTTTGTTAGAGACGGATCAGTAATGCAGAGGCTGTACTTAACTCATTCAATGAAATAAACGTTTGGATATTTACTCTGATTATCAAGCATATGTTTTCCAGCAATGTTTTTAGCTCCAGAGACTGCGTTTATTTTTGTACCATGGCGAATGATTGCTTTTATGGATTTTGACGATTGGTTATCTTAACCAACTTGTGAAGGCTAGAGAAACTGTCACATTGTTAAATCCTGAATGTATGTCTGAAACAGGATGTTTGTTTCTGTTACTGGTGATGTGTGGTCCAAATGAGATGAGCTCTCGGCTGATTCACAAAGGGCATGTAAGTAAGACGACGGCAGCGGAGAGGATTGATGATAGGGTGAATCCATAACCGATTTGCACAGGATATTACGCAAAACATGTGGGTAAATAAATTATCTTAATATGCTCTTTGAATGAACATTCCAAAATGGAAGCATATATCCATGTTGTATTCTCTTAAATACACAGTTTTAAATCGCTGGCCTATTACTTTCAAATTTGTGTCGAGAGTTTGATTTATGAAAGCCTCGTCATTAGGCCGAAGTTAGGCTGTAGCCGATACTTTGGTATACAAGTTCGGTTGTCAGTTAAGTTTATTTTGAAACTGCATTGAAAAATCAAAGTAGAATAACTATGTTAAAATATGTAGTAAATAATGAAGATTAATTACGTTTTGTTGGACATGCTGGTAACCCCTATATAATCCTGTTAGATTTGGTTATATATTCTGAGACCTTACTGCTTTCGCAACGGAAGGATTATATCTAATTATAAATGTAAACTAAACAATTCATCAATACACTCACCGATACTGATAAGATGCGGATTTTTATCAAAATACTCCTTGATACTGTGAACTCATATACAAATCAACAGTTTCCGCTATACAGCTAAGACATAGCTTTCTATAAAGTTGTTCCAAAATTCAGCAATGACATGCACATCTAATCATGATACCACATGAAACTACTAAAAAGTTTACTTTTTTATCAAGACCCAAGATATTGCCAACACGTGTACTTTGTATCAAGATGCTGCTAAGACGTTCACTATTTGATATGAAATCAAATTTATATCCAAGTAAAATCTAACGTTTACAATCACCAAAGACTCAACTCATCGTGAATCAATTGCCGTCTTGTTGCATTATTCGAATGAACCTAACAACATCGCAGGCGTAGGTAAATGCAACATTTCTCAAAAGGTTCAACATTCGTTACAAACAGTTTGTCAAAATAACCTGTTTTCCTTTAATGTTTCATTTTGACTGGAATAACACTTTTATTTATACTTACCTATGGACGTATTGATGTACAACATAATTTAACCATCATCACGTAATTGGGTAAAGTATGTTTTCCTTTAATGTTTCGTTTCAACTGGAATAACACACTTATTCCCGCATATGTGTCGCCAGTATTGAAGTAAAATATAAATTAACCATCATGACCTAATTGGTTAGAGTAGCTACACAAACTGGACACCAGTAGAGCGCTTCAACGAGTAGTTTGTTAAATCCAAATTTAGTTGTTAGGGTACTGTTTCAATGAATAAAATGATATGCTTGACATGGTTGCATAATCATATTTGTTACATTACAATTATCAAATTAATAACAGGATAAGTGGCTATTATATCATTTTGCAATAAAACGTACAAAAAAATCTCGAATCAAAATGGATTCTTCTTATTCAGCAGAGTGACCACCAATATTTATATAAATCTGCATTTATGTTTGTTACATAAATTGACATAAAATCTTTAACAAGAACAAACAAATATTTAATTAACATATTAGATATATTCGTACGTTTACATACATCCACTTACATCTATGCATACGCAACGAACAATAGGCAGTAAAATGTCTATTATCAGGAAGCATCATCGGAAATATTTGTTGCTTCATACTTCGGCACTTTACACTGGATCGTTTTCTTATTACAATGTATCTGTTACTAAAATGTGTCCCTTCAAGGTTAGCATTGACCAGAAAAAAGAAATGAACATCGAATTTTATGTCACCCAATCATTATTATAATTGCAATGTAAATTACATCAATATTTTCAATATTTAAAAATGCACAATTTTATCAATAAATGACAATGCAGCTGTGCCAGAAAGCAGTCAAAGGAAGCAGTCCAGAAATAATGTACGTTTGGTGCAAAACATTTAAAACATGTTTCATGCATCCTCTCCAATAAAGGATACTTTCAGAAAGCCGTGTTTAAGCTTTATGGATAATTGTGGGGAGCAAATCATCAATCCTCCTTGCACTTCTTGTAGAAAGAAATTTGTATGATGCTTTTAAAAGTGAAATTATATATATATATATATATATATATATATATATATATATATATATATATATATATATATATATATTACTCAGGTCATACCCAAAATTAGTACCCCTCACTACAAACTGTCCAATATCTTTCTCAAAATTCTCTTTTGACATTCTACCATGCATTCCTTTGATGCTAGGCTTTTTCAGTTAGGCAGAACGTCATCACATTATGTATATAGGACAATTTGAAGAATCTTTGTCTAGATCAGTATATGAATGTCGGGATAAGTAAGTAGCATTTTATGTTCAACATGTTAGGCATAACATTTGTATATAAATCCACATAAAATAAATTTGCTTTATCTCAGATTTTGTTCTGACTGTCGTTAAAAACACTTTTCCTGTCAATAGGTGGCTGCATCATTTTACTTATTGTAATTTCTATTTTCTAAATTAAAGAAGCATGCGGTAACGATCCATGCTTCGTCAATCCATATAATTATGAAACTAATCCTAACTCTAGCTATGGTTTTGTTTCTAATATCTTGTAACTCTTTCTTTCTTCCAGTTTTACAACATTTTTGAGACTTTCTCTCTTCTAAATTACTTCTATCTGGCATTGGTATATTGTCTTATAAATTTTGAGTTTCTCTAGTAAAATATGCTTATGAAATTGTTCTTCATATATTTTCAAATAGAATTATTTTAAATAAAGGTTGGTCTTTAATTACACATTTAAAATCTGATAAAGATATATTTTCTAACGATTCTAATTGTTCGTCACATACATTGATTTTTGAACTCTTAATACAGATTTTTTTACTATTCAAACACATACTATGAACTTTTAGAATGAATTATTAAGTATCGGAAGGTTTTGTCTTTGCATATTTTCTTCAACGTCCTTCACTTTTACACGACCATAATATGTTCAATACCATAGTTCAAGTTTACATTTTAAATAATAGTAAATATCTTGTCTGTATCATGAACTCAAGTCTGGCTAGCTTGACCTTTCCATCAAATATGCCTACGGTTACAAGAATGTGCTTTCATATATATATATATATATATATATATATATATATATATATATATATATATATATATATATATATATATATATATATATATATATATATATATATATATATATATATATATATATATATATATATATGTTAACTTATATTCTGTACATATATCTAAAGAACGCGGTTTGCTCCTATGGTTTTGGCATTATTATTATTATTATTATTATTATTATTATTATTATTATTATTATTGTTGTTGTTGTTGTTATTCAATTACAATATTGTACAATATTGAAATCCACCACAATTACAACACAATCAATGCAATATATATATATATATATATATATATATATATATATATATATATATATATATATATATATATATATATATATATATACATATACAATTTTTGTATTGAACAGTTTTTCTACAATTTGATTGAATATAAATGGTCACGTGATAGCGTGATACTGATCTAGATTTTTGTTCACAACAATAAATTCTTCAGACTACATTTGGTTCCCCGTTTACAGATAATTTGTTGCGAAGTTTTATCTATATCGACGCCTTATAATCTAATAATAAGAGCAAGTACGCCATCCACCTACTCCTGAGATCTCAGGTCAAAATGAGGAAGCCATTGATTAAAATCGACAATTAGAAATTAAAACAATAGAAATACACATACCTCCCTGCACTCAACACTGTGCTCTCTGTATAGTCGTTATTTTGTCCAATGAAGGCGAAGTGAAAATGAATCTTCCACCTATGAGCTATCACGTAAAATGTCCAGGAAAATTAAACGCAGCTCATTTTAGTAGTGAAATACTACTCTTGTTAGACCACAAATGCTGGATTTGAAAATAAACTGTGTAGACTGATATAGATATATTGTGTATTTTACACTAACAAGAATAATGCCAACAATAATATTAGAGTTATTGATGAACCGGTATGCTCACTATAGGAGGTGACATACTATCAGAAAACAAGTGAAATGAGAAAGTAGTGAAATATCAACAAATGTTCGAGCAAACAAAAGACATCCCAAAAATAAAAATATGCAAAGAAACATCCAAGTCAGATGAAAACTGTAGGCAAAGTTCCTCCTTGCAAAACAGATGATATAGATTGGTTTACTGCATTTAAAATATATAAAATCTGTCTTCGTCCGTCATTAGTATTGAACAATATGATAATGGCTGTTTGATTTTACTTAAAATGTATTAAATATGTATAGAAAGATTATAGCAGTTAATACCAAAAAGGGTAGTGTACATACAGACATGAAACTGTTCAACCGTAGGCAGAGAATTAAGCCACAACACAGCTATCATGAACAAGTTAGTTTTCTTTCATCAAAAATACAAAGGAGAATGTACTGCCATGCTGTGTCCTCTTTTCGTATGACACAATTTGCATGATTGGAATTTAGTAGATATACATAATCTGATGTTAAAATGAAGATCATCAAAATGAAAAGGAATCAGTACTGTGTGTATGAATTACCATGCAACATTATCTACTGTTTATGGAAATGAGGAGCTCAGGAACATTATGTTCTAGTGTAAAGCATAAAGTAATATGAATTCCCAATCGTTCAACTGCTTCTTCCTTTCATAACACATTTACTGGATTTTAGGCAAAAGAAATGTTAATCTATTTTAGAAATTTTCGGATTAGACATAAATAAGACACATGCATTTAAAAAATGAGTTATTAGCAAAGATATAAAGACTATATGCTTTTCTTATTGCTTGCTGAATTTTTTCAAGTTTTTGACAAAACAGTCGAGTTGAAAATCCATGTATTCTCAACACTATCCTTTTTATATGTTTATCTAGGGAATCTTTCGTTTGTTTATTTAAGCCCTTGGTATGAAATGTCACTAGTTTCGGTTGTGGGGAACCTGTACAAAAAGTTGGTTGTTGGAAAAACGAAAATGATCCAGTTAGGGATTTTAAGTTAGGTCTTACGTGGGACGTCATGAGAGACTTAATATGGTCTGTTATTGTTTATCCATAGAATGATTTGCGGATAATATCATGCTGTTACATATTACATGCTAGGGAACTTGAGATGTTTTCGTATGATGCTGTACAGTTGAAATTTGTTTCTTGTGGAGGTTATGTTTGACAGCATAATTACTCAGTTGGTCGGTGTTTTATCCAGGTAATTAGATTAGTATGTTATTGTTTGAATGGCTGTGTATAGACCTAAAGTTTCAATAATATCAGTTACTTCAATGTTTTATAGTAGAACCTTTAAATTAGATACTTCCTTTTTCTGGTGTTTTGTCGATTTCTTTCCTTCTGTAATAGTGTCCTATCTGTTTCATTATTTTTCCTCAGACATCCCAGTTTGTTAATTCTGACAAGAATTTTGCCTACCATTTTCTGCTGGTAATTGTGATCAGTATAATATCGTGCAGAATATCGAAAGCATCATCTGTTTGACAAAGGTGTGCTGTTCTTAGCTCTGCATACCTATTTATAGATAGCAGATGCTTCTCTATCATAGTTGGCTTTCTTTTGATACATGTTAGGATTACCGTTCGATCTTTTTCACTGCACTGAATATATAATCGACCAGGTGCTGATCAAATTTATTGATGAATTTCGTCTAAATTCTGTTTCTAGTTTCATTGTTTACTGCGAGAATTCAGTCACAAGTCCTACATCAAAGAATGCGTTTCTTACAGGATATGCCACCTGCTTGCGTTCTATAAATTTCAGTATATCACGTCCATGGTATACAAATCTGTCTTCACTAACTGCCACATTTTGGACAGATATAACTTAACACATTTCTTAGTTATGCCTCTGTCAAACTTTTCAATTGACGCACACACTAGTAGATTGAATGTTACGTCATCATCTTGCTCCTTTTCCAATGTCATTGTTTACTTTGACAGATTTGAAAATAATATTGCAGAATTATTGCTAAAAGGGAGGTTCGAAATAATACTGTTGGCAGAGATAACAGCAGACGACACAGGGTGGAGATCAATAAAAAAAATTGTATTTCCTGGACTCAATATGGTTCTGTTTGTTTAAACATAGTAGTTTATGTAACATAACAAGAACATGAGAATATTTGTCTCGACATTTTCTCCTCTTTCAATATCACTTTCCAAGATATCCAAACCCAGCTTCAGGGAGTATAATAGCTATAACAAAATGATAATTATATATGTGGAACTCTTATAGCAGGAATTTTATAGTTTCAATTTCAATGACTCAACTGATAAAATGTGTAACTGAGAAAAGTCAATAATATAAATATATGATAATATTATATAGACAGTTTTCAAGCAATGTTAATATATTTGATCATTAAAAATCGTGACTTTATTAGCCTCTTTTAAATAGTATACATTCGGTGGTAGAGTGCTCTAATTCGGAATACAATGAAAATGTATGACCGAATTTAAGTTTAGGTTTGCACGTTTGCTTTGTATAATGTATACAAGAACAGGAAAAAAGGTGAAGCTAAAAGGTTTATGATTAACGGAGTAGAATTTTATGTTTAAAAATATATATATATATATATAACTACATTACAATTCAACGATGAGTAAAATCAGACAAAATCCCAAGTTACAATATGACAAAAACAAACCGAATCAATAATGTAATCTGTTTAAAAGACAAAAATGTATTATCCACATAAAGTTAGATTTTGCTGTTCTATCAAATCTTTGACTGATGCAAAAAAATTATAAATAGTTTGCAAAATTTGATCCACGTGACAAAAAGAATAATTATCGTAAAAAGAATAGTTAATAAATACAAGGTCATATACTTCGATGTTCTCGAAATTAATACAACAAACACGTGTACCCAAGGCATGCAGTAATAGCACGATTTTGTGTCGTCAATTGCAATGATATTTCAAATCCTTACGGAATAATAATGACTCAGAGATTAATTGCAATTCTGATTATATAACTGAAACTGCGAATAATTTTTCAAACTCCTATTTCTGAAGTTGAAGTTCTAAAAACACTAAATTCCCAAACCAGAAATATTTGATGGACGGGGCTGAATAAAGGCCGAAATGATAAAAGGAACGATTTGAAATTTATGATTTTGCTAAGTACGATTACGTTACGATTTTTCTTTTAAAGGCACTTCCATATACTATGGAGCAAGCAGAAATATTTGCATATAGATGAGCTTATATTAGTCACCTGGATAACCAGAAGCTACCAAATATGCTTGAAATTATTTAAAAATGGACCATGAAGAATATTTTCAAAATACTAATTTGCTTAACAGAGTAACAAAAAATGAAAATGTTATAGACATTTTGCTTTTCAAAGAACCAAAAATAAAATTCGATGGAGGCCAATAAATTATTAAAGAAAGAAATTCAAAATAGTCTTCCACTTACTTCTGTCTTGAAGTGTTTTAATTTGTATTGATATCCATAACTTACATGGGATGAATGATTTCTACTCAAGCTTCTTGACCTTATTGTATAGCCTGGGGTGTTTAGGCCACGATACGTCAAAAGGTGTTGTTGGGAAACTGATCTATAAAACCTGTCGCTGAAGTTGATTATTCATAACACCATTGTTCTGGTTTCCGAGCACTCACTCGATATCAAAGGTGAATGATTTTTAACCCATCTGAAAGAGGTCTGTTGCTGCTGTTGCTCTTGTAATGACATTATTTGCAAGGCTACAGTTGTTACTGCCCTCTGATCATTTCAGGGAACGATTGAAAAGAATATACGTAATAAACAACTGAGCAAAACGGACCACAATTCTTTGTCTCCTTGTTAGAAACCCAAATTATGGATGGCTGCTAGCATGTCACAACACACCACTACGATATAGCAACAAAACTCGATTTGGGTTGCAGGATTATGTCCTCAAGACAAACCCACATGGCTTGCTTTTTATAGTTCCGGAAGAGAAAATTATGTGCTAGCTAATGTTTTTAATGGCATGATGGTTACATACTTTTATAGCAACAGTCTAAGTATCAAAACTAGGTGGACATAGTTTACAAGGCACTTTCACTTCTTCGAGCTGCAGCTGTTCATTTTGGTATCTGGTTCTAACATTTCATCGCTAATTTTTCCACTTATCAGACGCAATGATCATGACCATGTACTCGTCCAGTGACATAAAACATTTACATTGACATTTACGTTGTCAAGTTACGTTCATTAACCATTCTCAAATGTTTGTTTCACTTCTCCAATAAAAAAACTATTCTGCTGACTTTCGAATGTCTTGTTGGCAGTAATAGACCTTAAAACCAATCGATGAAAATCACCACGTCATTTTTGGAAGTCTTTATGAGCTTGTGTATTTGTAAAATATTTCAACATACGTTATTGTATAAACTCTTTCAAGACGTTTCCCGACACTGGCTTTCCTATCTGGATTGTCGGTGGAGAAAAAAATATAACTTTGTTTTCAATTTCTTGGTACAAGCTTCGTTAAGACATTCGGTGCCTTCGTCTGTTTTCTATAGTAGAGCACGAGAACCGCTTTCTTTACAAACCAGTTTTAAAGCTGATACTAACTCAAACCTGTTTTGGCAGTCATAGAAAGTACCCTAAATGAATTTGAAAATATGTTTATGTCACAAAACACGATTGTACGCTCCCAAATGGGAGACATCAGCTAAATATGTTTAAAATTCATGATAGATGCCATCCACTTCCGTTTGACTTTTGGAAAAATTTTATCGAATGCGTTTGTGTAACGTGTACATCGATTGTTCTTGTAACCATCGTGTCACCTATGGCAAACGTACATTTTGAAATCTTGACAAGCAGCACAATATAATGTGACTCAACCGCAACATGCAGTATGAAAAGGTTTGTAGAAAAAGCTAGCTAAAAGGATCTACATGTTGGATCCTGAATAAATCATCCACTGTTCACCCATACATCTTTTTGATTCATTTGGTCTGGGTGAGGCTTGACATGCCCGAAGAGTCACACAGGGATGGGAGCCATATGTTGCAAATTGATTTTTATTGGTGGTACTGCTAAGACGTGTACAATATCCAAAGAAAAGCTATTTTAATCAAATTAAATTCATACTTTATTTCAGCTATCAAAGCTTCCATTCACCTGTCATCTTGTCGCGTATCCGTAACGGACTCAAAAATGTCATGGTTACAGACAATTGTCGCTTGACAGGTGAGGTGCTTACATTTTGGTGGTATCATTTGAATTAGAACAGCTATAGATTGCAGATAGAAAACTAAATGTTTACTTACAACTGTGTTAATAAAAAATCCTCAATCAGTAGGACATTCTCTGCATGTTTTAGATTTAACAGTGGTCAACACTAAAACCTCTACATGCTTTGAATTTACGGCAATCAGTTTGTCGATACGAAATTCTCGAATATATCATAGACTTATCATAAACAGTTCATAAAATCAGTTTATTTGCTTGTAATGTTTCCTTTCAACTGAAGGAAAACCAAGATTTCTACATAATCAAGGCCGACCTTGAAGTACAACCAAACGAAATCATCGTCAGCTGACAAGTAGCCACATAAATCACACTGTTTATCACGCTTTCAGAAAAAAATGAAGGATATTAATTCGTTTTCTAAGTTTGTGAGATGAGATTTGGATTTTTAACTTTAGCTTTAACATTTTTCCAGTCATATCGCTACAATGTCTGTAGTGTGGCAGTTTATTAGGATGTCTAGTAATGGGGCATCATGCCGCATACATATAGCAATATGACCCACCTAGTCATATTATCCTGACACCAGGCCAACCAATCATAACACTAAACTATTAATGCTGAGTGCCAAGCAAGGCAGCTGCTAGTACCATTTTTATAAGTCTTTGGCATGGGTCGGTCGCAGCTCGAACCCACGACCTCCCGCATCCAAAGCGGACGCTGTAACCACTTAGGTCACCGGAGCCTCCACTAACTTTGTATTTGTTATGGTACTTCTAAATCAATAAAATAAACTGGATGAAGAATTTGTATAGGAAGCTTTGTTAACATGACTTATTGAAGGACATTAAAAATCAAAGTTAAAAAGCTATTAGACCAGTCGTAATAAGGAAATAGCTTGGAAATCAATAATATTGTCACATCCAAGCC